>OX940811.1:16326038-16437921 GCA_954870605.1 Acer campestre | reverse complement strand
AAGGGCATATGACACTCAAGTTAGACATGAGCAAAGCCTATGATAGAGTTGAGTGGCCGTTTCTTGCGGCAATCCTTACAAGGCTGGGATATCCGGATAAATGGGTCAAGTTGGTCTTAGATTGTATTACTACCTCCACCCTCTCCTTTCAGCTCAATGGGAAGGTTACTTGCTCGATTACCCCGTCGAGAGGGTTGAGACAAGGGTTGTCCCCTCTCACCGTATTTGTTCCTCTTCTGCTCCGAAGCTTTCTCTAGTCTAATTACTAAAGCAGAAAGAAATGGGAGGATTATTGGAATCAGAAGCTGCAGAGGAAGCCCCCTGATTAGCCACCTATTCTTCGCGGATGACAATATGATTTTCTGTAAGGCTAACAAAGCGAGTAGTGCGTGTATCAGGCAGATCTTGGAGACCTATGAGAAGGGTTCGGGCCAACGGATAAACCTTAACAAGTCCATTATTACGTTTAGTCCGAAGGTTGGGGAGGAGTTGAGAAGCGACATTCAGAGTAGTCTTGAGATTGAGGCTAGGAACTCTCATGATAAATACCTTGGGCTCCCTACCATGGTGGGAAGAAATAAGAAGGTGTTATTCAACGAAATAAGGGAGAGGGTAAGAAAAAAGGTGTCTGGCTGGAATGAGAATCAGTTTTCATATGGGGGTAAAGAGGTGTTGATTAAGGCCGTCACCCAAGCGATCCCAACCTACTCAATGAGCTTGTTCAAGATTCCCATCGGGCTAGCAATGATCTTAGTAGTATGACCTCGAAGTTCTGGTGGGGTTCAAGGGATGGAAAGCGCAAAATAAGTTGGATCAGCTGGAAAAGATTGTGCCAGCAGAAAAAGTGGGTGGTTTGGGATTTAAGGACCTCTCCCTCTTCAATCAGGCCCTGCCTGGCAAAACAAGCGTGGCGCATCTTTGCCAATCCTGACTCCCTTGCTGCGTCTATGCTTAAAGCTAAGTATTTCAGATAAGGAAATTTCTTGTCAGCCCCTGTTAAGAATGGTTGCTCTCACATTTGGAGAAGCTTGGTGTGGGGAAGAGAGTTTGCTGGAGAAAGGCCTTAGATGGAATGTGGGAGATGGCACTAGAATTCAGGTTTTTAGAGACAAATGGATCCCCCGTCCGAATTCTTTTAAAATCGTCACTTTTGACCCAGGACCAGATTTATTGGTCTCTAATCTGATGGATGGCTCTCGGAGGGGCTAGAATTCGGTCAGCTTGGAGAAACATCTAATTCCCATTAATAGGGACATTGTTCAGACAATTCCAATCAGCTGGCAGGGAGGAAAGGATTTCCTCCGATGGCACTTCGATAGAAAAGGGGAATACACAGTTAGCAGTGGGTATGATTGTGCTCTTCAGGATAGTATGCAGAATGATCTTGCCTCTTCTTCCAGTGACAGCAGGTGGTGGTCTCGAGTTGGAAGCTCCAGATTCCGCCAAAATTAAAATTTTATTTGGAGAAGTTATTTGAATGCCTTGCCCTCTCTGGAGAACCTTTGGAAGAGGAAAGTGGTGCCTGATCCTTGCTACAGAAGATGTCACCAGAAAAATGAATCAGTGATTCATGCCCTGTTCCTATGCAAGACTGTTAAGAAAATCTGGATGAACACCCGCTTCGGTAAGCACATGTTTTCCAGACCCCTTTGATTCGGTGCAGGAGGTTTTTCATTATTTTGTGTCCAGATTAGAGCCGTCAGCTTTTGAGCTTTTCTGTGTTGTGGTGTGGGCTGTGTGGAATGAAAGAAATAAGGTGGTGAATGGTGGTAGTGCTAGTGATACGGAGGTTGTGGCTAGTAGGGCAGGGTCTATGTTGGATGAGTTTATCAATTCTAAGCAAGTCTTGACGGTCTCCCCCTCTCCCCCCTACAGAAATTCTAATGCCGATTGAAAGCCCCTCCGCTTGGCCAGCTGAAGCTTAACTCGGCGGTTCGTTTCCGGAACAAGTCTGACAAAATTGGGCTTAGTTCTGCTATTCAGGATCACAAAGGTAAAGTGATCGCCACGTCAATGACCACGCTAAATGGAAATTTCTCGTCAGAGGTTGGCCATTTATTGGCGTGCGCGATGGTTTAAAGCTTGCTTTCCATTTCAACCTCCCTGTCTCTATCCTTGAAGCTTCTTCAGTTGCTGCTGTTTCCCTACTTAGTAGTGCAGCCCCTTATGGGGGGGGGGGGGGGGGGGGGGGGGGGGGGGGGGGGGGGGCATGCTTATTTCATTTTAAATGATATTAGGGCTTTGTGTTCGACTGTTAGTTGCTGTAAATGCCTGCCTCCTCTAGAAAGGGGAACTCCCTGGCATGTAATCTAGCGTCGTTAGCCCTCTCCTCGAGTCAGGAGTGTATGTGGCTGAATCCCCAGCCAGTTATTGTAGCTTCTTTGTTGTGTTTGCTTCCTTTGTTATAAAAAAAAAAAAAAAAAAAAAAAAAAAAAAAAAAAAAAAAAAAAAATTAGATCTCTTCTGTAATTGATTATTAATTGATATTTTTGTGATTTTGATCACGTTTGTTATGTGTTTAAACTTTTGCATTTTATGAAGTGGTCCTGTATTTATTAAGTTTGGGGTAATTTTGCAATAATTAAGCTTGAGGTAATTGTGTAATTTCACTTTGTTTAATTGAAAATTTTGCTATTGTAATTTGATGTAATTTGAAGCTGAGACTTGGGAAGCTATTGGCCATTTGGCCCACTTGCCAGTTTCTCTTCTATTACTTTTGATTCTTCGGCTCACATGGGCAGTGGGGGTAGCTCCCTTCCAAAATCCAAACCTTACTGTATCAAATTTTCATTGGTTCAAGTGGAAAAATAATTTCTATATTAAAATTTTTTAATTATTATTTGAGTGGGGACAAGGAGGTACCTGTAAAATAAGATCAGCACGACCACAAATGAAGAACATGTGCAAGTGTAGATGACCATGTAACATCAATTCGATATCCATGTCGATGTCGGCATTTATTGAGGCATTTTCAATTTCTTCATATGTGATATGTTTACTTTTACTTGTAATTACAGGGTGGTCCATACTCCATATGATATCCATAAATTTGGTCATGTGGTGTGGGCATAATTCTTTTTTATATGCGCATATTGGGAGTTTCTAAATTTAACCTTTTTAAAACAAAAGTCAAAGGACTTTAAAATTCTTACTTTAATAAGTTGAGCAAAATATATAGTTCATAGTGTCGGAGGACTTTCATTCAATCCGGTAATATATCAAGTTCAGGTTTGAACAGAATGTGATATATTATGAGCAAAATATAGTCTAATGTATTGGAGGACTCTCGAACAGTCTGATAAAATATCTGGTTCAAACAACATGTGATATATTATGATCAAATATAGCCCAATGTGTCATAACCTCATAGGGCTTATATCAAAAAATAAATAATAATAAGTTGTGCAAAATAATCAATTTAAGAAACAATTTTGAAATTTTAAATTTTTAAAAAGACTCCAATTTAATTTTATCCAAATATCTAAAGACACCTCATTTTTTTCCCAAATTTAACATTTTATTATTTTCACACTCCATTCTAATTACATTCTATATATATTAATAAAAGTTTTAAAATCAAAATTTTATTTTGAAATACCCTTTATTAATTTTGTTAAAATCTTATAAACTGTAGTACACTCCAATACAACTAAGAATTTTCATTACATTTTCTTATTTAGCTTCTAAAAACTAAAAGATTTACTCGAAAACTTTCTCTTTGAAACAAGTGTTGTAAGAATAAATATTAATAACTGCAAGAAAAAAAAAAAAAAAACAGAGATATAGGAATTATAAATTTAGGTTATATGAAATGTAAAACAACTAAAAGGAAAGTATGACTATGTATTCTAAAGTTTGAGTGTGAAGTCTTTACATTTTTTTTTTTCTTTCCATTTTTTTTAGTAATTATTAGTCAAGGATAAAATTGTCTTTTTAAAAGGGGTACGTGTTAATTCAATAAAACTAATGATCCTATTGGTTATTAGGCAAACGATTTAGAGCATACTGATGTAATCATCAATTTTCATGTATTAGCTTTTACTGTTTTTTTTATATAAACAAATTATCTACATTTTAAAATTTTAATAATCCCACAATTTTGTTTATTTTTAGGGTGTCGATATTGATACCCATAAATATGATAAGCACACCCATATTTTAATAAAAAATTTAATTACAAAAATATCCCAACAGGAATTTACCAATAAGGACAAATTAGTTTAATTAAAAATAAATCAAATACTATATATACTCATTAATTATACTCATATATTCAACTATATCACTTTATTTGAAAAAAAAAAAACAGAAAAAAAAAAACCACTACGTTAATTCTATTTCAAGTATCAAGACAGCCTGTACAACCACTAAGAGTTTCACAGTTGGACCATTCAAGTTGACCCACCTCTCACATACACTAGAACCAACCTTGACAAAACTAAGATCCTCTCAACCTCTATGTGCCGCCTCTTACATTCTTCTTTGCAACATCAATGCCTGATTAGGTAATTAAGAAATAAATCATTTCTTTTCAAAAATTGCTTTGTCAACCATTCATGATATACTTATGTTATTCATAGACTAAATTAAACTTGGATTGTGTTAAGGTGGGTCCTTAGGGCACAACGTTAGTAATTGAAAAATTATATAAAATATTTCTAACTATTTCTTTAAGAACAAGAAAGTACAGTATTCACTAATATATTGAAAGAGTAAATAAAAAAATTTATTAATTTTTTTAATCTTAAAAGTTAGCCTTTGGAGCAAAGTTAAGAGAACCCGCCCGGCAATTACAATTTTCTGACAAAATATTTGTGATAATTTTACTTCGACTAACGAAAATGATTGTAGTGTGGAATCTGAAATAAGAAAAACAAATAATTCCTTATAAGGTTTGATGATAAAATAGCATAGGAAAATAATGAGAAATGAAACCAATTAAGTTTGGGTATTTTCAATTATATTGAAATTTAAGAATTTAAGAATTCTCCATATTATGTTTTCGAGTCTGGAGAATTTAAGAATTTATCATTGATGAAATTGAGTGTATTAATAACTTAAGAGGGTTTATAAATAAATTGTATTAAAATGAAAACATTCATTTAAATAAGGATATAATTGGCATTAAAATTGGTGTTTGTAGTAATGTTTTAATTTTAAATTTTAGACATGGGTGTACTTATCATATTTATGTGTGTCAATATCCGCACCCTTATTTTTATTAGTTTAATTTTTCTGATTAGATAAATACATACTTGCTCTCTATCTGTATTTATATTAAACTTCAGGGATCTTAATGTATTTACCCTTTTTAATTTGGTAGAAATATCAAACATGACACGAAGATTCATTTGCTTAGAGAGATGACCAGCTAACTCTGGATAGGCAAATTCTTAGTGGCATGTATAATCACAATTCAATATATTAAAATAAGGGAAAATTGCAATAGCCGACATTTCCAATTACGGAAAGATACCCTTAACCCAAGCTTTGACCGTTAGACTTAACACCCCTGTTAACTTATGAGGGTTACTTACTTACTTGCATCATTTTAACTAAGAGTGGTGCTATTGGCACACCCCCTGCTGATCTATTTATGCCCCACTTTTTTAATTATTTAGTATTATTTTTTTTCCTTTATCAAAATTACTAAAAGAGACATACAATTTAAGAAAAAAAAAATATTAAATAAAGTAAATCTAATAAAACCCCACATTCCTTTTCAAAAAAAAAAAAAAAACAATGTTCTTTTAATCCTTTTCTTGATTTTTTTTTTCATAACTCTCAAACCCTAAAAATACTTTTTTTTTTTTTAAACATCAATATATTAAGAGCTACAAAGATCAATATATTAAGAGCCACAAAGGGCAGCAAACGAAACACAAACAACAAGGCAGAAACAGCCCAGCCAAAGACACAAAAAGCAAAAGAAGAAAAACAAAGCCTAGACTAAGGCACAACACCAACAAACAAAGCAAAACAGAGCCACAAAACACCAACAGCAAACAGCTAGCAAAAAGCACAAAAAAGAAGAAATGTTAACACCAATGAACAAACCCTAAAAATACTTGTACTAGATCCTATTTAAACAATAAATCAAACACTTGGGGTGCATTAGATAGATGAGATATTGATTATTATTTAATCTCATTACTCTTTTAGAATCTAAAAGTGAAATGATGATAACCAAAACAAATACTTGTTTTTTGCTTCTTGCTTCTTGTTTCGTTTTGTTTGTGGGTTGTTTCATTTTTGTGTGTGTTTTGTCTTGGGTTACTATGTTCTTTGCTCTTTTCTTAGAGCTATTTGCTTGTTCTTTGTCTTGTGACTTCCTAACTTTTTTTATAAAGCTTGGTGTATACAAAACACTAAAAAAGAAAAAAAAAAATTGTACATGGGAGGTGAGAGAAAGACGAAACCAGAGATAAAGAGATCTGAGATAGATAGAGATATTATAGATGGGGTTTATTAAGTTTGAAAAATAAGTAAAAGGGTAGTTTTGAAAATAAATAAAATAAATTAATAAAAACATTTTACTTTATTTAATTAAATCAAAATTTAAACAAATGGGGCATAAATAGATCAGTAGGGGGTGTGTCAATAGCACCACTATTTAACTAATTACAAAAAAAAAAAAAAAAAAAAAACAAAAAAAAAAAAAAGGAAAAAAGTTAGAGAGATTGGAGAGTCAAACCAAACCAATTATGGAGATTCATCAAATTTCAAAGCAAAACCAGTTCACATCTGCTATGTGCATGAACCAACACCAAGTTAGAGTGAGTTAGAGTTAGGTGTTAGACTAAGTCAGAATAAGTTAGAGTTAGTTGTTAGGTCCAATTCATGTGCATTCCAGTAGCACTTCGTGTGCGGTCCACTGTTGCATCATTTCCACTTTTATTACATTACTATTTTTATTTTTTAGCTTTAGTGGTTATATGACTTGTTCTCAATGTAAGGCTTATAAATAGCCAAACAATTGTTGAATGAAATACATAGAGTTATAACCCAATTATTCACTCCCTACTTTTTCCTTCTTCTGTTTCTAGAACCCGTGTTTATCATGTGCCTATCAATTGGTATCAAAGTCATTCTGATCATGGACACTCGTGGCAAAAACAACACCGAGTTCCGCAATAAGGTTAGCGAAATTCTAGCTCAACATGAGTCTAGTTTCGACCTTTTGACTACCAACTTCAATCAGTAGAATGTGATGCTTGTTGAGCTGTTTGAATGAATTCTGTCATCTCTTCTTCAAAGGACTTGCTTATTGGTTGGTAGGAGTTTGACTGGGCGTTGTTGTTGAAATTACCTGGTTGGTTGTTCCATTAGTTGTTCCCACTACCACTAGCTTGGTTGTTGTATCCTCGATTGTTGTAACCTTGGTTGTTGTTGCTTGTGTTGTTGTTGTCGGTCCAAGAGAAGTTCATGTGGTTCCTCCACATGGGGTTATAGGAGTTGGAGTATGGGTCATTCCTGTCTTTGGAAACCTCCAAAAGCTTGGGCTTCCTCTTGTTGACCCGAAAAACCGTCTCTTCCATTAAAATCCTCAATCATTCCTTCTCTGATCACTTGATTAGCACTATGAGTTTGCTTGTTCATCAACTTCACATGCTCTTTCATAGATTGTAGTTCCTTGGCCATCCGAGACATCTTAATTGCCATTTCGGTGCTTGCATCTACCTCACGCTTTCCCCTTCTTCTACTGCTTGAAATCCTCTACTGTGAATTCTATGCCAACTTCTCTAGAATGTCGTAGGCTTTAACCACTCTCTTATATGTAATGGTGCCTCCGCAAGCGTTGTCCACTAACATCTGAGTAATAGAGGTGAGACCACTGTAGAATGAAGTAAACTTCAACTTATCAGGGTATGTATGTGGTGGAATTTGGGCAAGCAAAATCTGAAATCTCTCCCAAGCCTTGTGGAAAGGCTCACCATCTTCCTCATTGAAAGCAGCAATCTTAATCCTCAAGTCTTTAGCCTTTGTAGCTTGAAAGAATTTATTGTAGAACGTCTTGCAAACTTGACCCCATGTGAGAAGAGATCCTAGCCTTAAGGCCATATACCACTGTTTCGCCCTATCCTTCAGGCAATACTGGAAACAACTCAAGTGTAACTGCTCTCTAGTCAACGTTGTATTCCTTCATGAACTGCAGGCAATCCTCTGAAGGGAGTCTAAAGAAGGACGAAAGCAAGTTGATGTGCATCCCCTTGAGTTCATATAGCTAGGCTAATTTCTGATTGATGGAAGTGTATACTCCCCTATTGTTAGCCCAATATCCTTACTTTCTAGAGACTCACACTCTCTCATGCTTTAGAGCCTCATGCCTTGGAGAGCCTAGTGGTGTCAAATCTACCATGTAATTGTTCTGTTTCAAACTGCCAAATCAATCTATCCACACGATGGATGTTGTCGTTTGCCGGAAATAGAAAACCTCCCTGCGAACGACATTTGTGCATAAACCTGGAAATCTGAAAAAGCAAAAATAAAAGTACCAATGAAATAAAAAGAAACAAAAGAAACTAAAACAATTAACTAAGAATCTAATATTAAACCTAATCTAACCATTACTATGCTCACCGATCCATGGCAACAACGCCATTTTGAACGCGCTTTTTCTGTCGTTATGAAATTGCAAGTTCAAAAGATATTTATAAAAGCCTAGCAATGATCGAAGGGTAGCAATGATTAAATTAATATGGTAAATACTAGAATTGCTTAAAAGTAAAGTTTCAATGATTTGGATGGAAAATTTAACAACTAAAATGGCAAGAACAAATATAAAATAATTACTCTAAGCTAGACTATCAATTAACTAAAAATGAGATGAGATAGATATGAGATGTGATTTAGGAGTCAATGCAATTCATACATAAATAGTGGGCAAACCAATTAAATTTTTAAGAACCTGTTCAATCATCTAGGGCTAATCTACCTTTAAGTGTGATTCATAGAATCACTAGACCCCCAACTACAACCCAACTATTGATGTGCTAGGTTGAGTGTAGAGAGAGTTTCTCTTTAAGTATAGATAGATTTAGATATCCATGATGGCTTGGATTGTTGTGCTCGCAATCCATCACTTCCATTCAAGAGAGCTCATTTCAATCAACTTGTGTGTATAATTAAAAACTCAAATCAATTTAACATCTAAACTTGAATTAAGAGTTGTTGAGCCTACTCATTTCAAGAAGATATCAAAAACTATAATCACAATGAATGGAACTAAATAGCTTGAATACTAAAACTACTGGTGGAATACCCACAATCCATGAATTATTACATCAACTCCCACTTAAGGTTTAGCTATTCATAATGGAAATACAATGAAGAATGAAAGAAGTACAAGTTAAGAAGAAACCCATGGGTGTGTGGTGAGTCCTTTATTCTTCAAGCTCCTTTTCTCCTCCAAGTGTCCAAATTCGTAGCTATGGAGTGGGTCTTGGTGTTTAAGTGAAAAGGAAATGGAAAGAGTTGTTGGAACCCAGGTTTACAGATTGCGCAGCGGAAAGGTTTTTAATTTTTTTTTTTATGCAATCATAAACTAAACCTATTTGTACAGTAATAATCGAAAACAATTAAAGAAGGTGAAACGATTTCATACCTACATAGGAGGCTCCTTCACTTTAATTCGATCTGCTGTTGATTTGAACCACTTGATCTTCCTCGCTATCTCCCGGAACTGGCAACGGCTTGTGGGCGCGTCACGGTACTCAGGAACTTGAATGGAGGTAGTAAAGACACACAAAACAACTCTTTTGCTTTTGTTCTTTGTATAAGATAAAAAATTGTCCTTTTTTTTTTTTCAAAATAATATATATCATATATATAATTTTTAAACTTAAACTAATAAAATCTTTTAAGAAATCGAATATCTTTTAAAGATATTAATTAATTTATTTGATTTAATTTGAATTCAAAACTCTTTTAAATTCAAATTTAAATATTTAATTAAATGAAAATAAAATAATCAAATTATCTTTTCTTCATTTAAAATTAAATATCAATCAACACCCTCCATCTAATGATTAATTACATAATTAAAAAAACTAATTGTTTAATTAACATAATCATTAATATTCATTAATTGAATAATCACATTATTCAATTAATTTCCGAATAGACACGTGTCACTTTTGTAACACAATTAATTGGACAATCCAATTAATTAACCATGACCCTTGTTACCTAAATCAATCGGGCTAGCAAGGGGACCTAATGGACCCACAGTATTTTGAGCTCCAATAATCCTTAGAAATAATTAATTAAACTCTTTAATTAATTTTTCATGATTATTAACTTCGGTGTTATTCCACTAAAAACCCGAAGTTGCACTCTCTCAACTGTAGACGTTTTTACACAAACCAATAACTCTTGGTGTCCATTGATATAGCTATTACATATGGTATGATCCTCCACAGGTAGTTCATAATTAGAGCTGGGTCATAATGTCCGTTATACCCCTCTAATTATATCTCTCCATTAAGTACCATTGATTCTCTAATGAACAATAAATCCAACATTCCTTACGGAATTAGGAGAGCGCTCATATTGTTCAAGCCCTGAATCAACCCTTAAAGGAACTACTATCTACTTCTCACAAGAAGGAGTGGATTCCACTATTGTGTGCAAACCTTCCCAGCCACAAGCCAAACCGCGATCCCAACATACGGAGCATATTGATCAGGAATGCAACTCCGACCTTACCCATGGTATATCAAAAACCACGATCTAACTTGAAGGAGTTGATAAGACACTCAGGATTAAGATCACCCACATATAGCCATCATTTGTTGATATATATGAATCTCATCATGTAACGGATCTTGGTGAGAGATTCATATAGATCATGGCCCAGTCCTATATGATCACATCATACAAGCTGCCTCCATTCTCATATCTCCATATGAATAATCTAGGATAAAATCACTGTACATTACGGAATGGACCGCAGCTGTAGATTGACCACAAATAAAGTACCCAGCTTTATTTGCTATCTACAGACTCTTTAGATTGCTCGTTTCAAACTGAATCCATCTGTATATGACATTCATATACTCAGTTTGAAAATACATCCGGCAATCTTGGATGTTAAGTACACATGTTATTATAAATGTATGAGATAATTTTAATGAATAAACTACTTCTTTTATTTATGTTTAATTCACATTTACAAATTACAAGCTTTAGGGCAAAAACCCCAACAATCTCCCACTTGCACTAAAGCATGTGAGACATGTCTTGTAAACCTAGACTCTCTAGGTGACCCATAAACACTTTAGCCGGTAAGGTCTTCGTAAGTGGATCAGCAATCCGTACATCCTAACAGGATCAAATCCTGTCATGAATACACTAGCATATAGTTTCTCGTTCTCCGAAGATACTTGAGAATAGTCTTGACAGCAACTCAAGGATCCAATCTTAGGTTAGACTGGTATCTACTGGCTACTCCCACTGCGAAGCAGATGTCCGATCTCGTGCATAACATAGCATACATGAGACTACCTACTGCTGACGCATAGGGAACTCGTCTCATATCCTCAACTTCTTGAGGTGTCTTAGGACACTGTTCCTTAGACAAGTGAACTCCATGCCTGGAAGGTAAATTACCTTTCTTGGAGTTCTGCATTGAAAATCGCACAAGAATTTTCTCTATATACGATGCCTGAGACAGTGCTATAAATTTGTTCTTACGATCCCTTATAAGTTGGATCCCTAGAACATAACTTGCCTCTCCCAAATCTTTCATTTGGAATTGGCTAGCCAACTAGCCTTTTACATTAGACAATACTTCCACATCATTCCCAATGAGTAGGATGTCATCTACGTATAGGACCAAGAAAACTACTTTCTTGTCAATGATGCGCTTGTAGACAAAAGGCTCATCAACGTTTTGCTCAAAACCATAGGTTTTGATCACTTCATCAAACCTAATGTTCCTTGATCTAGATGCTTGCTTAAATCCATAAATGGATCTTTGCAACTTGCAAACTTTTTGCTCTTGATCTGGAGACACGAATCCCTCTGGTTACATCATGTAGATGCTCTCATCAAGATTGCCATTCAAGAATGCAGTCTTGACGTCCATTTGCTAAATTTCGTAATCAAAATAGGCAGCAATGGATAAAAGAATCCGAATAGACTTAAACATAGCTACTGGCGAGAAGGTCTCCTCATAATCGACCCCCTCATTTTAGGTATAACCCTTGGCCACTAGCCTTGCCCTGAAGGTCTCTACCTTCCCGTCTACTCCTCTCTTTCTCTTGTAGATCCACTTAGACCCTATGGGTTTCACCCCATCCGGTAAGTCTACAAGTTCCCAGAATGAGTTAGAGTACATGGACTCCATCTCGAGATTCATGGCTTTAAGCCATTTCTCTTTATCAGGATCTTCCATTGCATTCTTAAATGTCAATGGATCATCCACACTATCTGTAAAGACAACATCTTGTCCCTCACTTACACCCAAATAGCATTCAGGCTGTCTCACAACCCTCTCACTACGTCTAGGTGGCAGTATATCCTGACTAGGAATCATCTGACTCTCAGATGTTAATGGATCAACAACTCTTGTTGATTGAGAACTGGTCTCACTAGGCTCCAACTCATTCAATACAATTTTAGAACGAAGCTTATGGTCACTAATATCGTTATCCTCAAGAAATGTTGCATTTGTCGATACAGACATTTTGTTATCTTCAGGACTATAGAAGTATCCACCTCTGGTCTCCTTGGAGTATCCTACAAACAAGCAGACCACATAATTGGGTTCTAGCTTTCCATTTCTATTCTTCAGCACGTGTGCTGGACACCCCCATATGCGAAAATGTCGTAAACTGACTTTACGACCATTCCACAACTCTAGAGGAGTCTTAGGAACATATTTGGATGGCACTACATTCAAAATGTATGCCGCTGTTTGTAACGCATATCCCCAAAAGGAATTTGGTAACGATGAGAAACTAATCATAGATTTCACCATTTTCATTAGGGTTCTATTTCTCCTCTCCGCGACACCATTTTGATGAGGTGTACCAGGAGCTGTGAGTTGGGACACTATCCCATACTCGACCATGAAGTCTTCAAACTCTTGGTCAAGGTACTCACCTCTACAATCTGATCGTAGAGTCTTGATAGTCTTTCCTAACTGATTTTCAACTTCAGCTCGGAATTCTTTGAACTTTTCAAAAGTTTCTAACTTCCGTTGCATTAGGTAGACATATCCATATCTTGAGTAGTCATTTATAAAGGTGACATAATACTCATAACCACCTCTTGCTTTAACATTCTTCGGTCCACAGACGTCTGAATGTATAATCTCTAGTGGTTCTTTAGCTCTCAGCCCTTTTCCAGTAAAAGGTCTCTTGGTCATTTTACCTTCTAAACAGGATTCGCAGACAGGTAAGGTGCCAACCTTTAACTCACTTAAAGGTCCACTTTTCACTATTCTGTCTATCCGGTCAAGGTTGATATGGCCAAGTCTTAGATGTCATAGATACGTTTCATTTTCTGGAGAAATCTTTTATCGTTTTGTTTTAGGTTTTTCAACTTTAAACAATTCAGCGTTGAGTAGTGTAGTATGTATTAACGGCCTTAAAACATACAAATTGTTTTCGTTTAATCCTGAACATATATTCAAACCATTCTTTGCAATAATAACAGACTTATTATTGAAAGAAACAGAATATAATTGTTCCAACAACTTTGAAACTCAAAACAAATTTTGAGTAAATCCAGGAATTAAATATAGATTATCCAAAATAATGAAACAACTTCCAAAATGTAGTCTAATTACACCCACTGCTCGGGCTGACACGACATCCCCTGACCCAACACGCATAGAAAAGGATCCCTCCTCAAGCTGTGTCCAAGATTCAGTCTATTGCATAGAAGAACAAACATGGTTAGTGGCCCTCGAATCAACTATCCAGGGTGAAGAATCATCTTCCACTATACATGATTCAAGAACAAGTAAATCACATTTACTTTTTGCCTTTTTCTTCTTGCCTTGGGCTTTCTTGGGTTTGGGCTTACGTTTAGCCTTCCCGGCAAACATCTTCCTTTTCTTTGCTCTAGAAGAAGATGGTTCAGCAACATTTGCCTCACCGGTCTTATCTTTGTTGTCCTTCGTTATGCACTCAAAGAT
This sequence comes from Acer campestre, assembly GCA_954870605.1. Lineage (NCBI taxonomy): Eukaryota > Viridiplantae > Streptophyta > Magnoliopsida > Sapindales > Sapindaceae > Acer > Acer campestre. Next base: position 16,423,775 of record OX940811.1, on the reverse strand, counting down.
AGTGAGCTCATCAAGCAACTTAGTCAAACTAAACCTCAACTTGTTCATCCCATAGTTGCTTTTAAACTGATCAAAACTCTTTGGAAGAGTCGTCAGTATGATGCTCACTTGACTGGGTTCATCAATGGCCCTACCATTGATTTCTGTCGTGTTGAAATAAGACATCATGTTCAGGACATGTTCCCGAACTGATATTCCATCTTTCATACGAGCGAGCATAGCGGAATGAACAGCTTCATGCCGCTTTTGCTCAGAGGGTTGCTCGAACATAACCTGCAATGACTCCATTATTTCAAATGCAGTACCCATTGCATCTTGCTTAGTGACAAGCACGTTTGTCATAATTGCTAACAGATATGTTCGGGCTTTCTCATCTGATGAGACCCATTTCTCATATGCCTCACGAACAGTTCGTGCGGCATTGGCAGTAGGCGTTGGAGGACATTCCTCCAAAAGCACAAACTTAAGGTCCTTGGTGACCAAAATTGCATTGATATTGTGTTTCCATTTAGTGTAGTTATCACCAGTTAATTTGTCATTGGCTATGATTTGTAATAATGCAGTTGACATGGCTGAAAAAACATAAATAAAGAATTCATTCATTCATAGATTCAAAACATGTGCGAATGTTCGGCATAAAATTAAACATGATGCATGAAAATGTTTAATGAACAAGAACAACCCTAAAAAGTGTTACTACGCCACAACAATCCAACATACCACAAGCAAGTGCTGCCTTAAGGTCAGTCAAATTCTTGCATGTTGGATCGAGACATTCTCAATCAAATGTTATACCAGAATAACTCTTATTCCTCTAACATTCAACCATCGTATATTTCAGTCAGGTTTATAATTAGCCAATTTAATTAAAACCTTGTAAGCGTAACCCATCATTTTAGATCTCATGAGCTTAACTCGAGAATTGCCGCCTTAGGGTCGGTCAATCCCGAAATCCCCTCAGAAATCCTATCTGTTAGGAGGTCAACCTTGATATTGATTCTTATGGAAACCTTCCTTAGGGAGGATGAAAACAATGCCGTCACGAGGCCCCACTCGAATCTTACGGTGTTGAACTAATGATGGAGACTGCGGGATATAATGTCATATATCCCTCTCCCACTCACTATTTTATAAAAAGGGTTTTCTATTAATATTAATGCACCTAGATAAAACTAGATTAAACGGCTAATTTCAATCTAAGTGTCAAGTGCATTAATCACAATTTATTAGAATCCTATTCCAATAACTAATAAACTAATTCGATTTTTAACTCTTAAAAATCTAGTTCATTAGTGATAATTCTAATCTATGTAAACTATTTACTAAGACTATAATTATTAAAAGTGTATTTACCAAGTTTTAACTATTAAAACTAAACACATTATTAGGTCCAATTATTATTAGGGGCTTAATCAAATTAATCCTAATAAATATTAAAGGACCCTAGTAATCTAAGTAATTAAACTCTTTAAAAAATAGAATAGTGATTAATGAGAATTACCAAGTTTTTATTCCTAAAAACTAATCCCATTAATATATAGCCAATTATGTGAATAACCCATTTTAATCAAATTAAAAAAAAAAATAAACACATAATATAAATGGCTATAGTGCATGTATGACATATCAACATATATATGTGTAGGCACACCTAATCTAAATGATATGTATATGCATGGCAATGCTTTAATTATAACATAATAAAAGCATGCATGAGTTGACCGAGTACAATGGGTTATCTAACTTAAAAATTTCTAATTACAAAAAATTTAAGGGTGATTATCATTTGGGTCCCTAACTTTTTCTGAATTCTCAATTTTTTAAACAAGTTTGCTTTTTTATCAAAACTTTCCCTGACTTTTGAAAAGTATATCAAATTGATCCTTCTGACTTTTTTTTTTAACGGTCAAACGTCACAGAATAGGTATAATGTCTATTTTGCCCCTGCATGCCTTATTAATGGTTGAAAAGACTGTTTTACCCTCTAACATTTAAAATTTAACAGTTTAGCTTTAATTTTTAATCCAATAAGAATGTAACACGTGTCACCAAAGTTTGAAAATAAAATAAAAAATTAAATTAAAATTAAATAAAATTGTTAAGAAAAAATCCTTATATAGAAATTAAAAATAAAATATGGATAAATTTTAAATAGCTCAAATAAAAATAAAAATTAAAAATTAAATATAAATAAATTTTAAATAGCTCAAATAAAAATTAATTTAATGAAATTAATATATAATTACAAAAAAAGAATAAAAAAACATTTTAAAAAATTAAAAATAAAACAACATTTTATTTGTCACAAATAAAATTAAAATAAATTTGTAAATCTAAAAAAAAAACGTGTTTCCCATCTTCTTCTTCTTCACCAATGTAACATCACAAAAAACAAACCCATATTTGAAATCATCAAACTATGTTTCTTGAAATCATTCACCACCACTCCAACATCACCACAACCAAACCCAGATTATGGCAACAACCACCACTACCACTACCACTAAAAAACAAATCGGTTCACCACCAAATCAAACCCTAACATTCATATCTTTCTCTCACTCTCTTCTCGCTCTCCCTCTCTCTCATCGCCTCTCTCTCTCTCTCTTTTCCCGATTCATTTCTCTCCCTCTCTTCTCGTTCTCTCTCACCAACACACCACCACCCCCACCATAAACCCCCATAAATCCTGCTTCGAAGATCGAGAAAGAAGAGAGATCAATTTGTATCGCGGCGGCGGGATTGATTCAGAGTTGGTGTGAATCGCGACGGCAACGGGATAGATTCGGGACTGGGTCTGAATCACGGCGGCGAGGGAGATAGATTCGAAGAGAGAGAAAGAGTTTGGGTTTTGTTTGTGGTGGTGGGAGGGGTTTCTGGGTTCGAATGGCTGCGAAGTTGGGTTGGGCAACGGAGCTGGGTGGTGGTGGTCTTGGAGATCGATGTTGATGATGGAGGAATATGGGTTTTGTGTTGATTTTGTTGGTGGTCTTGGAGATCGAAGTTTTCTGTTGATTTCTGTTTTGATTTTGTTGTGGCCTTATACTGTATTTTTTGTAGTTTTGTGTTGATTCTGGAAATCATAGTTTTGATCGAAGTTAAACCCATGTGTTGATCGAAGTTTTGTCTGTTTTGATTCGGGACTGTATTTTTGTGTTGTGGCCTTGAGTCTGGAAATCATAAATAAAAAAATAAAAAATTAAAAAACCTTGGAGGAGATGTTAAACCCATGTGTTGCGTTTCTGGGAGTCCTGTTATGGCTCTCTGTTTCTGTATTTGGTGGTTTTTTAATAAAATGCCGTTTCAAAAAAAAATAAAAAGCTTGTTGTTGTGTTGATGAATCTAAGTTTGTTGTTGTGTTGATGAATCTGAGATGAATATGAGGGATATGGTTTATATTGATTGTGGAAGATAGATGATTCCATGGAAGAATTATTAATTGTGTATAAAATATTTAATTCTTTGGTTTCTTTTTTTCTTTCTTTTTTGTTGATAGATGGATCAATTTTTTTCTATTTATTTATTTTCCTTTCTTTTATAATTATATATTCATTTTTTAAATTTAATTATTGATTAGTTTTAATCAGTTTTATTTCCTTCAAATATATATATATTATTGATTTTTATTTTATTTCTATTTTTGTGACACATGGCAAGTTCTTGGTTCAAAGACAAAAATACCCCTACAAATGTTAAGTTTGACTGACAGTTGACTAACAAATGGACCTAATTGAAATACTTTTCGAAAGTCAGGGAAAGTTTTGATAAAAAAGCAAACTTGTTTAAAAAATTGATTATTCAGAAAAAGTTAGGGACCCAAATGATAATCACCCAAAATTTAATCCAAGGCATTCCTTGGTCTTCTTGTAATTCCAACAATCTTCAAGTTCATTTGTAATATCTTCTGCGTCTTTCGGGCCCAAAAATCAAGTCCAACTTGATTAATTTTATTGGATCCATCTCATGGATTAAATCCCATAAAAACCCAAATGTTACTCTAACATTTTTCAGAGACATGGGATTTCCAAAATAAATTTTGGCCCAAACTTGTGCTCAGTCACGCAGCACAACAATCTTGCGCAAGTGCTGCTCGCATGTGCTTTGCACATATGATGTGCGCACACTGCACAAATATATATATAACATTTGCACAATGATTGTGCATGGCGTGCATGTGGTGTTGCTTAATTTTTATTTTATTTTTTTAATAGTAAAATGTGCAACTGATTGCACTGGCAACAGTTTGTATAAAACAAAAAAAAAAATTAAGTGACATGCACTTGCGCCGTCTATTTGTGTGTCCAACACACGTCCGATTTCATCGTCTTCTTCGACTGATATCTTCGTACATATTTTACAATAAAATACATGACAGAAAATTTACAACAAAGAAAATACAGCAGAAAATAAAAATATTAAAATTATATCCCGGGATTAATAATACATTAATATTATAACCTTTGAAAAGAAAACTAAAACCCATTGTACCATACAATTAACGATCAACCATGTTTAAAATAAATAAAAATTATAAACACCATACAATCATTAGAAAAGTTCCTACACATTCATACATGCAATCAGGAGCAATCGAATTCGATTATACTGTACAAAAAATAGGCTCTGATACCAAGAAATCAATATCAATCACCTTTAAAATAATATATCATATAATATTTATTAATTGAATAATCACATTATTCAATTAATTCCCGAATAGACACGTGTCACTTTTGTAACACCATTGTAGGTACCCAGGTTTACAGATTGCGCAGCGGAAAGGATTTTAAAATTTTTTTATGCAATCATAAACTAAACCTATTTGTACAGTAATAATCGAAAGCAATTAAAGAAGGTGAAACGATTTCATACCTACGTAGGAGGCTCTTTCACTTTAATTCGATCTGCTCCTGATTTGAACCACTTGATCTTCCTCGCTATCTCCCGGAACTGGCAACGGCGTGCGGGTGCGTCACGGTACTCAGGAACTTGAATGGAGGTAGAAGAAACAACACAAAACAACTCTTGCTTTGTGTATGGAGAATTTGGCCAACTTAGGAAGAAATAAAATCATAAAAATAAAAATAAAAATAAAAACTTTCCTTTTTTTTTTCTTTGGCCGCCCCACTTTTCTTTTCTTCTTTCGGTGTTATTTTTTGTTTTGTATCTGATACCAAAAAATCAATATCAATCACCTTTAAAATAATATATCATATATATATATATATATATATATTTTAAACTTAAACTAATTAATAAAATCTTTTTAGATATCGAATATCTTTTAAAGATATTAATTAATTAATTTGATTTAATTTGAATTCAAAACTCTTTTAAATTCAAATTTAAATATTTAATTAAATGAAAATAAAATAATCAAATTATCTTTTCTTCATTCAAATTAAATATCGATCAACACCCTCCATCTAATGATTAATTACACAATTAAATAATCTAATTATTTAATTAACATAATCATTAATATTTATTAATTGAATAATCACATTATTCAATTAATTCCCGAATAGACACGTGTCACTTTTGTAACACAATTAATTGGACAATCCAATTAATTAACCGTGACCCTTGTTACCTAAATCGATCGGGCTAGCAAGGGGACCTAATGGACCTACAGTATTTTGAGCTCCAATAATCCTTAGAAATAATTAATTAAACTCTTTAATTAATATTTCATGATTATTAACTTCGGTGTTATTCCACTAAAAACCCGAAGTTGCACTCTCTCAACTGTAGATGTTTTTACACAAACCAACAATTCTTGGTGTCCATCGATATAGCTATTACATATGGTATAATCCTCCACAGGTAGTTCATAATTAGAGCTGGGTCATAATGTCCGTTATACCCCTCTAATTATATCTGTCCATTAAGTACCATTGATTCTCTAATGAACAATAAATCCTACATTCCTTACGGAATTAGGAGAGCGCTCATATTGTTCAAGCCCCGAATCAACCCTTAAGGGAACTACTATCTACTTCTCACAAGAAGAAGTGGATTCCACTATTGTGTGCAGACCTTCCCAGCCACAAGCCAAACCGTGATCCCAACATACAGAGCATATTGATCAGGAATGCAACTCCGACCTCACCCATGGTATATCAAAGACCACGATCTAACCTGAAGGAGTCGATAAGACACTCAGGATTAAGATCACCCACATATAGCCATCATTTGTTGATATATATGAATCTCATCATGTAACGGATATTGGTGAGAGATTCATATAGATCATGGCCCAGTCCTATATGATCACATCATACAAGCTGCCTCCATTCTCATATCTCCATATGAATGATCTAGGATAAGATCACCGTACATTACGGAATGGACCGCAGCTATAGATTGACCACAAATAAAGTATCCAGCTTTATTTGCTATCTACGGACTCTTTAGATTGCTCATTTCAAACTGAATCCATCTTTATATGACATTCATATACTCGGTTTGAAATTACATCCGGCAATCTTGGATGTTAAGTACACATGTTATTATAAATGTATGAGATAATTTTAATGAATAAACTACTTCTTTTATTTATATTCAATTCACATTTACAAATTACAAGCTTTAGGGAAAAAACCCCAACAATCTCCCACTTGCACTAAAGCATGTGAGACATGTCTTGTAAACCTAGACTCTCTAGGTGACCCGTAAACACTTTAGCCGGTAAGGTCTTCGTAAGTGGATCAGATTTCCGTACATCCTAATAGGATCAAATCCTGTCATGAATACACTAGCATATAGTTTCTCGTTCTCCGAAGATACTTGAGAATAGTCTTGACAGCAACTCAAGGATCCAATCCTAGGTTAGACTGGTATCTGCTGGCTACTCCCACTGCGAAGCAGATGTCCGGTCTCGTGCATAACATAGCATACATGAGACTACCTACTGCTGACGCATAGGGAACTCGTCTCATATCCTCAACTTCTTGAGGTGTCTTAGGACACTGTTCCTTAGACAAGTGAACTCCATGCCTGGAAGGTAAATTACCTTTCTTGGAGTTTTGCATCAAAAATCGCACAAGTATTTTGTCGATATACGATGCTTGAGACAGTGCTATAAATTTGTTCTAGGGATCCAACGATCCCTTATAAGTTGGATCCCTAGAACATAACTCGCCTCTCCCAAATCTTTCATTTGGAATTGGCTGGCCAGCCAGCCCTTTACATCAGACAATACTCCCACATCATTCCTAATGAGTAGGATGTCATCTACGTATAGGACAAAGAAAACTACTTTCTTGTCAATGATGTGCTTGTAGACACAAGACTCATCAACGTTTTGCTCAAACCCATAGGTTTTGATCACATCATCAAACCTTATGTTCCAAGATCTAGATGCTTGCTTAAGTCCATAAATGGATCTTTGCAACTTGCAAACTTTTTGCTCTTGATCTGGAGACACGAATCCCTCTGGTTGCATCATGTAGATGCTCTCATCAAGATTGCCATTCAAGAATGCAGTCTTGACGTCCATTTGCCAAATTTCGTAATCAAAATAGGCAGCAATGGATAAGAGAATCCGAATAGACTTAAACATAGCTACTAGCGAGAAGGTCTCCTCATAATCGACCCATACCTTTTGGGTATAACCCTTTGCCACTAGCCTTGCCTTGAAGGTCTCTACCTTCCCGTCTACTCCTCTCTTTCTCTTGTAGATCCACTTACACCCTATGGGTTTCACCCCATCCGGTAAGTCTACAAGTTCCCAGACTGAGTTAAAGTACATGGACTCCATCTCGAGATTCATAGCTTTAAGCCTTTCCTCTTTATCAGGATCTTCCATTGTATTCCTAAATGTCAATGGATCATCCACACTATCAGTAGAGACAACATCTTGTCCCTCACTTACACCCAAATAGCGTTCAGGCTGTCTCACAACCCTCTCACTACGTCTAAGTGGTAGTATATCCTGACTAGGAATCATCTGACTCTCAGATGTTAATGGATCAACAACTCTTGTTGACTGAGAACTGGTCTCACCAGGCTCCAACTCATTCAATACAATTTTAGAACGAGGCTTATGGTCACTAATATAGTTATCCTCAAGAAATGTTACATTTGTCGATACAAACACTTTGTTATCTTCAGGACTATAAAAGTATCCACCTCTGGTCTCCTTGGAGTATCCTACAAACAAGCAGACCACAGACTTGGGTTCTAGCTTTCCACTTCTGTTCTTCAGCACGTGTGCTGGACACCCCCATATGTGAAAATGTCGCAAACTAACTTTACGACCATTCCATAACTCTAGAGGAGTCTTAGGAACAGATTTGGATGGCACTACGTTCAAAATGTATGCCGCTGTTTGTAATGCATATCCCCAAAAGGAATTTGGTAACGATGAGAAAATAATCATAGATCTCACCATTTCCATTAAGGTTTTATTTCTCCTCTCCGCAACACCATCCTGCTGAGGTGTACCAGGAGCTATGAGTTGGGACACTATCCCATACTCGACCATGAAGTCTTCAAACTCTTGGTCAAGGTACTCACCTCCACGATCTGATCGTAGAGTCTTGATAGTCTTCCCTAACTGATTTTCAACTTCAGCTCGGAATTCTTTGAACTTTTCAAAAGTTTTTTACTTTCGTTGCATTAGGTAGACATTTCCATATCTTGAGTAGTCATCTATAAAGGTGACATAATACTCATAACCACCCCTTGCTTTAACATTCATCGGTCCACAGACGTCTGAATGTATAAGCTCTAGTGGTTCTTTAGCTCTCAGCCCTTTTCCAGTGAAAGGTCTCTTGGTCATTTTACCTTCTAAACAGGATTCGCAGATAGGTAAGGTGCCAACCTTTAACTCACTTAAAGGTCCGCTTTTCACTAGTCTATCTATCCGGTCAAGGTTGATATGGCCAAGTCTTAGATGCCATAGATACGTTTCGTTTTCTGGAGAAATCTTTTGTCGTTTAGTTTTTGGTTTTTCAACCTTAAACATTTCGGTGTTGAGCAGTGCTGTATATATTAACGGTCTTAATACATATAAATTGTTTTCATTAATTCCTGAACAAATATTTAGACCATTCTTTGCAATAATAACTGATTTATTATAAAAAGAAACAGAATATATTTGTTCTAACAATTTAGAAACGGAAATTAAATTCCGTGTAAATCCAGGAATGAAAAATACATTGTCCAACAATATGAAATTATTATTACAAAAACGCAATCTAATTACGCCCACTGCTCGTGCCAACACGACATTCCCTGACCCCACACGCATAGAGAATGCTCCCTCCTCAAGCTGTGTCCAAGAATCAGTCCACTGCAAAGAAGAACAAACATGGTTAGTGGCCCCCGAATCAACTATCCAAGGTGAAGAATCATCTTCCACTAAACACGACTCAAGAACAAGTAAATCATATTTACCTTTCGTTTTCTTCTTCTTGGCTACCTCCTCCAGATATTGAGGACAGTTCCTCTTCCAATGCCCGACTTTGTCGCAATGGAAACATTTTCCCTTACTCTTGTCGATAGAGGCGCCTTTCTTTTTGCTCTGGGCTTTCTTGGGTTTGGGCTTACCCTTCACCTTCCTAGCAGACCTTTTCCTCTTTTTGTTAGTGGAGGAAAATGGTTCGGCAACATTTGCCTCACCGGTCCTGCCCTTGCTGTCCTTAGTTAAGGACTCAAAGGTAGTGAGCTCATTGAGCAACTGTGTGAAACTAAACCTAAGCTTGTTCATCCCATAGTTGCTCTTGAACTGATCGAAACACTTCGGAAGAGTCGTCAGTATGATGCTCACCTGACTGGGTTCATCAATGGCCCCGCCATTGATTTCTGCCGTGTTGAAGTAGGACATCATGTTCAGGACATGTTCCCGAACTGATGCACCATCCTTCATACGAGCGAGCATAGCGGAACGAACAGCTTCGTGCCGCTTTTGCTCAGAGGGTTGCCCGAACATAGCCTGCAATGACTCCATTATTTCAAATGCAGTACCCATTGCATCTTGCTTAGTGACAAGCACGTCTGTCATACTTGCTAACAGATATGTTCGGGCTTTCTCATCTGATGAGACCCATTTCTCATATGCCTCACGAACAGTTCGTGCGGCATTGGCAGTAGGCGTTGGAGGACATTCCTCCGTAAGCACAAACTTAAGGTCCTTGGTGACCAAAATTGCATTGATATTGTGTTTCCATTTAGTGTAGTTATCACCAGTTAATTTGTCATTGGCTATAATTTGTAATAGTGCAGTTGACATTGCTGAAAAAACATAAATAAAGAATTCATTCATTCATACATTCAAAACATGTGCGAATGTTCGGCATAAGATTAAACATGATGCATGAAAATGTTTAATGAACAAGAACAACCCAAAAAAATGTTTCTACGCCACGGCAATCCAACATACCACAAGCAAGTGCCGCCTTAGGGTCAGTCAAATTCTTGCATGTTGGATCGAGACATTCTCAATCAAATGTTATACCGAAAAAACTCTTATTCCTCTAACATTCAACCATCGTATATTTCAGTCAGGTTTCTAATTAACCAATTTAATTTAAAACCTTGTGAGCGTAACCCATCATTTCAGATCTCATGAGCTTAACTCGAGAATTGCTGCCTTAGGGTCGGTCAATCCCGAAATCCCCTCAGAAATCCTATCTGTTAGGAAGTCAACCTTGATATTGATTCTTATGGAAACCCTCCTTAGGGAGGACGAAAACAATGCCGTCACGAGGCCCCACTCGAATCTTACGGTGTTGAACTAATGATGGAGACCGCAGGATATAATGTCATATATCACTCTCCCACTCACTATTTTATAATAAGGGTTTTCTATTAATATTAATGCACCTAGATTAAACTAGATTAAACGGCTAATTTCAATCTAAGTGTCAAGTGCATTAATCACAATTTATTAGAATCCTATTCCAATAGCTAATAAACTAATTTGATTTTTAACTCTTAAAAATCTAGTTCATTAGTGATAATTCTAATCTATGTATGCTATATACTAAGACTAGAGTTATTAAATGTGTATTTACCAAGTTTTAACTATTAAAACTAAACACATTATTAGGTCCAATTATTATTAGGGGCTTAATCAAATTAATCCTAATAAATATTAAAGGGCCCTACTAATCTAAGTAATTAAACTCTTTAAAAAATAGAATAGTGATTAATGAGAATTACCAAGTTTTTATTCCTAAAAACTAATCCCATTAATATATAGCCAATTATGTGGATAACCCATTTTAATCAAATTAAAAAAAAATAAACACATAATATAAATGGCTATAGTGCATGTATGACATATCAACATATATATGTGTAGGCACACCTAATCTAAATGATATGTATATGCATGGCAATACTTTAATTATAACATAATAAAAACATACATGAGTTGACCGAGTACAATGGGTTATCTAACTTAAAAATTTCTAATTACAAAAAATTTAATCCAAGGCATTCCTTGGTCTTCTTGTAGTTCCAAAAATCTTCAAGTCCATTTGTAATATCTTCTACGTCTTTCGGGCCCAAAAATCAAGTCCAACTTGATTTATTTTATTGGATCCATCTCATGGATTAAATCCCATAAAAACCCAAATGTTACTCTAACATTTTTCAGAGGCCCAGGATTTCCAAAAATCAGCCCAAACATGCTCGCATACATGCATGTAACTGCTGCACAAAACATATAACAATTGAATCTTTCGTGCTGCACAACGCTCGTGCATGTGTCATGCATTGCAGCAAGCAAACAAAAAAAAAATTGCATGTTGCATACTGCACTTACACAAATAATTGCGTGTTGCATGGCCATCCACAAAGCATGATTCCAAATGTTTGTGTGCAGCAGCAGTGCGTTGCACATCTGTTGCTTAATTTTTTATTTTTTATTTTAATAAACGTGCAACACTTGCACTAGCAACAGTTTGCATAAAAAAAAAAAAAAAAACAAGTGACTTGTGCATATGCGCTTTTGTGTGTCCAACACACGTCCGATTTCTTCGTCTTCTTCTACTGATTTCTTCGTACATATTTTACAATAAAATACATAACAGAAAATTACAATAAAGAATATACAGCAGAAAAAAAAAAATTAAAAATACATCCCGGAATTAATATTACATTAATATTACAACCAATGAAAAAAAACTAAAACCCATTGTACCATACAATTAACGATCAACTATGTTTATAAAAAATAAATAAATAAAAATTATAAACACCATACAATCATTAGAAAAGTGCCTACACATTCATACATGCAATCAGGAGCAATCAGGAGCAATCGAATTCGATTATACTGTACAAAAAACAGGCTCTGATACCAATTGTAGGTACCCAGGTTTACAGATTGCGCAGCGGAAAGGTTTTTAAAATTTTTTTATGCAATCATAAACTAAACCTATTTGTACAGTAATAATCGAAAGCAATTAAAGAAGGTGAAACGATTTCATACCTACGTAGGAGGCTCCTTCACTTTAATTCGATCTGCTCCTGATTTGAACCACTTGATCTTCCTCGCTATCTCCCGGAACTGGCAACGGTGTGTGGGCACGTCACGGTACTCAGGAACTTGAATGGAGGTAGAAGAAACAACAAAAAACAACGCTTGCTTTGTGTATGGAGAATTTGGCCAACTTAGAAAGAAATAAAATCATAAAAATAAAAATAAAAAAAACTTTCCTTTTTTTTTCTTTGGCCGCCCCACTTTTCTTTTCTTCTTTCGGTGTTATTTTTTGTTTTGTATCTGATACCAAAAAATCAATATCAATCACCTTTAAAATAATATATCATATATATATATATATTTTAAACTTAAACTAATTAATAAAATCTTTTTAGATATCGAATATCTTTTAAAGATATTAATTAATTAATTTGATTTAATTTGAATTCAAACTCTTTTAAATTCAAATTTAAATATTTAATTAAATGAAAATAAAATAATCAAATTATCTTTTCTTCATTCAAAATTAAATATCGATCAACACCCTCCATCTAATGATTAATTACACAATTAAATAATCTAATTATTTAATTAACATAATCATTAATATTTATTAATTGAATAATCACATTATTCAATTAATTCCCGAATAGACACGTGTCACTTTTGTAACACAATTAATTAGACAATCCAATTAATTAATCGTGACCCTTGTTACCTAAATCGATCGGGCTAGCAAGGGGACCTAATGGACCCACAGTATTTTGAGCTCCAATAATCCTTAGAAATAATTAATTAAACTCTTTAATTAATATTTCATGATTATTAACTTCGGTGTTATTCCACTAAAAACCCGAAGTTGCACTCTCTCAACTGTAGACGTTTTTACACAAACCAACAATTCTTGGTATCCATCGATATAGCTATTACATATGGTATAATCCTCCACAGGTAGTTCATAATTAGAGCTGGGTCATAATGTCCGTTATACCCCTCTAATTATATCTTTCCATTAAGTACCATTGATTCTCTAATGAACAATAAATCCTACATTCCTTATGGAATTAGGAGAGCGCTCATATTGTTCAAGCCCCGAATCAACCCTTAAGGGAACTACTATCTACTTCTCACAAGAAGAAGTGGATTCCACTATTATGTGCAGACCTTCCCAGCCACAAGCCAAACCGTGATCCCAACATACGGAGCATATTGATCAGGAATGCAACTCCGACCTCACCCATGGTATATCAAAAACCACGATCTAACCTAAAGGAGTCGATAAGACACTCAGGATTAAGATCACCCACATATAGCCATCATTTGTTGATATATATGAATCTCATCATGTAACGGATATTGGTGAGAGATTCATATAGATCATGGCCCAGTCCTATATGATCACATCATACAAGCTGCCTCCATTCTCATATCTCTATATGAATGATCTAGGATAAGATCACCGTACATTACAGAATGGACCGCAGCTATAGATTGACCACAAATAAAGTACCCAGCTTTATTTGCTATCTACGGACTCTTTAGATTGCTCGTTTCAAACTGAATCCATCTTTATATGACATTCATATACTCGGTTTGAAATTACATCCGGCAATCTTGGATGTTAAGTACACATGTTATTATAAATGTATGAGATAATTTTAATGAATAAACTACTTCTTTTATTTATATTCAATTTACATTTACAAATTACAAGCTTTAGGGCAAAAACCCCAACAATCTCCCACTTGCACTAAAGCATGTGAGACATGTCTTGTAAACCTAGACTCTCTAGGTGACCCTTAAACACTTTAGCCGGTAAGGTCTTCGTAAGTGGATCAGCAATCCGTACATCCAAACAGGATCAAATCCTGTCATGAATACACTAACATATAATTTCTCGTTCTCCGAAGATACTTGAGAATAGTCTTGACAGTAACCCAATGATCTAATCCTGGGTTGGACTGGTATCTGCTGGCCACTCCCACTGCGAAGCAGATGTCCGGTCTCGGGCATAACATAGCATACATGAGACTACCTACTGCTGACGCATAGGGAACACGTCTCATATCCTCAACTTCTTGAGGTGTCTTAGGACACTGTTCCTTAGACAAGTGAACTCCATGCCTAGAAGGTAAATTACCTTTCTTGGAGTTCTGCATCGAAAATCGCACAAGAATTTTATCGATATACGATGCGTGAGACAGTGCTATAAATTTGTTCTTGCGATCCCTTATAAGTTATATCCGTAAAACATAACTTGCCTCTCCCAAATCTTTCATTTGGAATTGGTTGGCCAGTCAGCCCTTTACATCAGACAATACTCCCACATCATTCCCAATGAGTAGGATGTCATCTACGTATAGGACCAAGAAAACTGCTTTCTTGTCAATGATGCGCTTGTAGACACAAGGCTCATCAACGTTTTGCTCAAACCCATAGGTTTTGATCACATCATCAAACCTTATGTTCCAAGATCTAGATGCTTGCTTAAGTCCATAAATGGATCTTTGCAACTTGCAAACTTTTCGCTCTTGATCTGGAGATACGAATCCCTCTGGTTGCATCATGTAGATGCTCTTATCAAGATTGCCATTCAAGAATGCAGTCTTGACATCCATTTGCCAAATCTCGTAATCAAAATAGGCGGCAATGGATAAGAGAATCCGAATAGACTTAAACATGGCTACTTGCGAGAAGGTCTCTTCATAATCGACCCCCTCCTTTTTGGGTATAACCCTTGGCCACTAGCCTTGCCTTGAAGGTCTCTACCTTCCCGTCTACTCCTCTCTTTCTCTTGTAGATCCATTTACACCCTATGGGTTTCACCCTATTCGGTAAGTCTACAAGTTCCCAGACTGAGTTAGAGTACATGGACTCCATCTCGAGATTCATGGCTTTAAGCCATTCCTCTTTATCAGGATCTTCCATTGCATTCTTAAAAGTCAATGGATCATTCACACTATCAGTAGAGACAACATCTTGTCCCTCACTTACACCCAAATAGCGTTCAGGTTGTCTCACAACCCTATCACTACGTCTAGGTGGTAGTTTATCCTGACTAGGAATCATCTGACTCTCAGATGTTAATGGATCAACAACTCTTGTTGACTGAGAACTGGTCTCACCAGGCTCCAACTCATTCAATACAATTTTAGAACGAGGCTTATGGTCACTAATATAGTTATTCTCAAGAAACGTTGCATTTGTCGATACAAACACTTTGTTATCTTCAGGACTATAGAAGTATCCATCTATGGTCTCCTTGGAGTATCCTACAAACAAGCAGACCATAGACTTAGGTTCTAGCTTTCCAATTCTATTCTTCAGCACGTGTGCTGGACACCCCCATATGCGGAAATGTCGCAAACTAACTTTACGACCATTCCACAACTCTAGAGGAGTCTTAGGAACAGATCTGGATGGCACTACATTCAAAATATATGCCGCTGTTTGTAACGCATATCCCCAAAAGGAATTAGGTAACGATGAGAAACTAATTATAGATCTCACCATTTCCATTAGGGTTCTATTTCTCCTCTCCGCGACACCATTTTTCTGAGGTGTACCAGGAGTTGTGAGTTGGGACACTAGCCTATACTCGACCATAAAGTCTTCAAACTCTTGGTCAAGGTACTCACCTCCACGATTTGATCGTAGAGTTTTGATAGTCTTTCCTAACTGATTTTCAACTTCAGCTCGGAATTCTTTGAACTTTTCAAAAGTTTCTGATTTTCGTTGCATTAGGTAGACATATCCGTATCTTGAGTAGTCATCCATAAAGGTGACATAATACTCGTAGCCACCCCTTGCTTGAATATTTATCGGTCCACAGACGTCTAAATATATAAGCTCTAGTGGTTCTTTAGCTCTTAGCCCTTTTCTAGTAAAAGGTCTCTTGGTCATTTTACCTTCTAAACAGGATTCGCAGACAGGTAAGGTGTCAACCTTTAACTCACTAAAAGGTCGGCTTTTCACTAGTCTGTCTGTCCAGTCAAGGTTGATATGGCCAAGTCTTAGATGCCATAGATACGTTTCGTTTTCTGGAGAAATCTTTTGTCGTTTTGTTTTAGGTTTTTTCAACTTTAAACAATTTAGCGTTGAGCAGTGTAGTATGTATTAACGGCCTTAAAACATACAAGTTTTTTTCGTTTAATCCTGAACATATATTTAAACTATTCTTTGCAATAATAACAGACTTATTATTGAAAGAAACAGAATATAATTGTTCCAACAACTTTGAAATTGAAATCAAATTTCGAATAAATTCAGGAATTAAATATACATTAGCCAAAATAATGAAACAACTTCCAAAATGTAGTCTAACTACGCCCACTGCTCGGGTTGACATGACATCCCCCGACCCAACACGCATAGAAAAGGATCCCTCCTCAAGCTGTGTCCAAGATTCAGTCCATTGCATAGAAGAACAAACATGGTTAGTGGCCCCCGAATCAACTATCCAGGGAGAAGAATCATCTTCCACTATACATGATTCAAGAACAAGTAAATCACATTTACTTTTTGCCTTTTTCTTCTTGCTTTGGGCTTTCTTGGGTTTGGGCTTACCCTTAGCCTTCCCAGCAGACCTCTTCCTCTTCTTTGATCCAGAAGAAGATGGTTCAACAACATTTGCCTCACCGGTCTTATCTTTGTTGTCCTTAGTCATGGACTCAAAGGTAGTGAGCTCATTAAGCAACTGAGTCAGACTGAACCTCAACTTGTTCATCCCATAGTTGCTTTTAAACTGATCGAAACTCTTTGGAAGAGTCGTCAGTATGATGCTCACTTGACTGGGTTCATCAACGGCCCCGCCATTGATTTCTGCCATGTTGAAGTAGGATATCATGTTCAAGACATGTTCCCGAACTGATGTTCCATCCTTCATACGAGCAAGCATAGCGGAACGAACAGCTTCGTGCCGCTTTTGCTCAAAGGGTTGCCCGAACATAGCCTGCAATGACTCTATTATTTCAAATGCAGTACGCATTGCTTCGTGCTTTGTGACAAGCACGTCTGTCATACTTGCTAACAGATATGTTCGGGCTTTCTCATTTGATGAGACCCATTTCTCATATGCCTCACGAACAGTTCGTGCGGCATTGGAGGACATTCCTCCGTAAGCACAAACTTAAGGTCCTTGGTGACCAAAATTGCATTGATATTGTGTTTCCATTTAGTGTAATTATCACCAGTTAATTTGTCATTGGCTATGATTTGTAATAGTGCAGTTGACATGGCTGAAAAAACATAAATAAATAAAAAATTCATTCATTCATACATTCAAAACATGTGTGAATGTTCGGCATAAAATTAAACATGATGCATGAAAATGTTTAATGAACAAGAACAACCCTAAAAAGTGTTTCTACGCCACGACAATCCAACATACCACAAGCAAGTGCCACCTTAGGGTCAGTCAAATTCTTGCATGTTGGATCGAGACATTCTCAATCAAATGTTATACCAGAATAACTCTTATTCCTCTAACATTCAACCATCGTATATTTCAGTCAGGTTTATAATTAACCAATTTAATTAAAACCTTGTGAGCGTAACCCATCATTTCAGATCTCATAAGCTTAACTAGAGAATTGCCGCCTTAGGGTCGGTCAATCCCGAAATCCCCTCAGAAATCCTATCCGTTAGGAAGTCAACCTTGATATTGATTCTTATGGAAACCCTCCTTAGGGAGGACGAAAACAATACCGTCATAAGGCCACACTCGAATCTTACGGTGATGAACTAATGATGAAGACCGCGGGGTTTTCTGTTAATATTAATGCACCTAATTTAAAACTAGATTAAACGGCTAATTTCAATCTAAGTGTCAAGTGCATTAATCACAAATTATTAGAATCCTATTCCAATAACTAATAAACTAATTTGATTTTTAACTATTAAAAATCTAGTTCATTAGTGATAATTCTATTCTATGTAAACTATTTACTAAGACTAGAATAATTAAATGTGTATTTACCAAGTTTTAACTATTAAAACTAAACACATTATTAGGTCCAATTATTATTAGGGGCTTAATCAAATTAATCCTAATATATATAAAGGACCCTACTAATCTGAGTAAATAAACTCTTTAAAAATTAGATTTGTGATTAATGAGAATTACCAAGTTTTTACTCCTAAAAACTAATCCCATTAATTTATAGCCAATTATGTGAATTACCCAATTTAATCAAATTAAAAAAAAAAATTAAACACATAATATAGATGGCTATAATGCATGTATGACATATCAACATATATCTGTGTAGGCACACCTAATCTAAATGATATGTATATGCATGGCAATGCTTTAATCATCTCATAAAAAAAAAAAACATACATGAGTTGACCGAGTACAATGGGTTTATCTAACTTAAAAAATTTCTAATTACAAAAAATTTAATCCAAGGCATTCCTTGGTCTTCTTGTAATTCCAAAAATCTTCAAGTCCATTTGTAATATCTTCTGCGTCTTTCAGGCTCAAAAATCAAGTCCAACTTGATTTATTTTATTGAATCCATCACATGGATTAAATCCCTAAAGCTCAAGTGTTACTCTAACACTTTTCGGAGGCCCGAGATTTCCAATAAAAACAGCCCAAACGGTGCTTGACTGCAGCAATCCGCGCGCTTGCTACACACATGCACAACAATTGTACACAACTGCAGCATGTTGCGCATGCACACAACAATTGTGCACAGCACACACATGGGATTACAAATAACAGCAGCCCAAAAACATAACAATATTAAATATTGTAAGTTGCAGCAGTGCATTGCACAAATACATTACAATTGCATGTTGCATGGCCATGCACAAAGCATGATTCCAAATGTTTGTGTGCAACAGCAGTGCGTTGCACATCTGTTGCTTAATTTTTTTTTTAATTTTTTTTTAATAAACGTGCAACACTTGCACTAGCAACAGTTTGCATAAAAAAAAAAGATATTCGATATCTAAAAAGATTTTATTAATTAGTTTAAGTTTAAAAAATATATATGATATATTATTTTAAAGGTGATTGATATTGATTCTTATGGAAACCCTCCTTAGGGAGGACGAAAACAATGCCGTCATGAGGCCCCACTCGAATCTTACTGTGTTGAACTAATGATGGAGACTGCAAGATATAATGTCATATATCCCTCTCCCACTCACTATTTTATAATTAGGGTTTTCGAATTCGATTATACTGTACAAAAAACAGGCTTTGATACCAATTGTTGGAACCCAGGTTTACAGATTGCGCAACGGAAAGGTTTTTTAAATTTTTTTTATGCAATCATAAACTAAACCTATTTGTACAGTAATAATCGAAAACAATTAAAGAAGGTGAAACGATTTCATACCTACGTAGGAGGCTCCTTCACTTTAATTCGATCTGCTGCTGATTTGAACCACTTGATCTTCCTCTCTATCTCCCGGAACTGGCAACGGCATGTGGGCGCGTCACGGTACTCAGGAACTTGAATGGAGGTAGTACAGACACACAAAACAACTCTTTTGCTTTTGTTCTTTGTATCAGATACAAAATTGTCCTTTTTTTTTTTCAAAATAATATATATCATATATATATAATTTTTAAACTTAAACTAATAAAATCTTTTAAGATATCGAATATCTTTTAAAGATATTAATTAATTTATTTGATTTAATTTGAATTTAAAACTCTTTTAAATTCAAATTTAAATATTTAATTAAATGAAAATAAAATAATCAAATTATCTTTTCTTCATTCAAAATTAAATATCAATCAACACCCTCCATCTAATGATTAATTACATAATTAAATGATCTAATTATTTAATTAACATAATCATTAATATTCATTAATTGAATAATCACATTATTCAATTAATTCCCGAATAGACACGTGTCACTTTTGTAACACAATTAATTGGACAATCCAATTAATTAACCGTGACCCTTGTTACCTAAATCAATCGGGCTAGCAAGGGGACCTAATGGACCCACAGTATTTTGAGCTCCAATAATCCTTAGAAATAATTAATTAAACTCTTTAATTAATTTTTCATGATTATTAACTTCGGTGTTATTCCACTAAAAACCCGAAGTTGCACTCTCTCAACTGTAGACATTTTTACACAAACCAATAACTCTTGGTGTCCATTGATATAGCTATTACATATGGTATGATCCTCCACAGGTAGTTCATAATTAGAGCTGGGTCATAATGTCCGTTATACCCCTCTAATTATATCTCTCCATTAAGTACCATTGATTCTCTAATGAACAATAAATCCTACATTCCTTACGGAATTAGGAGAGCGCTCATATTGTTCAAGCCCTGAATCAACCCTTAAAGGAATTACTATCTACTTCTCACAAGAAGGAGTGGATTCCACTATTGTGTGCAAACCTTCCCAGCCACAAGCCAAACCGCGTCCCAACATACGGAGCATATTGATCAGGAATGCAACTCCGACCTCACCCATGGTATATCAAAGACCACGATCTAGATAAGACACTCAGGATTAAGATCACCCACATATAGCCATCATTTGTTGATATATATGAATCTCATCATGTAACGGATCTTGGTGAGAGATTCATATAGATCATGGCCCAGTCCTATATGATCACATCATACAAGCTGCCTCCATTCTCATATCTCCATATGAATGATCTAGGATAAGATCACTGTACATTACGGAATGGACCGCAGCTGTAGATTGACCACAAATAAAGTACCCAGCTTTATTTGCTATCTACAGACTCTTTAAATTGCTCATTTCAAACTGAATCCATCTGTATATGACATTCATATACTCAGTTTGAAAATACATCCGGCAATCTTGGATGTTAAGTACACATGTTATTATAAATGTATGAGATAATTTGAATGAATAAACTACTTCTTTTATTTATGTTTAATTCACATTTACAAATTACAAGCTTTAGGGCAAAAACCCCAACAAGAGTGATGTAGAGATGGATTTGATATGAAATTTGGTTAAGAAAGGTGTAGGATGGGTTTGGATGTGTTGGGAGGAGATTCCTAGATCTAGTGATTTAAGGGTAACAAAAATAGTGTATTAGGTTCGTCCTTTGAAAATCAGAAAATGAGGCTTTTATATCATTGCCGAAAGTAGGTATGGAATTGCTAATGTCATCAGATCTGGGTAACTTCTTGGCCCGTAATTCACGGGTAGAGACCAATGAAGTTGGTGCACGAGATCCACTGGAGTAAAAACTGGATGCTATTCCGCCAGTCTAGACCAGCGAAACTTAGTTTCTAGATCTTCTGGAGATGAGTCTGAGGCATTTTTGCAAGTAACTTTACGAGTGCATACCAATAAGACTTGGTCTCGAGATTTTCTAGAGATGAATCTTTGGTTGACTTTACTGGTACAAACCAGCGACACTTGTGGCGTAAGATCCTTTGGAGATGGATCCGTTGGTCAACACTAGCGGACACTAGGCTCGAGATCCTTTGTTCTTTAGAGATGAATCTATTGGAGCTTTCACTGGTGCTGACCAGCGATCACTAGGCTTGAGATCCCCAAATATTTCGCTATTGGTATTTGCTGTTGGAGACCAGCGAACCACCAGCGGAAAAGGCCTTGAAATCTGCATATCTTCATTTTTGACTTGTTTTGCTCTTGAAAGTTTCAGTTTGGATCTCCTTTGCCTAAAATACATTGTTTGCCTACATGGACTAGAAATGAGCAATTAAACATAAGAATTCACTCGAAATCTAGCTAAATGATGTGGAAATGAGGGCTAAAATGTGACACAAAATTTGCTCAATCAATTGCATGTGATCACAAATATATATAATGTTATCGCATATACATTGCATATGATCACACAATAAAATTATTGTGATCGCATGTTAGAACATGCAACCACATATTAGTTGATATGGTTATACCATAGCAGACATGATCACAGTCAAAAAATTTTATGTTGCACCATACAACGTTGCACCCAAGGGCGGCATTTATGTATGTATATATGAAAATTTTCAAGTCTAAGAAATCTCATACAGAATCGTCGATTGCTACCGGTAGTAATCCAATAAGTACTGGTAGCAATCTCGTAACTACTAGTAGCTATCGACGATTTTGTATGGAAAATTCCGTACTGGAAAGTTACTTTATACATAAGTTGGGGGAAATGGAAAAATGAGGATGGGGGTTTCCCTATCCCGGGCCATCCCAAATTCCATCCGGGGATGAAATTTATCACCATCCCCCTTATTTCCTCATTCAGGGATGATTTTTTCCCCCAAATAGGAATGGGGAGTAAGGATTTGGAGATTCGGGAAAAAAAATAATGCCCATCCCTAGTCCCGTCCCCCAATTGTTTTGGTTTTAGTTTTCTCAATTGGTGACATGATGGCAAGAAGGAAGTTGTATGCGTTAGCTCTACATGAAAATCAATAACTATGTCTATGAGAATGATAGGACAATCAAAGGCCTGTAAATAACAGCATGTATGTTGAGGGATTCTAGAATATTGTTTATTGATGTTGTAGAGCTATGTAACATTATATGTAAACTTGTTTGTAAACTTTCCAATTAGATCTAATCTGATGATCTAAACTAGAACTCAATTGGTTCTCAAGTGGGATTAAATATTGTTTTAGACTTTTAGGTAAATCAGTTTAAACAGGAATGAATTGAGGAACCATTCAGATAAAAATTGCAAAGAAGGAAATGTTTTTTTTTTTTTTTTTTTTTTTTGGATTTCTAGAGTATCGAAGAAGGGTTCAAAATTTAAATGTCACTATTTGGGCTGTTTTTGTGAAAATAGCAGTGGTTTAATAATCCAAGTTTAAAAGGCACCTATTTCGGTGTCCAGACAAAAATACCCTTATTTTTGTCTGTTTGTGGCTTTTCAAAGGTTGAGAGAAAAAACCAGAGAGAGAGAGAGAAACACGACAAAAATAGTGACCGGTCAAAAAAAATCGACAGAAATACCCACGGCAAACTCATCGGCGGTGGCCCTATAGTAATTTCAGTGGAGGAGAAAGCTTTTCTGATCGACAATGGTAAGTTTATGTTTCGATTTCGCTTTCCTTTTTGTTGTTGAAAAATATATGTTCGTTGTTGTTTTGATTAGGTTTTTGTTGTTAGTTTATGTGTGTTTCATTTAGATTAGGGTTCTGGGTTAGTTTAGGTTTATATTAGGGTTTGAATTTGTACAGTAGTCGAGTAGAAGACGATGAATATTTAAGATTTTGAGCCTTTTAAAACCTTTTCTGAGCCTTTTCCGAGCCTTTTTAAACAGTCTCCGAGCTTTTTTTAAGGGAATATGAGTAGTTGAATCTCCGAGCCTTTTACAACTTTCTCCGAGCCTTTTAAACCATGATCCGAGCCTTTTTCGAGCCTTTTAAGGAATATGGATAGGTTTCTGTAATTTCAATCTCTGAGCCTTTTAAACCTTGATCCAAGCCTTTCCCGAGCCTTTTCACAAATAATCCGAGCCTTTTAATGAATTTCAATAGGTTTGTGCATTTTCAATCTCCGAGCCTTTTAAACCTTAATCCGAGCCTTTCCTAAGCCTTTTAAGAATTTCAATAGTTTTCTCTGCATTTCAATCTCCGAGCCTTTTCAACCTTTATCCGAGCCTTTTAAACCTTTAGCCGAGCCTTTTCCGAGCCTTTTCACGAACAATCCGAGCCTTTTAAGGAATTTCAATAGGTTTCTGCAGTATGAATCTCCGAGCCTTTTTAAACTTGATCCGAGCTTTTTCACATGTAATCCGAGCCTTTTTATATAATGTCCGAGCCTTTTTATATTATGTCCGAGCCTTTTGATATAATATTCGAGCTTTTTGATATAGTATCTAAGCCTTTTGATTTATTGTTCGAGCCTTTTCATGAACTGATATATATGTATATTTTTATTGTGAATATGCAGATAAGGAATCCGTTGAAAGATTTGCTTAAAACTGCAAAGGAGGAAAGGTACTCGGGGAAAATAACTCACCATGACCATTTTGACGACCTTACAGATATCGACAATGCATTGAGTAGGGTACCTGAACATTTTCAGGCTAAAGACCGTCGTTGTTATACTGAGTCATGTTTTGGACACTTCCTCTCGACGCATCGGCAGATGACGTTTTCAGCTGGAATTGTCCATCGGTTACTTTTTCGGGAGTTGCATCACGATGGGCTGAAAGATGAGATGAGGTTTTTGTTGGGTAGACATTCGGTCCGGTTCTCGAAGGTTGAGTGTTGTCTGATCACCAGATTGAAGTTCAGAGAACTTCCCGACACGTCGACCTACGATATGGTGCAGAATGGCATACATCAGCGGTACTTCGAGGATCGAGATGACATCGAGTATGGAGAGTTGAGAGCCGTACTGCAGATTGGTGTTTTTCATGAGCAGTATGATGCGGTTAAGCTATGCTTATTATATATGCTTAACTGGATATTGATGGGGTTGGACGAGAGACAGAAAGTTCCAGTATGGCAGTTTCGCCTAGTCGAGGACTTGGACGCGTTTGATGCCTTCCCCTGGGGTGCACACATGTTTAGGCAGTCTATTTCTGGTTTCAAGCATGCGTTGGACGGTCATCGACGGCGACGGTTCGAACAACGGTAGCGAAGAAAGGGTGCTGACCAGCACAAGGTGGAGATGTACAACGCATGCACTTTTGGTGAGAATTTAGAAATTGAATCCGTACGTTAATTGTAATTTTTTTTTTATTTCATATAACTGATGTATTGGATTCTAAACGCAGATATGTGCTTTTGAGGTCATCCCCGAGCTTGGCAACATCGGATGTGGAACTCGTAGGGACATCAACCTATCCCCCCGTATTCTGAAATGGCAGTTGACTCAGCGACCGAGGAGTGAGAAGCTGGATGCCATTTTCATTGAAAGGGTAAGCATTTTTTATGTTGTTAATGTTCATAGTTATTAGTATATACAATTACAATGGTCTAACTATGATTTCAGATGTTTGCGAGGGTGGAGTTGGTGCTGACTGCAGCTGAGCGGGTTGAACGGTACTTCGAGGGCATTTACGAGGGAGGCAATCTGTATGATGCCGATTATGTACCTGCTGACGTCCCGAATCCTGACCAGACTACGACTGCCCGAGATAGTGATACTGAGGGTCCAATTTTCTACCGTAGTGATATGGACTGTTCTGATATGAAGGGCACTAGGGGGAGTCGTAGGCGGGTTCGTTCGTGTTACCCAGAAAGCTTCGAGCTGGAGGTGACTCAGGACGAGGCGATGGAGGGGTTCTTGACTCAGGACGAGGCGATGGAGGGGTTCTTGAGGTATGTACAAATATTTATGTCGCCTTATTTTATCTCAATTTAGTATTGAACGATTTTAGTACTGAAACAGTTCTAAATCATTTCAGGACCGTCGGTATACTGAACTGATGGATGCGGTCCGAGGGTTACGGGAGGAAATGAAGAAGAACGAGGAGAAATGAGATCAACAGAATCAGGAGTTGCTGGATTTGATTCGGGGTCTTTAGGGATTGACGTCGATGTCGCAGCCTCGTAGTTCAGGTCCACGGTTCGATGACCCACCATTCGATGGCCGAGACTAGGACTTCACTCCCAGAAACAGGACGGGTAGTCATCAGGACGGGGCAGAGCCACACACCGGGCATCATACTACGCACATTGGGACAAATCAACAAGGGCCTGGTGGCACTGGTGGTACAGGGACTGCGCCTATGGATATAGAGTAGATACATAATCCCTCAATTCATAGAAGCGATCCTAGCGGGTCTACCCCAGCGGAGCTGACACCTACAGGCGAACCATCCTTACTGAGTTCCTCCAGACAGCACACCACTCCCGCAGGGAATCAACGGGGACAGAGTCCCTCGTTGCATGGCACCATTGCAGCAGATCCATAGGGACAGAGTCCCTCCTCAGAACACCACCCTTCAATTGATCCGAGCTCAGTTCTCCCCTCCAGGCAATCCACGGGAGATGAATTGGTCCCTCGCGACGCACCTCTCTGGTCTATCCCACCCTATTAACGGGGAAGGAGTTCCCCCTCACACCGCACCAATCCCAGTGATTTGGAACGGACTCCCCCACCCCTAAGGCGTGGACACCGAATTCGACGTCGAGGTTGAAGGGACCGGACCCTATACACAGAACCATGTAGACCGAAGAGACCACGATGTTACCGCCGCCAGCACATGAATGTATGCCACATGCATTGGTAGATCCTGAGCACCTTGCGGCATACAAAGAGTACAAGAGGAACCCGGTGGGGGAATTGCAAGTATAATAGTAAAAATTACAATATGTTTATACTTTTTTCGACAAATATGCAAGTATTATGTAACTTTTTCAACAATTATGCAGGCGTGATGTGGATCTGCACGACCCAGTTGGTGTCGATGTGCCTTGGTTCCACCGGTTTCAAACCAACTTGATGGAGTTGGAGGATACGATATGTTTCTTACTTGAATTGTCCGTATATGTTTCATTCACAAATGGTGGAATCCTAAATATACAAATTGTTGAAATTGTCAGCACATTAATGCATACTTGAACATTCTCCGAAATCGTCAGCGAGCATTCCCTACTACTACAGTTCGAGGGTCAACATACTGGATTCTCAATTCTATGTAAGTGTTTATATTGTACGGTTTTCGCTTCTACTTCTTTCATTCAAATATTTTTTGCCTAACGCTTTTTAAATTTAATCTATACAGTCATTGTTATATCATGACTGAGACAGAATCGCCACTAGTGAGGACAGGAAACCTTGAAAGGGTTGGTCTGTGTTCAACCATCGGTGGGCCCGTGATGAGCTTGCGGTGGTATGTGGAGAGCTCCCGTCAGGAAACCGACCATGGCATGATGTTGACTTGGTGAGTGTATATTTTAATTTGTGTCCATATGTATAATAACAAAATGTGATAACACTTTGGAGAAACACCTATAGGTTCTGATTCCTTGCAACCTTGGACGTATGCATTGGGTCATGGTCAGCGTCGACCTCATGAAAGGGCAAATTCTTGTGTTTGACCTGTTCAGACGAGAGGTCCCATTTAGGCACAGGAATGCCCAGTTCGCGTGCTTAAGGTGGTTGCTACCGTCGATGCTGGATGCGGTGCACTTTCACAGGAATAGACAGAGGGGTGATCCGACTTACAAATCGAAGAATGGGCCCTTTCGAATGTTGTTCGTGTCAGCCGACCGCGTGCCCCAATAGAAAAAGGGGTATGACTATTTCAAGTTATTATTCTATCCCAATCGGTTTTAATAACATTCCATTCTAATGGTTGTTCATTTTATCTCAATAGCAGGGGAAACTGTGATGCCCATACTCTGAGAATGATTGAGTACCTGACGGCGAACAGGGATAAGTTCGACTGGTCGGAGGACAATATGACCACTATCCGGGAGAAAATGGCTGTGGAGGTTTATTGTAACTCCAAGGCCATGTAGTTGATGTACATAACGTTTGACTAATGAAATGAAGAATTTTTTTATTTTTTATTTTCAAGTGTTTGCAGTTATCAGTTAAACACACATTTCATACATTGAGCACCTTCAACAATACAGGAAATTCATGAACACTATAACAAAGGATCAAGTAGACGAAGATTTAATTCAAATAAAATTTCGAACATAAAATCAATCAGATTAGTTCTACATAAAAGCATAAGAACCCCGAATGTCATAAAACAACTATATCGAGCATGGTTCCCAAAGTCTGAACGATTCCTCTTCCTCTTGTACTGCCTTGTTATGTTTGATCACCTTTATTCATTCAACGGTAGAGTCCTTCTCAGGGCATGTTTGTTTGTTGTGTCCAATTGAGTGACAGATGCTGCACTTGCGACGGTATTCATCGAGGACAATGGTGCTGGGACCTTCATTAACCATAGGCGGGTTGGAACACCTCCTACTATTATGTCCCGGTTGTCCACATCTTCTACACGACTGTGTGGTTATCCTCTCTGAAGACGAGGCATGTCGACCCTCTATCGGGCAACCTGATTGTCTTTTCGTCTTTGGATTTAAAACCACCCGCGCTGCGATGTCGGATGGCACTACCCATGAAGAAGGATGGCCAATAGATATAATAGGAACCGAGTATACATCAATAAGTGTCTCCCTCTTGTAGTAGTCCGCACACAGAGATGTGAAATCCAAGTTCCGCTCTCTGCAATAAGGAAAATGGTAAGATTCACGTTTGGGTAATATAAAGCATTAACTGTAACTTGTCATGTACCTTGCTGCTGCGAGTGTGTGTGATCATGGTAAAAAGTCCATTTGGAATTTGTTACATGTGCAAGTCTTCTGGGCCAAGTCAACCGTCCACTGTTTTCCCTTGTGTCTGACGGAGAATATATTCTAGTCAACTAGATTTACGGCCATATAACCGCACTTCTTGACATGTTTCAAGATCGCAAGATGTACTGCATCGGTCAATCGATGACGCATGGACTGTGCAGCTGCATGACGATCGTGAAACCACCTTTGTAGCATATTCCTAATGAACTCTGCTAGGGTCATCAATGGCAATTGCCTTGCGAATTTTAGGCATGAGTTTATGCACTCTGCAACATTTGTGGCCATCACCCTGTACCTTCTTTGGGGACAGTGAAGGCGGGACCACTTGTGCGGACCAGCATCAAAGGCATAATCGAATGCAGCCTTGTGCAGCTTACGTAACTCCTTCATGTGGTGGTCATACTCGATTTCACTGTACGATCTAGCTATGTTATCCATTATTTTGGCAACATCCTTTCTATGGAATTGCTTCTTCATATTTTTAGCAAAATGCCAACAACATATGGTATGGGTTGCATAAGGGAACACTTTAGAAATCCCTGCTTCAATGCTTGCATGACGATCGAAAATGAAAACCAGATCATCTATATGACCAAGGGCACCCCTCAAGCATTCCAAAAACCATTCCTACGAAAGGTTGTTTTCTGAGTCACCGTACCCAAAAGCAATTGGATACACCTGTTCATTTCCATCTTGTGCAGTTGCAACAAACATTGTACGCCGGAATCTTCCCTTCAAATGGGTACCATCAACTGCAATCACAGGACGCATACACCTCCGGAAACCTCTAATTGAGGACCCTAACGACATGAAAATGTAGAGGAATTTACCATCATCAGCGCACTGTAACTCAGTGATTATGCCAGGATTTTGCTGTTCCAAAACGTATGCAAAAGATGGTAGTAGTTGGAAAGTTTCTTCATGCGTTCCATAGGTCAATGACAATGCATATTGCAGGGTATCATGTGCCTTACTGTACATGATTTGGATGCCATACATTGTTTTCAAATCGGCGATTATGTCCTTCAGACGCATGAGATGACCATCATGTTGTTGAAGTCTAGGTGCCACGACTTCTCCGATTGTGACTGCACTAGCTTGTTGGTGGTGACGGTGAATCTCCTCCAAGGGACAATTATGTTCATTGACAAAAATTCTAACTTGAAAGTAAGTCCATTCATTTCTCCTTACCGCTCTTAATTTCCACGTACAGTTGTCAATGATGCACACCAGATGAAAAGTTGTCTTATTGGACCTTTTGACCTTCCATTCAAAGTTCTGTCGCATCGCAAAATGGCCAATTAGCCTCTTCAAATCCTTTTTTACTCGGAAAAAATTGACATTTATAAATCATGGTTTTAGGTTCTGGCGCTGCCAAGGTGCTGCTTCTACCAATACCAAACGAGTATGAATTTGCTCCGGGAATAACCCACGTTGGCGTATTAGCAGAATCAGATGCTGTTACATTATTACGGACCTCAGAACTCCCAAGCATATCTGGTGCAGTGCAACTAACTCCTTGTACACGTCTACCACGTGTTTCAATTTGTGCAGGCTCTTTATCCACATTGTGTAGATCATGAACCTGTTCATTATTGGCCTCATTATCCACCTCATGGTTTGGGCAATTGTTCTGGTCATTGTACTGTTCATTGTAATGTTCATTACACTGCTCAATTCCACAACCAAACATATGACCAAATTGAGGTTCAACTGCATCTGCATGGTTGACCACTACCGGTGGGACACCACACATGTTTCCCCTATCTTCGGTGTCGCTTCTTTGGCTGAACACTTGGTTGCTACCGCTAAAGGATCCAAATTGTTGGGTATTTTCAGTAGGGGGAATATCATTCCCTATCACATCTCCGGCTGTCCTCTCAGTTAGACTGACACATACTTGAAGGATCACCCGATCTTCCCCTAGCATAAACTGGACATCGTTGTCATTTCTTATAAATGTACGACATGTACTGCTAGGAACGATTGATATCGATGATAAATCCACATTGAATTTGTTTAGATCATACTTCACAATAGTATGCATGATCGTCACCAATTCTTCGTAAGTCATATTCTGTGACACATACATTCCCCGGTTATCGGATCCAACAAACCTCTGACTTCCGTCGGGTAACTGCTCCCATCGACCATTGTAAGATATTACTATTCTAGCCCAATTCATGATGCTGTCAAATTAATCATCCCATTAATAAGAACCCAGGACTATAAAATATTTTCAGATATTAAATTTATAAAGGCTCGGGTGGGGATATTGAAAAGTCTCATAGAAGACTAGCAAAGTCTAGGAGAAGACTTCAAAAGTCTTGGAGAAGACTGGAAAAGGCTCGGAGAAGACATGCAAAGTCTCGGAGGAGACTTGAAAATTCACGGAAGATACTTATTCATTTAAAAGGCTCGGAAAAGACATCAAAAGGCGCGGATAAGTATCGGAGAAGACTGGAAATGGCTCGATACTTATTCATTTAAAAGGCTCGGAAAAAAACATCAAAAGTCTCGGAGGAGACTTCAAAAGGCTCGGAGAAGGCTAGAGAAGGCTCGATACTTATTCATTTAAAATGCTCGGAAAAAACATCAAAAGTCTCGAAGGAGACTTAAAAAGGCTCGGAGAAGGCTCGAAGAAGGCTCGAAGAAGACTGGAAAGGCTCAGAGAAGGATGGAAAAGGCTCGATACTTATTTATTTAAAAGGCTCGGACAGAATTTTAAATAGCTCGGACAGAGCATACAAAGTCTCAAAGAATCCAAAATTCTCACAATGGCTTAAGGTTTACAACTACTACAACAGATTTGTTTATCTACAAATGAAAATGTGAACAAATAAAATGAAGTATTTGCAAGAAATATTACCTTCTTGTTGAGAAAGCACGTCCAGTTCTTTATAAGTTGAAGAAGAAACCCGAGATAGAGAGAGAGAGATAGGGTTACTGAGAGAAACACTCGTTTTTTTTTATTGGAAGTGAGGACAGAGAAAAGTACAAAGAGATTAACATAAATGATTATCTAAGGTCAATTTTGGTAGTTCACCATAATAGGTGCATTTTAAACTTAACTTATTAAACTAGTGCCTTTCTCACTACATCAGTTTAAAAATGTGACATTTCTCACCAATTCCACTATCGAAGAAAGTATTTACATACTTGGTTAATTATTTGGATATTTCTTTAATGTATGTTTCACAATTAAGAATTTTCATATCTAATCTAATATATGTAATATAGATCAACTTCAATGAAACTCTTTGATATTATTTTTGGCTCTTTGACATGCAAAGTTTGTCTATAATGATAATTTTATCATTAATGAAGCCTTCAAAGTTTGTCTATAATGATAATTTTATCATTAATGAAGCCTTCGTACCTTTTAATGCTCGGACTTGGCTCAAAGAATATACCGTTTGACTGCGCTAATTGGCCAGACTTATTTAGGGCATAACCTGAATTATCCCGTCTTGTGTTTTCTTGATCACTTGAGGACATGATTGAGGTACCATTATCTGGTGAATCGGTAAAAGTCTTGGACTGTCGGGCGCAAGAGGCTGAAATGTCAGAGGTTGGGTTCATCCAAATTATGTGTTTTAGGATGCCACTTTGATGGAACTAACACTGATATTTTATAGGGAATTTTTCATCCACCGGTGTCATGCATGCCGTTATGCTGTTTATATATTGTTGCATTTCTTCAAGTTTTATACTTCATTTTATGCTGATCTTCTTAAGCAAGTAGAAAGTGAACAAATCAACCCAATAAGGATCAAGAACGTCTATGACGTTTGGATGAAAAGGATTTGACCAGTGAAAGATTCTCCATTGGAGGTATATTTTGAATAGTTTTTCTGAACTGTATGACCTATTTATTTTATAAAGGCTATTGTGTTCAGTTTTTATGATAATATCAAGTATGACATCTTTAAAATGCTATCTTTCAAGATAATCCACTTTCTAAGCATGACAAATATGAAAAATGCGGTTCATTTGGAATTCATACTTTTATGTTTGACACGAGGTGATTTTGACTTTTGAGGTGATTATGAATTTATGATACCTAATATTGTGTAAAAGTTTTTAAAATATCCCTCTGTATGATTGAATGTTACACATGGTATTTGTTTGAACAGAAAATTACATTTGTGTCCTCCTGCAATGTTAAAATTCTTTCAAACAATCTATTAACTTAGTGATATAAATGTCACTTGATATATTTTTATTTATTTTCAGCTTCTTTTTTAGAGCTTCTCCTTACACTCCACGTATTATCTATTTACATTGCATTTTATTTTATTTTTTATTAATGACAATATTAACTTCCAAACAAGATAAAAATAATCTAAATACACTCCAAATTAGTTTTTTTTTTTTTTTTTTTCTTCTTTTGTGTTTTTTTTTCCTCTGCATTGTGTTACAAACCCTAAAACATCTTCTTCTTTTTTTCCAATATTTTAAAGTTCATTCATTGATCGATATGGCAGTCTCAAATCTTCAGCTAAAAATCCAACAAATTTGAATGCCAAGCAAGGTTGTCGGGGTGCCATTAAAATTTCAAATTGATGTCTTTTCGACATGAGAATCCAAAAAAAATAAAAAAGAATAGTGATGAATTTATCTTAATTCTTTTCAAAGTGATCAAAATTACTAGCTAGCTTTTTTCTTTTCTTTTCTTTTTTTTTTTTTTTTTTTTTTTTTTTTTTTTTTTTTTTGCTATATGCTAAAATTAAAATAATAAATAAATAATAATAATGGATAATATTAAAATAAATTGGAGTATATTTAGAAATTTTATTTTTAAAAATAGAGTGACTTTATTATATTATTAAAGATAAAGAAAGAGAAAAAAAAAAAAAAAAAAAAGAAACCAGAAGAAAAAAAACAAATCAACTAAACGTCAGAACCTAAAAGAAGGACTGGAACAAAAGGAAGTGTATTTAGAATTTTTTTTAAAAATTTAAATTTTTAGAATGAAATGTTTTTAGAAAATAAGTGTAAATAGATAAAATTAGATTATAAGAAGAAAATCTCTTCTTTTTTATATTTTGTTTTGCGTTGGAAAGACCTATGCCCTTAACAAGTTCTCAAAATTATTTTTTTGGAAAGTTATTGATTGATTTCAATTGGTTCACACCTTTTATATACTAAAAAACAAATTGTTGATTGTTTTTGAGATTTTTATTAACTTAATTATATATTCGGCTTTTCGTCAAATGTGTTTGCCAAAGAAGGGATTTGCTACCGCTACCAGGAACTCCATGACGACGTATGGACAAGACTTTTCGATCAAGAATCAATAATGAAAGCACAGGATCTAGGAACTTTTCATTTTCCAATCCGAATTCGAATCCGAACTACGTCAACATCAACAATTATGGTGGAATTCAGATAAAATAATGATGGGGAGTTGATTGTAATGGGTGGACAAATGAGACTCAACGGTGATGGTCCTAAATGGTGAAGGCCTTGGCTTGATTAGACTCTAGGTTTGGGTGTTGGAGCTAAATGATTTATGAGCAAAAAGATTTCATGTTTGATTTGAATCATCTGATCATGAATAACAATATTAACATTAATTCTATCTTTGATATATAACATAGTTGATTCCTAACAATTTGGTCGATCAGCATTATAAGAAATTTGGCATTTCGCAATGTGTGGGTATATGTTGTTGATAAACTTGTTATAAAGTTTCGGCTCATATTCTCAAGTAAACCCAATGTTAACCAAACAAGACTAAACTGATATGAAACTTCTTGTAGACATGGGAAACGTTAGGAAGTTAGAGCTGGTGTTTGAGGGAGGTTTAAAGACCAAGAAAAACTAAAGAAGAAGAAGAGCTGTCCCTAGCGATGTGCATTAGACAACGGTCTAGGGAGCGTTGTGCATTAGAAAGTGATGTGTCTTGCGTTGTGCAATTGCACAGCGGTCCAATTCCAAAAGCCTCCGCTGTCAAGAGCGCTATGGGAAGTTGACAGCGGTGGGACATTGGTTTCCTATGGTTTGCTAAAACGTGGTGCATGGATCGCGGTTTTCTGAGCGGTCAATTCCAAGTGACTTGCAACGATGTAGGGTGAGTACATGACCCGAATCGTAGTCAATCATAAACACGTGTGAAATAGGAATTCTTCAGCGAAAAAGGAAGTTATTTCTTTTGGGAGGTTCTTGTGCATAAAGGTAACGGAAATAGACAAGTTGACAAGAACCTAAATCCAATCATGATACAATACAATCAATATAAACTCATAAAACATAGGGTGCTAAGCACAAAACACTCTTTAAAGAGTGCTATTTAGTCCCAATTTTTCTCTCGTGAGTACACAACTGTGAGCATATCTTGAGCATATATACTAAAACACATCACCACACTTTTGCCATGTTAGGAACATAACATCAATCATAATAATACACATGGCAAAAGTGTAGTAACGTGAATTAGTATGCTCAAGTTATGTTCAAAATGTATACTCATGAGAGAAAAACTGATTTAATACTATTTCCTTTAAAGAACATAACCAAGTTCAAATTATAACTTAAAAAAAAAAAATGGATTGGTATTAATTTTATACTTCCAAAACTATCCTCACAAATCTAATAATTATCTTTTATCTTTAGTTTTTCTATAGTAAAAAAAGAAAAACAATAGAAAATGAAGGCACTTGGTTAATAGAAGCAAAGACAACATCACAACGTCAACATATCTTTGTAATTCCCCACACTTTCTTCTCCATTTATTATTAGTTTATAACCATAGTCTCTCAAGATTCAATATGAGAAACAAGGTAATAATAAAAAAAATAAGAATATTAATAAATTAAAGAACAAACGAAAATAAATAAATAAAAGAAATTAGTCGATGTTTATATATTAAAATACCCTTGACCTATCATATTTCCAATTTGGAGACCGTATTGAGTAAGAACAACATTATTTTTTTTTCTTAAAAGTTAAAGTTGTAGTATCATCAACTCCAACTTGTTTAAGCTTATTGGGATGTTGGCATGTTGAGTTGTTAGGTTTATTTTATTATGTTTAAGGTTATTGAGCTTTTAGTTTAAAATTGAAGATTGAATTTTAGATGGGCATTATTTCATTTGGGCTTTAACTAATGTTTTACCAAAAAAACTTAAGAAAAAACTTCAAAAAAAACTTGGGTGGGTTGTAGCCCACCCAAGCCCCTTAAGGGCTCCACCCCTGTTAATCGTAACACTTTTTTTTTTATGTATGTAGCAACAAGCAGAAAAATGGGTATTTGGCCTATGAGTTTAGCGACTTGTTTTTGGCTGAAAATGCTGGTTTAGGGAATCAGGTTTATGCATGTCTATATTAACTTCATTACCTTATAAAGAGTAATTAGTGTATTA
Source organism: Acer campestre (assembly GCA_954870605.1). NCBI lineage: Eukaryota > Viridiplantae > Streptophyta > Magnoliopsida > Sapindales > Sapindaceae > Acer > Acer campestre. Next base: position 16,387,705 of record OX940811.1, on the reverse strand, counting down.
ATTTTTGTTAAAATTTTAAGTATCAGAAACTGTGGTTGTGGTTTTCGTTTTCGTTGTAGGGTTGGGATAATGACTTTGTGGACTCCTTCCGTAATGAGAAAATAGACAAGTTGACAAGAACCTAAATCCAATCATGAAACAATCAATATAAACTCATAAAACATAGGGTTCTAAGCCCACAAAACACTCTTTAAAGAGTGCTATTAAGTCATATTTCCTAAGTTCAAATTAAACTAATAGCTTAAAAAAACACACTATGTATTGATCATATTTGACCACAAGAATTATATATGGCAATTAACAATCACCATTCACTAATTACCTCAAAAATTAAAGTTCAATACAAGAGTGTGAAAATCAAAGGCAAGACTTCAAAATTGAAAGAGTAATGTTAGCTATACAACCCAAATGATGTGGCAATTGAGTTGTCATCACCACACAAAACATGGGATAATATGGTTAATGAAAAAATCACTTGCCACATTATTTGGGTTAAAATTTGAACTAAATTTTTGGGTTCTCTAGCATGAAATTAAAATGACACGAAATGAAATATACAAGTAGAGATGACACTATGAGGTTGTGGTAAACCCTTCACATATGTGCCACGAGGTTGCGGATTCAAGTTATCCCCTCCCCAAACAAAACCCCGAATTTATATAATAGTATAATACTTTTTTAAAAAAAAAGTAGAGACATTTAATTCACAAATTCAGCAAGTATAATAAATCCAAATAACAAAGTCAGATTTTATTCTCATTCTTACTGTGACTATGATGTTCAGCATGGTAAGGGTGTGGAGCTACACATTTCTAATAGTAAAAGTGAAAACAAAAAATATAGAAAATGTTACAGGTTTTATTTTTTAGTTGTAATTGTTTTATTTTATTTTATTTTAAATAAATTTAGACTCAATTAGTTATTATATGAGTTTAAACCAATTTCCAATTAAAAATATTAAGGTTTTCTTTTCTTGAAATTTTTTTTTTCTCAATGGGAACTTAGATCCTGTTTGATTTTCTCACTTAACACTTAATTTGTTCCATTAAGTTGTTTTGTTTGATTTTTTAAGTGATAAGTTCACTTAAACTAGTAAACAACTCTTAAAATTACTTATTATAAAAGTGAAAATTTTTCACTTTTCACTTAACTAAATAAACAACTAGATTGATATTAATTTTATACTTCTAAAACTATTCTCACAAATCTAATAAATTTCTAATTTTGTCTTCTCCCACAACCCTAACCATATTAATTTTTTGGGTGACTATATTACCACCCATTAAATGTCTTCCCACACCCATTTTTTCTTAAACAAAATTATTACTTAAATAACCTATAATAAAATTACTTTTATACCAAATAATATAAATTCATCTGCAGTAATTGCAATTGAGGAAAAAAATTAAATTTTTGTTATATTTTGTTTAGATTTTCGCCGGTAAAAGAGAAAAACAATAGAAGAGGAAGGCACTTTATTAATAGAAACAAAGGCAACATCACAACGTCAACATATCTTTGTCGTTACCTCCGACCCCACTCAATTACTTAGGGATTAAATTGTAAATTCCCATTTGATTTTCCTAGCGGCCACATTTGCTCTTCGTGCTCCATAATTAGTCAACGTGGCAGCACACAATTAGTTAGCTCGGTTTCATATGATACAGCTGCACAGTGCACAGTATATGACAGGGATTCCAAAGCATATAGATTAAAGATCGTGGTGCTGTAGTTGGGTGAGGGTCCACTGTTGGATCCCCACCTCATTTCAACGGTATTGATGACAACTATAATAAGGCAGTGACAGCAGAGAATCCAATGTCTTCAGCGTATCAACGGTCTCAAATTTCTTACCTTTTCTTTATACTTGTTGTAGGCCCATCGTCATTTCCAAAGTTAACAAGCAATCTTATGTTCAAGTGCTGTGTTTTTACAAGGACTCGCGTTATACAACGCAATTGCACTCCTTTACAAGCTGTTTGTCATTTTTTTTTCTTCCTAAATTTGATATTGGTTGGATCGGTTTTCATGAGATTAATCACCGATCACTCGATGATTTTATCGATAAATATCAAATTGAGACTTCGAACTTCTATCACGGATATAAATAAGAAATGTAAAGTACAACCACTTAGTTTTGACCGAATGTGTGTTCCTTTACAAAGTTTTGAACATGTTAAAAAATTATAAATAAGGATTTAACATATTTTAACTCGAACTCAAATATGCTGTTCAAAAATGATGTCCATCAAATTGGGGCATGTGTCTATATTTATAGAAAAAATTGAAAAAAATAATAATTAAATGTAAGTATATATCCCAATTTGGTTGGTTAGACACAAATTGGAACATCATTTTTCGACATCTGATTTGAGTCATTTTAACTCAAAGTTTATTTAATGCCTTAAATGAATATCATTACCCTCTGCATCTCACCAAAAGAAGTGTAAAAAATATAAGTTGACAAATTTCTAAAGTGTAATTTGATTCCCGAAGACACATCGCCTTTTGGCACGGGTGATAGTGCACCTTCATTTTCACATTAGTATTACGTGGGAGGTTTGAGTCTCATCATATGCATTTTACATATATGTATAATGAGTTTTTCCTTTGGTATTGTATGGTGAGAAATATTTTTTGATGTATGAAATTTAAATAAAAAAATAAAATTTGATTAATAAATTTTTATTTATTTTTTTTTAAAACGAAACAAAGCCTTCTCCTTTGTTGGATAATTAGAGGATGCATAGCATTTTATGGCACCATATCAATTATAATTTTTTTAGAGAGAGAAAAAAAAAAAAAAAACTAATTTTATTTTTGAGTTGTTCATTAACTCTAGAGATATATTTTTAGAATGATAATATGAGCTGTGTATTATAGAAAATAGGGTGTGGGTTGGTTGCGGGGCCGCCATGAACATCCATAAAATAAAAATGCCGGAAAAAAAGGGCGATGATTGATGCGAGCCGTTTGATTGTAAAACGGACGGGTGGTAGTGGGACCCAACAAAAAGGGTAGTAGTCACTACTCACTACTCACTAGTCGAAGATTTGCTTGTTAATTTGACAGCTTGTTTTTCTCCCCCCACGACGTTAAACCCACCTCTCTTCTTCTATATAACTCTCCTCCCTCTCACCTTCTCTATCTATCACCACTCACTTACTTACATTTCTCTGCTCAACGATCCAGAAGAAGAAGAAGAAGAAGAAGCTCATCAATGGCTGACCAAGTCCAGAACACAACAGCATCAGCAGACGTTCCAGTACAACAAGTTGATCAAGATCAGCTGGTGGTTGCTGCCGTGACTACTACTAATGATGTAGTAGTACCACCACAGCCTGATCATGAGGACCAAAAGCAGCAGCTTGATCAAGAGGCTCCTCTTAAAGAATTGATCAATATTCCTACTACTACAGATCATGATGATGATGCTGAGAAGAAGAATTTTATTCCAGATGATAATCTTTCTTCTTCTTTTAATGAAGAGACCACTAGAGTTGCTGATCTATCAGATAATGAAAAGAAAGCCCTCGAAGAGCTTACGCAGCTTGTTCGTGAAGCCCTGAACAAGCATGAATTTAGTGCTACTTCATTATCACCACCCAAAGAAGAAGAAGAACAGAAACTGCCTTCAGCACCTGTAGCTGTGGCCGTTATTTCTGAGGGAAAACAAGAAGTTGAAGAAAAAAGTGATTCTGTTGTTACTGATACTACTACTACTGTTGTTGTTGTTGAAGATGATGGTGCCAAGACTGTTGAAGCCATAGAAGAGACTATCGTAGCGGTCTCTGCTGCTTCCAAGGATGAAAAGGAAGACGCGAGCTGTACTCCGGAGAAGTTGAAATTAGAAGCTGATGAAAAAGTATCCATTTGGGGGATTCCACTTCTGGTTGATGAAAGAAGCGATGTGATTCTCTTGAAGTTTCTAAGGGCCAGAGATTTTAAAGTTAAAGAATCATTTTCCATGCTTAAGAACACAATCAAGTGGAGAAAAGAGTTTGGCATTGAGGAGTTGGTTGATGAAGATCTTGGTGATGATTTGAAGAAAGTGGTTTTCATGCATGGTTTTGACAAGCACGGACACCCTGTTTGCTACAATGTCTATGGTGAATTTCAGAACAAGGAGCTTTATCAGAATGCATTTTCTGATGAAGTCAAGAGAGAGAGATTCTTGAGATGGAGAATTCAATTCCTGGAAAGGAGTATCAGGAAATTGGATTTCACTCCTGGAGCAATTTCCACCATTGTTCAGGTCAATGATTTGAAGAATTCTCCTGGACTTGGTAAATGGGAGCTCAGACAAGCAACCAAACATGCCCTTCAGTTGCTGCAGGACAACTACCCTGAATTTGTAGCCAAACAGGTACTCTCCTAGGATATATATATATACTAAATTCAGTAGCAGCGACTCAAACCTGAGATATTGCTGATTCTTATTTCCATTTATGTTTTTCTAAATTTGGGTTTGGTGTTTACAGATTTTTATCAATGTACCATGGTGGTACCTAGCAGTTAATAGGATGATAAGTCCATTTTTGACACAGAGAACCAGAAGCAAGTTTGTTTTTGCCGGTCCTTCCAAATCAGCTGAGACCCTTTTCAGGTTTGGCATCTAGCTAAACCGTGTTTAATTGGTTTGGCTTTGTTGGTGCATTAATTAATTAATTTAATTTAACCGTGGAATGTAAAATCAGGTACATAGCAGCTGAACAAGTACCGGTCAAATATGGAGGTCTGAGCAAAGATGGTGAAATATTTGAAGCCACAGATGCTGTTACTGAGGTAACTGTGAAGGCAGCAGCTAAGCACACAGTAGAATTTCCAGTTACTGAGGTGGGGTTTTGTTAATTTTGTCTTTAAATAGAAATTGAACTCTTTATTAATTACATGTTTTTGATTAATTGAAATATTATTGTAGGCATGCCATCTGAGTTGGGAAGTAAGAGTGGTGGGTTGGGATGTGAAGTATGGGGCAGAATTTGTTCCAAGTAGTGAAGAAAGCTACACAGTTATAATCCAAAAAGCAAGAAAAGTTGGGTCGAGTCAAGAAGCTGTGGTTTGTGATAGTTTCAAGATTGGTGAAGCAGGCAAGGTTGTTCTCACCATTGAAAATCCAACTTCCAAGAAGAAGAAGCTCTTTTACCGTTTGAAGACTAAACCTAATTCTTCTGCTTGTCAAACCCTTTGTTGCTGAGATCTTCACATTTTTCTTCAATTTGCTTCTTATTAATTTCATTTTTTCTTTTTCTTTTTCCTTTTTTTTTTTTAAAAAAAAACTTGTTATTAATTTTTATTATTGGTTTGTGAAATTAAGTTATTAGTACTGCCATTTAAATTATTCCCAAATGTTTCTGCTATATATGCAGATTCCTGTGGGTTTTTCACTCTCATTGTAATTACTATTTTCTTTTTTTTGGAAATACACTACGCATTTGTGTTTGATAATGGAGATTATATGTTTTTTTGTTTATACCACCTATGGGTATGACATTGGACTGTTTTGGTAGCCTTAAAGTGGAATATCTTCACTTTTTTTTTTGGATCATATGACAATTAGATTATAAATTAAATTCATTTGGTGAAAATTCATATATAGTGGCAAAATCCACCCTTTTAATCATCAGTATTGTGATTTTTGACAATAATTATATTACTTCTATATAAGAAAAAAAAAATATTCTCATAAGTGTTTGTTCGGTTGAACTTTCTACTGTTTCAAAAGGTCTACAAATATCTATTTGAGTTATTTGATTGGAGTTTTAAGATTATTTATTTTAAATTGAGTAGATGTAACCTCTTATTAGACAATTAAAAGCTCATAGAGGGTGCTTTTCCAAATAGACATTTTTTTTTGTAAGTCTACAAACCAAACAAATATAATTTGTTTTTGTACATAATGTGTACATGGTTAGAATGTAACAGGTGAGTAGTATAGTTGCATTAGACAAAAGCTCATGGGGATGTGCTCCTCCAAATAGATATATTTTTTTTCCAAGTCTATAAACCAAACAACTATAATTTTTTTTTTTTTTCAAAAACTCTATTTCTAATAGATCTACTACAATTAGATCTCTTATCAATAGAAGTATTTCAAAAACCCTACCAAACAAGCTCATCCATATGTATTTTCTTTATACTTATATTTACAAAATTATGCTTTGGCCCCTTTGAGTTATGGTGTTATATTAAAATATCCTTCAATTCCACTAAAGTAATTGAGAAGAAGTGTATATATTTGCTTTGCTCTATATCAGATTGGATGTTACTTTTTGCTTCTTAGACTTTATAAATTAAGTCCACATTTGTAGTCTCTCTCTCGGTTTGAGTATACATTATTTTCTTAATATTAAAGATTTTTTTTTTTTTTTTTTCAAGCACACTAAAAATGGATTTATGTAGCCATCCTAATTACATTGACAGCTTCATATGGCATTTATTTTTTCGTCTGAACGTCTCCAAATTTATCTACTTGTTCAATTTTGCATTCTTCAGATAAAAGGAGTTTTCTAACTTGATTTTTTTTCGGTGTCTTAATTTATCCTTTCTCAGATCAATTTAGAACTTAGAAGTAAGACATAAAAACAAATTGTTCCTAAAACGACTGGATTACTTTGGTAATGATCAAAAATCAAAATCCAAGAGCAGTATTTTCAATGGTAACACATAGGGGATCTTAATCCTATGTTATATTGCTTTGCAATAAATATATTCCCTTTTATTTTTTCTTTCACTTTTGAGGCTTTTTAGGCATGAAATGAGGAGATCATATAATTATTCTGTAAAAGTGGACGATGGTGATGATGATTACACCTGTAATATCTGAGTAAAGCTGTTGTGGCCTTGTGGGTAATGCATCTATCTGTTTGTGACTTTTGTGGTTTCATCATTGACAAAGTGTCCTACAATCAAAAGCAAATGCTGCAAAGCCAAAACAGACTATTAATAAAACAGCAGAGGAAACAAGTATCATTAATCCCTGTGAAACACCCTGGACCATCACTTGAATACAAATAAAATTGAGGCTATCATTTTAGAAAAAAATTTAAACTGTTACCACTATGGGTCAGGATCTGCCGTGACCTGTCAAGATTAGACACGTAAATACATTTGGAAAACTCCCCGCACATACTTGTAGCTTTTCTTTACCCCTATTATCCTATGTATCTTTAAAATTGACATGACTCAGTTAACAAGTTTTTAAAAGGGTGGTCTAATTACTCGAGCTTCAATTCATAGTCCATTTCTTTTTCAGTCAAATGAAATGACTAAAGTACTCTAAAGATGATTCCCTGATCTGTCAAAGCCAAAGGAAAAAACATAAAGAAATACGTAAATAATAAAATACATAGTTACAAGTAACAATGTGGTCGGGCTTAGAAATGGCAGAAATCAGAAAAAGAAAAAGAAATAAAAAATAAGAAGCAACTTCTCATTATTTTGTCTGTGATGGCAAATTACAAAGTACAAACCCATCAATTTTGTCTAGCTTTATCTAAATCAATTCCGATAAGGCCTCTCTACTGCTCTGATTAGTGATCACTTCAATTAGGCATGCAATTTGTAGGGTCACTCTTTCTTTTCAGTTATCCCATCTTTTTTTTTTTCCTTTTTTCTTTTGACGAAAAGAATTCATTAAAGCAAAACGGATTACAAATGAGCTAGGCAATCACCCAGAACCACACAAAGTGGGACCTCCTCCATACAGAACAACTCCCACTCACTCGATAGGCCAAGTTTGGCAAGGCTATGGGATGTCATATTGGCCTTCCTAGAAGCAAAAATGACATTACAACTGGATGGTAATCCAAAAAATGCACAATATCACTAATGATAGTCCCAATATCTGATAAAGGGACACTACCAGATTCAATGATCTTAACTGCCACTTGAGCATCCGTCTCAATTGTACATGGGATAAGACCAGAATCACGCGCAAAAAACTCAGGCCCCTATAAACAGCCAGAGCCTTCACAGCAGCAGGGGAAAGAAGAGCCATGACTGGCTGGTAGCTAGATGCAAAGACATCTCCCACATTATTCCTAATAATCACACCGCTACCCACTTTACCATTAACCACATCCATAGCTGCTGCGTTCGTGTTAACTTTGAACCAACCCTCAGTCGGCGGTCGCCAAGAAACCTTGGCCACCTTACTCGCACCAGGAACAGAGTCATCAACAAAGTTTGCCTTTCTGAAATCTGATAGGAAAGAGTCAACCCATGGGAATCAGGAAGAGTGGCCAAATTATGAACCTTACAGTTCCTCTGAAACCAAATTCTCCAAATGACCACACACAGCAACTCAAAATCGGTGAAAGTGAGACAGTTCTTGCAAGCAATCATAAAATCCATAAAGCTCAGGTTATTATCAATTGTAACTCCTTTCAAAGAAAGACACATATCACGAATATGTTTCAGCGCAGAGCAACCCCACATCACGTGCAAAGAAGTTTCTGGCCAATGTTTGCAGATAGGATAGGAAGGACTCACATCCCTCTGGTAGCAAGATTAACACCTGTTGGCACCCAGTTATGGCACGTCCACCAGATCAGCAGCTTCACTTTGGCTGGAACCTTAATTCGTCACAAGAATTTCCACCAAGATTCCGACAAACTCAGACCCGAAGAGCTTGGGTTCAAGCCAAGGGAAATAGCAAGGTGGTAGCCACTTTTAACAAAATAGTGACCAAGTGACCACTCCTAATTGAGCACCCGCAATAGTACGAAGCCATAGGAATAACACAATGCTAAATAAGATTCGTTCCATAAGGATTGATGAATTGATTACCACAATTGATTGATTAACCACTATTTAGACAATCAAATATTTAATAATGGGATTATACTACTCAAAGTTAACTAAATTAGACTACAACTATGATGCAATTAATGAAACTAAGCAATGCAAGTAAATAAAGCAAAGCCAAACGCAAGCAAGTGATGATATTATTTATGGGAAGTTAGGCTAAGACCATGAATCCACCTATCCAATTCTCATCAATTTTAGGCACATCATTGGAATAAAGTATACAAGTATGTGTGTAGATTCATGATACCCTTAATTAATCTATAAACTCTCTCAAGTGATAAAGATAATATTTATATGTACCAACAACTTATTTCTCAATAGTTATCCGAATTACATACAAATTCATTAAGTTTCATGGCACACAAATGAATCCTACAGGCTAACATCGCATATTTCTATCTTACCAACCTCTATCACTTATTTCATCGAGCACGTTATGTGCTTCTCCTCTCGGTGCTTCACACAACAACCAAATAATTACTAAATGCTAGCTAGATATTCAATAATAATTAAGAACATGAAATAAATGTACACAACACAAGCAATAGAGATAAAGTGATGGCCTTTACTAATAATTCATGGAAAATGTTTCATCTTGGCCTTAGCCAAGATGGATTTAGTTCATATTACAAGAAATGGCTACAAAAGATGTGAGATTTATGCAAGCCATAACAAGATACAAGTAATAAATTAAAGAGAGAAAGGTTAAGAATAAACTAAGTGAAGATCTCCTCTCTCTTGGTTAGTTAAATGTGCTTGGCTTCGTTCTTCTCTTGAGGCTCCCCTTTGTGCTCCAAGGTTGGGTTTTTATGGTGGATAATGGTGGGAAAGTTGGATATTTGGTGTTTGGTGAAGTGGATTTGAAGTTTGGGTGATGGACTGAAGGTTGGATGTGGTGATTTGGTGGATTTGGAGAGGAAAAATGTGTTCTTGAAGTGCTTTGGAGTGGAAGGGTCATGCCAGAGGTCTTTCAAAAGAGTATAAAAGGAGGTATTTATAATGTTTGGATTTAAGGCATGAAAACCTAGAAAAAGCTGAGCTGGAATGCCTTGGTGCTGGTGGAGTGGCGCTCGAGGTGTGCCGGTGTCATGCGCACGACTAGCGGCACTTCACTGCCGAAGTTGTGCTGGTCGTCCAGCGCACGACCAGTGCAATATCTCTGCCTCTTCTACGTTGGTGGTGGCACTGGTGGTCATGCACCGGCCCCTTTCTTCAGCTCCAATTGTTGTCCGATTTTGCTCCAATGTTGCCCAACTTAGCTTGATTTTCCTAGGATTGCTTAGGAAGCCTACACAAGCTTATTAAACCATTAAATACTTGGTTTTATCCGGAAAATGAATGCAAAAGGATAGGAAACGGGGCTACACTAAGTGTAGAAATAGGCAATATCACCAAGCTTATCATAATTCCAGAAGATGGAATCCCGAGTGCAGTCTAGAAGAGTAAAGAATACTGTACATTAGCATCCTCCGTATAGAATTGAGAACTCACGAACCAAGCATTCATTCCAAGCACCACATGGAATCTTTAAAGAATCCACAGTTGTATTATTGCCAAGAACCGTTGGAGAACTAACCTTAAGAGTCGAGGGCTGGGGAATCCACCGATCCTCATAAATATGTGATGTAGGATAGTTGGCGTTGGATTTTGAAGAAGAGATAAATAGAAAATTGTCCAAAAGGGGTGCTCCAAAGAAACGGGCATAACTTTTAACTCGGTTGTCAGATTTCCTATTATAATATGTTTTCGACAAGGGTTCTCAGAGCTCTACAGTAGGGCAACCGGGTTTTCCCGGTTGACATCATTTGCATCCTCAATGGAGCTGTTTAAGTTAGGTTGTCGGGCAGTCGAAGTTTTTAGTGTTTTTATTTGTTTTCCGTTTTGGTTTAGTTTGGGGATATTTTAGTCTTTTTGCTTATTTTAGGGTTTTCCGAGTCTATTTAAGGCTCTTTGTTATCAATTTCACAGCATTGAATAATATTATTGTTTGGTTTTTAATTAATTTTCTGGTGGATTCCAGTTTGAGTGATCTTAGGGCTTACGCTGGTAAACCCTAGAACTTCCGTTCTGCATCAATACGCACTGAAGAACCATCACTAATTCTCCAGCGGGAACCACCGTCAATAATCTGCTGCCCCCAAATGAGACTTCGCCAAAGAAAAGAGCTCGAAGACTTACATTCGGCCTGTAACAAGGAAGAGGCTAGATAATAACATTGCTTTAAAACCTTAGCAGCCAACGAATTAGAGTGTTGGATTATCCTCCAACTCTATTTTGTAAGAAGAGCTTTGTTAAAGATGGCAAGATCCATGAAACCTAAACCACATAAATCCTTACCTCTACAAAGCTTCCACCACGCCCCTCAGTGAATTTTGCATTTGTCCAGCTTCGAGCCCCACCAAAACCGCGCATTCATATCGTGAAGATCAAACACTAAACTCTTCGGAAACTGAAAGTGGGATAATACATCAGAATACTTTGAATGACCGCATTTAGAAGCACCTCTTTTCCACCAGCCGAGAAAAGATTATTTTGCCAACCCTTTAGCCTGTTCCAAACTCGGTATTTGATAGAAGAAAATAGTGCCTTTTTATTCCTTCCCGCAAAGCTAGGCAAACCGAGGCACCTTTCATGACAATCAATGAGCTACACCCCGATTGATCTAGCCAACAAAACCGCCCTCAGCCTAGAGACCCAGATACTAACACACATCGCAGACTTCTTCAGATTAACCACTTGTCTCGACGCTTTCTCATTGACCTCCAAAACCCGCTTAACCACAAGACAATCCCTCTCAGAAGCTCTAGTAAACACCATACTATTGTCTACAAAAAACAAGTGTAATACCTTAAGACCCCCTCTACTGCATCTGAACTTTGCCTCTGCTCTACAAATAAGCCTAAAAAGCTCTTCAGCATAAATGAGTAATAAATACGGGGATAAGGAATCACCTTGCCGCAAACCTCTAGAAGGTTTCAGAGACCCACGAACCTCTCCATTAATCCAAAAAAAAAAAAAAGGTGACAGATTGAAATACACCTCATTATCCAATCAATCCAAGACATCGAAAATCCTAGTTTATTCATCATACCCGTCAAAAAACTCCACTACACTCTGTCGTAAGCTTTTGACATATAAAGCTTAAGAGCCAAGGCCCCTTTATGACCTTTTTGTTTTCGTCTTTTTAGCACTTGCATGCATTCTAAGCAAATAATTGTGTTATTCTAAATCAAGCCTCCCGGAATGAAAGCACTTTGCATCTTAGAAATCACCTCACTCAAAACCTTTTGCAATAGAAAACATTACACAAGCTGATGGGGCGGAAATCCACAATTCGATCAGCATTCTTAACCTTTAGAATAAATGTGATCATAGTATTATTAATCTCCTCTAGACTATGGCCCTCATTTCACACCCTCAAACAAGCATTAATAATTTGATTTCCCACCAACGGCCAAAACTTTTGATAGAAAAGTGCAGGGAGACCATCGGGGCCCAGAGTTTTCATAAGGGTCATGTCGAACATGGCTTTTTTTACCTCCGTAGCCATAAAATTGGCATCAAGCAGCTTACATCTTCCAAGGGAAAGGCACGACTGCAAAGTGTCAAGAACAAGATCCAAATCTTGCTCCGACAGCAACCCCAACCTAAACAAGTCTTCAAAGTAACCATCCATAATTTGAGAAATCTCCTCCCTGTCAGTTCTCTATGTATCTGTGTGGTCATACAACCTCGTGATACCAGATTTAGCTCTTCAAGAAGAGGCCCGGGAGTGGAAATATTTAGAGTTTCTATCTCCCCCCTTTCAGCCAAGCTTTTCGAGATCTTTGTCTCCAATAAGTTTCATCATGGTCCAGAAGAGAGTCAAGTTCCAATTCTACCTTCCGAATCGCCTTCCATGCACCCGGATAGATGGAGCTTGTGACATGACACAACTCCGCTTGCTTCAATATGATATCCATATGGATGGTACCTCTATTACGAAGATTCCAGTGATCCAACTGATCAGCACAAATCTTAAAACCCATAACCAGCCCATGCAGACCATGTTGAAGACGCAACTTGCCAACCGAGTTTGCAACAATGGTGGCACAATCCTCCTTGTCCACCCAACACTCTTTAAAGTGGAATTTTCTAATTGATTGCACACAATCTCTATTGTTAGCCCCCTAAAACTGTCGAATGTTTAAAAGGATCAGTCAATGGTCCAACCTCTAAAACTCTAGGTAATCAACGAAAGTACAATCGAACAAACCCTTCCACTGATAATTACACATACATCTATCAAGCCTCTCTTGCACCATACAGATCCCTCACGCTTGTTACACCATGTAAAATTTGGCCTTGAAAAACCAAGATCTTGTAAGCCACAATCATCAAAAGCCGTCCGAAAATTCTCCATCAATATACACAATCTCTCTCTCCCTCTCTCCCTCCCTCCCTCCCTCTCCCTCTCCCTCTCCCTCTCCCTCCCTCCCAACTTCTCATCCTCATTTATTAATTCATTAAAATCACCCACACAAACCCATAGGAAGCTCGACATACTACAAAGCCTATGTAAGAGTGTCCATCCATGGTGATGTTGGGACGCGTCCGGATGGCTATAGAAACCGGTGAACCGCCAAGCAATACGATTGTGAGACACCATCTAAACATCAATATGATATTGAGAGAAAGAAAGAAGACTGACATCAGCAAAACCTGACCATATAAGACACAAACCACCACTTCTACCAATACTTTCCACAACCAACTCACTAGAAAATCCCAACTTAACTTTAATAGCTTCCATATGTACTCTATTTGTTTTTGTTTCAATAAGGAATAGAAAATCAGGATTGTATGTCTGTTTAAGACACACAAGAATTAGGAATGCTTGAGAATTACCCAACCTTCAGAAGTTCTATACTAAAATTTGCATGGCGACCAGCAGGCCGGATAAGACTGACCCGCCGTTATTACTTCAGAAACTGTTCAGATACTGTCATTGCTCTTGGCAAACTTCGGTTCTTGATTGGCCCTAACATCTTCCATAACCACATCTCATTTTCCTAACTATACCCCTGGCTGCAACCTACTACTTATCTTAGACCTATCACAAGCCCACTGTTTTCATTGCCCTGCTTTCGGACCCACTGCACTGATACCACCCATATCTCCCCTGCTCAGACCTAGTAGGTTATCATTACTAAGTATACAATATGTACTCTTCTCCAACCTATTATCAACCTCCATTTCCCTAGCCTCTAATCCATGCTTTCTTAGCCCATTTACTGGTAATTGTCCCAATATCTCACACTTACTACCTAGACCTTTAACACTCCTAACTGAAAGCTCACTACATTTACTATTATCATCTGCCAAAAGTTGACAATCTCTAAACCCTACAAATCGTGTTCCACTCTTGGTCATACCTGGCACATCTGTCATTAACTTATTTTGTTGACTATATCTATCATTTAGCGGTATAGTCTTCTTAATCGAATGAACCGTGTCCTCTTTCTGGTTGACAATCTCCGTTATTTCCAAGGGCATGATCCTGAACCTCGACTTTCTCTTTCATTTGATCATGTTTCTCCCTAGGACCTCACCTTATATATGATATATCCCCATCTCTTACGTTTTTGGTTAGAGAGCCAGAACCACCCACCATTGCCACGAGCTTGCCACTATCATATAGGCGTTGCAAGGTTCAACTAACACTTCCTTCCTGTTGGCCATTGTCCTAGGAAGCTCCACAACTCCAACCACTTGGGCGAGTATCTCCTTTTCGCCCACGATTTAGACCATACCGCACCGGACTTGTTGCTTTCAGCCAAGGTCCAAATAAGGTATTAAAGTCCTCCGGTTCTATAGAGGCCGTTATAACCGAGCAATCCCTCACAACATGACCAATCTTGCCACAACGATAACAATGTTTGTACCAGAGCAGCATCATTGACTCCCTCCCATCTTGCATAACGTCCACCCACTGCAACCGGCGAAGTGGCTTACTTACATCCACCACCACCCTAACTCGGATATATTTCCCTATACAATCCCTTGATATTTGAAATCGACATCTATCCACCCTTGTTTTTGTAAAAAAAAATAATAAATAAATAAAATAAAATAAAATCCCAAGAAATCAACAACCATCATCTCTAGAAATCACATACCATAAAATCTCTAGAAATCAAAAACATATGTTTGAGATTAAAAAAAACAAATATTTGAAATCAAAATCTATCCACCACAATCAAAACTCATTTTCTGAAACCATTTTTTTTTTATTGCATTCCAGAATTCAACCAAGAAACCCCATAGACCACCATCATTTTCCAAAAGAAACCTAGAAACCTCATCTCCCATTTCCCACTAGTTCCCAAAGACCACCAACACCACCAGCCACTCTCCATTAGAGAAACCAAAACCTAGAAACCAACTAACTCCCCACAAAAAAATTAAAATAAAATAAATAAATAAATAAAAATGAAACCGAAACAACCCAACTCCCCACTAGAAACTCCATTCAACACCTTAAAAAAAAGTCAGAGTAAAACCAAAATCAAAGTAAAAAATCAATTTCAAAGCAAACCCAACCATATTCAACACTCAAATCCAACCACCAGATCTCCGCTGGAGGAGACCGCCGGATTTGCAGTGGAGAATATCGCCGGAGAGAAACCACCAGAGACGATGAGAATAGAGAGAAGATGAGAAGAATTTTTTTTTTTTTTTTTTAAAAAAAACTACGATGAGAAGGTTTTTGATCTTTGTTTTTGTTTATTTATTTATTTATTCATTTTTTAATATTACCTTTTTAATTTAATAATTATTAAAAATAATAATTTAAGTTTTTTAATAGATTTACCTATCTACCCTCATTCATTTAATGAAATTTCTACTTATTAGGATGTTTGTTAATCTGGGTTAGTTAGGGACACATGGTAGTCAATGCGGAGGGGTGTAATGCTCACCCACCCACCCCTTGAGAAACGCCATTCAACACAAGATTCTAAGTAAATTTGGAAGGAAAAAAAATTAAAAAAAAAGTCAGAGTAAAACCAAAATAAAAGTCAAAAATCAATTTCAAAGCCAAACTAATCATATTCAACACTCAAATCCAACCACCAGATACTGTCAGATTTGCGGTGGAGAATATTGCCAGAGAGAAACCGTCGGAGACGATGAGAATAGAGAGAAGAGGAGAAGATTTTTTTATTTTTTTTATTTTTTAAAAAAGATGAGAAGGTTTCTGATCTTTTTTTTTTTTTTCATTTTTTAATATTACCTTTTTAATTTAATAATTATTAAAAATAATAATTTATGTTTTTTAATAGATTTACCTATCTACCCTTATTCATTTAATGAAATTTATACTTATCAGGATATTTGTTAATTTAGGTTAACTTAGAGACACATGGCATTCAATGCGTGGTAATGCTCACCCCTTTCATAATCTATTGCCACGTGTTTAATATTGTAAATCAATGGTTTGAATTATTTCTGTTACTTTTATGTCTTTACACTATAAAAAGTTAGTAATATTTCAGACCATTGATTTTGATGAGGTGAGGACAAGATGAGATGAGAAGGGGATCTAAATCCCAATTAATCACCTGCATTTGAACAACACAATCCCACTATTATTGAATGTACTTTCGGGAATATTTGGTTTTCTTGTGTGACTGATTTTACTTCTATCATCTACGGTAGAAAATCATAGTTACACTATTATAAAATTCACTTTGTTCAATATTTGGTTTCCTTAAAGAGTGATTTTACTTCAATCAACAAGAGTTCCATTGTTATTGAGTGTACTCAGGTGAATACTGTATTTGGTTTACTAGCACGAATATTTGGTTTTTACTTCATCAAGTGATTTTACTTCATTTGAAATAAAAAATCAGTCACATTATTATAGTGTACTGTACTAAAAAATCAGTCACATTATTATATTATTATAGTGTACTTTGGTGAATATTTGATTTCCTCAAATGAGTGATTGAAGCATGAATTTAAAAAAGAGTCCCAGGGTAATTAAGGTAATTAAGTGTACTACGGTGAATATATCCAGTTTCCTTTCCCACTGTTTTATTTATTTATTATTATTTTTTTATCGAGGATCCCGGACTTCGTCCAGGCACCCATCTATCTGTCCTCCTCAACTATGTGACACACCAATAGTCAACATGTTGGTTCTGACGGTCTATTTGTTGGATGTTATGGAGTAGAACAGATAGGAAACCTCGGCCCACATCTCCGGCCACACAAAGATGCAAGCGGATAAATTAGAACTCGCCTTCACCTGGGTAGGATTCGAACCGCTGATGTAAGAGTTACCCGTGCCCTAAGCTTGTCCTTCCACCAGCTGAGCTAGCGCCTTGATGGTTGGCTACAATGTAATTGCCAAGAGTACTAGAACCAAGGACTTGAGATTTTCATCCCAAGCCTTGGACCACCAAGGCAACCACCTTGTGGTTTTTCCTTTCCCAATGTTATTAAGTGTACGTACCAGTTTTTCTCTCATAGGCATAGATTATAGGTACATCTATAGTATATTTGGTCTCATGATTAACATCTATAGTATATTAATACGCATCACACTTTTACCATGTAAACAATATAACATCAATCATAATTAATAATACACATGTAAAAATGTAGTTATGTGTATTAATATACTATAGAAGCAACATAACTTCAATCATAATAATACACATGGTAAAAATATAGTGATGTATATTAATATACTATAGATATGCCTATAATGTATAATGTGTGTCTATGAGAGAAAAATTGGTCGAGAAAAATTGATGTACATGCTTTGGTGCATATTTGATTTCCATGTGTTAGTAATTTTACTTCAAACAATAAATGAATAATATAAAAAAAGGATAATTAGTCCGATAGCCATCGAATTGATGACACATTTTCAAAATGGCCACTAGATTGAAAAGTTGTTTTAAAATGACCATTTTTGGCGAACTTTGTGACACTAATGGCCATTTCATCCAATTCCATCGAATGAGTGGCATTTTGGTAAATAAAGGGATGCCATTAATTTATTTTAGATGTTTTTTGGAAATCAATTATTTCAATAAGTGACATTTTGGTAAATAAGTGGATGACATTAATTTATTTTTGATGTTTTTTGGAAATCAATTTTTTCTTTTTTTGAAAAGAATAATTATATTTAGTGTGTATAAATATATGTATATATTTACACACACTAAATATAATTATTCTTTTCAAAAAAACAAAAGAAATGGTTTAGATCAATACACGTGTTTCTTCTTTGTTTTTTAGATTTGTTAGATTTTGTAGATTTATATATATACATATACAGTATATATATATATGTGTGTGTGTGTTTTGAGATATATATATATATATATTTGAGATATGATATACATATATACACACTAAATATAATTATTCGTTTCAAAAAGCAAAAGAAAAAATTGATTTCCAAAAAAAAATCGAAAATAAATTAATGTCATCCCCTTATTTACCAAAATATCACTCATTGGATGGAATTAGATGGAATGATCATTAGTATCACAAAGTTCGTCAAAAATGATCATTTTGGAACAACTTTTCAATCCAGTGATCATTTTAATAGTGTGTCATCAATTTGATGGCCACTGTGGTAATTATCCCTAAAAAAAATACAAATTAGAAAATCATAGTCACACTATTATAAAATAAACTTTGGTCGAGTGAACCACAAGGTGGTTGCCTTGGTGTTCTAAGGCTTGGGATGAAAATCTCAAGTCCTAGGTTCTACTCTTGGCAATTGCATTGTGGTTAGCAATCAGGGCGCTAGCTTAGTTGGTGAAAGGACGGGCTTGGGATACGGATAAATTCCATGTAGGTGAGTTCTGATAAATCCCAGGTCAGCGGTTAGCCAAATGGGTGCCTGGAGACGAAGTCCGAGATCCTCAATACCAAAAAAAAAAAAAAAAACTCTACAATTGTTTATTGATAAAGTGATCAATAGAGGATCCAAATTCCTCCAATAAACTTAACTAATTACTTACAATGCGATTCAGCGATTATTATTGAGCTAACCATGGTGAATTTTCGGTTTCCACTTCATTAAACTTAACTTACAATGCGATTAGAATATGAGAAAATCATGAAAGTATCAAGTATGAAGTTTCATTTCAGATATGATTGTTGTAGTATTCGATAGTTATAATCCTTATTCAGCGTAAAGGTCCAAATTAAACCCAACAAACAAAAGTAAATATTGAATTATTTGGCATAATGAAAAAAAAAAAAAAAAAGTAAGAAAACAGAACGTGTTAATACTTTATATATGATGATTAAGCAGGTGGGTTATTATTATTAGGTAGAAGATGTAAGTAGAGACGTAGAGACACGTACAAGCTAAGTAAGAAAAAGTCTGGATAAATAATTCTCCCTTGGAAGAAGAATTGATCATCTCAGTACTTATTTATTATAGATAGATGAGATAATATTATATATTTATGATTTAACAATACTTGGTGCAAAAGCAACGGCGACGAAATCCACGGCATTTGCCACCAGAGAAACCTTCATGCCTGCAGACGAGAGCACAGTTGTGGTTTCTCATACATGTTCCATGAAATCCATGGCTTTGTGACTCGCAAACCCTTGCCTCCACCGAAACTCCCATCTCTTCTGCATTAATAATCAATAATTAATTATGATCAATATCACGTGCATATATGTATATATGGAGATCAGATATTATAGAGATAATTAAGAGTTAATAATTACGAGTAGCCAACAGAAAAAGCAGCAAAAAAGACAGTCCAAAGAATCTCTTGTCCATGTCTCTCATGCAAGTCTCAGCTCAGCTCTGAAATGAAATTAAGATAAAATATATATAGAAAGATAGATAGATATGGCAATGAGTAGTGAAACTACCTTGCTAGCTGAAGCAAATGATATATATTTATATACACAAGCTGTTTCTCTTGAAGTTGAATTGGCATACAAGTGTAACTCTAGCTGCATGCCTCCCCAACTGCCCACTGCATGCATCTCACTACTTATATTTTTGACACGATACCTGACCACTTCCATTTCATATTCTTCTTACGTACTTCAATTATATATATATATATATATAAATTTTTATTTTTATTAATAACAATGCATGCGGATTTGTCTCGACTTTACTTTGGTTTGACATTTGTTGCAGTACGTGGACAATACTTGTCGTCATAGTCAATTAGTCATAGCCAATGAACCTGCATCAAAGATATCACTTAATTTTTTAGATTTTCTTTATTGAATCTCGACAGTATAAGAAAAATAATTACACACTCAAAAGGACATAATGAACTTTAACCTTCACAAAAAAGCAAAAATGTATAGGATCATGAGAAAACAATAAAGAATATACTTCAGAAAAATAAAAGACAAGGAAAAAAAATAAAAATCAGCTATATTTGTAATGGATGCATATATTGATACCTATAAATATGATAAGCACACATATATTTTAATAAAAATTTTAAGGCATGTTTGGTATCGTTTTTAAAATGGTGTTTTTGACCAAATTTTTTTTTAATGGAAATCATGTTATAAAAAGGGTACCGATATTGACACCCATAAATATGATAAGTACACCCATATTTTTATAAAAATTTCAATTACAAAAATATCCCAATAGGAATTTACCAATAAGGACAAATTAGTTTAATTAAAAATAAACCAAATACTATGTACACAATACATCCATTAATTACACTCACATCATCAACAATATCACTTTATTAAAAAAAAAAAAAAAAAAATCCTACTTAAAATTATTAGAATCATAAGTCATAACAATGGTTTAAAATAAGCTATTAGAAACAGAGGATTAATAGGCACCTGCGATTGTAATGCCTCTGAACAAGAGTGAATCTGCCACCTTGCAGGTCGAGCACTGCCAAAATCCATCATTATTGCAACCGGTGGATACCCTTTTCTATGGGTTATTAGAATATCACCAAACAGTTCTAGTTCTTAGTAGATATGTGTATATGCAGATAGAACATATATCCACAATCTAGGCAGCATCATCTGATTTTCTTCTCCAGAGAATTTCCATGAAACAATATTATTTCATGCTTAGGAATTTGAATTGTTGAAGCAAAAGCATCAATAACTAAGAAGAAAAATGACACTGCTATTCACTTGCCGACAAATTTGAAGAACATCTGAGGTAAAAAAGAATTCCTTTTTAGCTTTCATGGCTTTGGCATTGTCCAGACTCCGGTAATGTTCCATCCAAATGAACAGCAAATAGCAAGTATGCTTCATGATTTCGCGGTCCATCTGGGGTAGCCTAGCCATGGCGTTATCATGTAGAATTTGTAGTGTTCTACTCACATTTTACCACTTACTATATCACTTTATTAAAATAAAAATAAAAAACTAAACTCTAATTAAGAATTTATCATTTGTGAAATTTGATATGTTAATAACTTAAGAGGGTTTATAAATAAATTGTATTAAAATGAAAACATTCATTTAAATAAAAGTATTATTGGCATTAAGATGTGTGTTTATAGTAATGTTTTAATTTTAAATTTTGGACATGAGTGTACTTATAAATATGAGTGTGCTTATAATATTCATGGGTATCAACATCCGTACCCTTATAAAAATGATGTTTTTAAAAATGTAATGTGTTTGATTGTGTTTTTTAAAAGTAGTTTTTTGAAACGGAAAACGATGTAAAAGTGTTTGGTTGTTGTTTTTAAAATGGGTAAAGTATTTGTTTGAAGGAAAAAGTTGATTTGTTTTGAAATGATGTTTTTGAAGATGGTGAAAAACAATAAAAAATTGTTTTTAACTTTTTAGTTATATATTTCAAAAAGTTGTTTTTCCACAAATTATCTCTTTAAACTCCAATTTAATTTTTTTATTAATGACAATTTAAACCTGAATTAAAATTATTAAACAAGACCCAAAAAAAAAAATTATAAAGACACTCCAAACTAATTAAATTATTAAAAAAATAAAATTATCTCTCTTAAATCTTTAGATTAAAATTACATATTAAACTATCTCTCTCCTAAATCTGTTATTACTATATTAAACACTCTCTCTTAATTACTCTCTCTCTCTCTCTCTCTCTCTCTCTCTCTCTCTCTCTCTCTCTCTCTCTCTCTCTCTCCATTTTTTCAAAAAAATCTTATCTTCATACTTTCTCAATCAATCTTTGATTAATAGTTAAAGAAAAAAAATTATTAATATTTTGGTTTTTTACTAACAGTAATATATATATATGTATATATATATATATTAAAAACTCAATACAAATGCCTTGTTTTTCAAAAATAAAAAAATAGATATATGAAAACTTAGATCTGTTGCAACTAGATTCGATTAAACTGAGAATTTCTAAGACTAATGAAAGAATTAAAGTTCTCTAGGTAATCACATACCTACACAAGTAACAAAAAACATTTTCATATTTCTATTTTTTTTTCCTTAAACATGGTACTTTTTTTTTTGTTTTTTTTTTTGTTTTTTTGTTTTTTTTGTTTTTTTAATATATACATATATGTATATATGATTCCTAAAAATCAAGCTTATTCATAAGTTATTTATTTATTTATTTATTTTTAACTATTAGTCTTGCATGAGAAAGAATGGAGATAGAAAGTTAGAGATATGTATTGGAGGAGAGAGAGTTTAATGTGGTAATTAAAAATTTAAGAGAAAGCGTTTAATATGTAACATTTAATTTAATGATTTAGGAGAGATAATTTCTTTTTTTAATAATTTAATTCAAAAAAGATTACTGATCGGATGAATTTAAATGCTACGACGGTTCGTCCTAACTTTTATTAAAATAAAATGGATTGTCTTTAGAAATTTATTTTTTAAAATGGAGTGTCTTTAGAATATGAGTGTCAAAAGATAAAAAAAGATAATCTTGGAACAAAAGGAAGTGTCTTTAGAAATTTTTTAAATTTAAATTTTAAGAATGAAGTGTCTTTAGAAAATAATTGTAAAAAGAAAAAATTGGATTGTCAAAAGAAGCTCTCTTTTAAAAATGGTTACAAACAGCTCCTTAATTACAAAAATATCCTAATAGGAATTTACTAATAATGACAAATTAGTTTAATTAAAAATAAACCAAATACGTACTATGTACAATCATTAATTACACTCATATATTCAACCATATCACTATATTAAAACCATGTCACTATATTAAAATAAAAATAAAAATAAAAAACTAAACCCTAATTAATCCCTAATTCTATTTCAAGTATCAAAATCGCTTATTATCATATAACAAAGTAATGGAAAAAGAATTTACAGAGGACTTTGCATCATACACAGGTACGTATAATTTATTTATTTATTTATTTGTTAAATAATAATCAGCTCTAAAACTTAACCAACTAAATACATATGGTCAGGCAATAAAAAGATGGAATCCAACTGACCTCACAGGCGATCTCCATTGTGTCCTCAACTTCTTTTTTATGAGCTGCAATTAGGGCCTCTTTTTCTTCTTACAATAATTCAAAAACATAAAAATGACAAAACGTATAAAATATATAAATATATATATATATATATATTGCAGTATTTATCTATCCTAGACCATGTATTTTTTTATTATTATTTTTGCAAGTAATGAAGAATGCCACCTGGATGACCAGCCTCAAGTAATGCATTAATATTCCCATCCGAAGGAAGTACAACTTCATATCGTCTAGATCCCACATTATTTGTGTTGTAACTGCTTGTGTTTGGCTGCCTGGAGTTAGTGGTGGTGGAGAAATCTGATCCACTAGCGTCTTTTTTTTGGCCAGTTTCCCAGCTTTTTAGATTTTTTTATTATCCCTATATACTTTTCTACGAGGTGGCGATATCTTTTACACTTTCTCTTCTGTATCAATCTAATTTTGGGAGTATATATAACGGGTTCATTTTTTGACTTGTAGGGCCACCATATGAATTATTTATTTCAAACCTCTCCTAGTCCATTGACCAAGAAGCCACTACACTTTCATCTCTTAAGAATTTACGAATTCTCCAGACTGTATTTTCGAGTCTGAAGAACTTAAAAATTTATCATTCGTAAAATTAGGTGTGTTAATAACTTAAGAGAGTTTATAAATAAATTATATTAAAATAAAAATATTCATTTAAATAAGGGTACTATTGGCATTAAGATAGGTGTTTATAACAATGTTTAAATTTTAAATTTTAGATATGGATATACTTATAAATATAAATATGCTTATCGTATTTATGGGTGTCAATATCCGTACCCATTTATAATTTGGGAAGCCTTTCCCATTCGAGAATATATATATATATGGGCCTGGACGGGCAGGCCCCAACATGGCTTTGCCACTGTCAATGTCCCTGTTTATATGTCCATTGTTCAATCCAATTTTACAAGGAGTTTTGTGGAAACCACCATTCCAGCCACATGGACCATCTCCATTTTGTATAGATAGGCTTACTTAATTTTAAAATTTTATTATAAAATATAATAGAACCGATTTATATTAAGAAATTTTTTTACACAACCTACTTGAGGTTTTCTAATTTTAAAAAATATTTTTATTTTTTATTTCTAAGTTCTATCATTTTTTTTTCCATAAAAAAATATTTTTATTTTACTTGTAGTTTATCCAAAATATATTACTTTACTTTTAGGAATATTACAGACTTTTTAATAAATTTGTAAGGGCACAATAGTCTTTTTAATCGGCCAACTCAAGTCAATCTAAAAGCATCTTTAATGGTATAAGCAAATTTGAATACTTAAAAGTTGCCACCTCAGTATTTAAGGATTGTTTTCAAAAATTGCTAAAATGATGATTATGTAGCCCACAATGGTATACTTTATATAAATCAAAAATCTACTCCTACGACATATTTTTCATTGTTCCCGCTCTAGGGATGGCAAAATAACCCGTGGGTACGGGGCCTTGCGGAGACCTGCACTTATGGAGTGGGGATGGGTTTTAATTTGGTGGATATGAGGCGGGGATGGAGATAAATAGTAAAACCCGCAATGGGTACGGGGCGGGGATAGATTTTGTAATCCCCGCCCTACCCCGCCCCACTTAAAATATAATTTTTTTTATTATTATTATTATATAGTTTTTTTTTTTTTAATGTTATTTTTAAAAATCATTGAATTTATTTGTTTAGTTGTGAGATTTATGTTTATTTTTCATGTTTATGAGATGATTTTCAATATTTTTTTTGAAATTACTTTATATATTATATATATCATATTCATTGGTTATATATTTATTGTTTTAATAAATAATTTTGATAAATGGGTTTTTTTTTTTTTTTTTTTTTTGGGTTAATTTTTTTTGATAAATGGGTTAAATGGGGCAAATGGGGTAAATGAGTGAGGATGGGTAAAGCATACCCTGCCCCTCCCCGCCCCGCTCCATATATTGTGGGGTTTTATGTGAGAATGGAGTTTCAAAAAATAAATGGGGCGGGGTGCGAGGAGGGCCACCCCACCCCAAACCCGCCCCATTGCGATCCCTATGACCCACTCATTTTTGTTTCATTGTTCCCGCTCTAAAAGTTTTAAAACATGTAGCATTTATATATATATATATATCCGGATTAGTGATAAAAGAAATATAAAGCGAAATCCATCATTTTGATGAGCAAGGAAAGAAAAAGAGAAAGAGAGAGTATTTAATATCTTTGATATGATCATATCAAAGATATTAAATACTATCAAAGATATTAAATACTCTCTCTTTCTCTTTTTCTTTCCTTCTATAGCTTATTCTACATAGGCTCCTCCACTTCTGGAATTGATAAAGGGCTCATCAAAATGATGGATTTCTCTTTAAGTTTCTTTCATCATTAATCCGATAAGACTCAAATCAATTCTCTATTTGCTGGGTGAATTAAATATATTATTATCATATCATAGAATACACACCCACACCCACATATTTATGTATTATATAGTAGGATCTATTCATTGTTTGACTATAATTTTTTATCACCACTATGTTTTGAGAATTTTTAATTTTACTTTTTTAATTTCTCTAGGAAAAGGAAACTAAGATCATATTGTTAGGTTTTGGGAATTTTACCTTTTATTTTTTAATTTCACCATTGTTATGTTTTGGGAATTTTACTTTTAATTTTCAATTTCATTTTTTGGGAAAGTAAACTAAAGCATGAAGTGATAAAATAATTCCTTTCACTTTTACTAAGAACACTTCTTCTACCCTAATGCTTTTAGGATATCTTGTTGAATGTCACTGTTATAGTAATATTTTGTTCGAGCTAGCTAACTTTTTCATTTATTATGTTGTAGATTTTTTTGTTAAATTGATATTTTCTCAAATGGATCTCAACTTCTCTGAATGCTATGACGAAACATTCGAAACACAAATCGAATCTCAAAACAAAATATACAATCAAAAGAAAACAAGGAGTGTCAACTACTCACATTGATCTCGCTCTTACATGTGCTTGGTTGAATATATCTGAAGACAACATCGTAGGAATAGGTAAAAAAATTTCAAGGTTATGGGGGTGTATTTTATCACAATTTTATCAAATTCTTGGCCAACAAACGAATAGGAACATTCAAAGTCTTGCAAATCGATGGCTGAGCATCGCACATGATGTTTCTAAATTTTGTGGACATTACAACAAAGTTGGAGGCTTGAATCCAAGCAAATGGAATGATCAAACGAAAGTAAGTGTTTCTAGTTTACAATGTTATGTCATTAATTATTATTAAAAATCAGAGATTTTAATTTTGCAATTGTTAATTTTATATATAATGAATATCTGAAGTGTATGGTTGCTTTGTTTATAGAATTTAACGATTGTATTTAACACTTTTATACAAATATTTTTGTAAGCTTGATAAAGCAAAGAAACAATTCGGTGTTGTGGAGTTTTATGGTTTTAAGTTTGAAGAATGTTGGAAGATTCTGAAGGATACTTCCAAATGGAATGCATATTTACTTGAAAGAAACCAACTCAAGAAGATGAAAAAAACAACCATGCCAAATGAACAAACTACTTATGTCAATAATCTAAATCATTCAACATCAACTTCAATGACACCGGTTCCTGTCGATGATGATGTATCGCCAATTAATATATGTAGCAAACTTGGTGTGCCCGAAGGTAGACAAAAGGCTAAAGCAAAGAGAAAAAAAAGAAGGCAAAGATGATGATGCGAGCGTGATCCTAAAAAGCATTAATGAAACACTCAAGGAAGCTGTAGAAATTGAGAAAGAGAAGTATAAGGCCAAGAAGAAAAGAACAAAATCAAAAGTTATGAGTCAATCTATGGTAGGACTTACACATGAACAACTTCCCATTCTATGAAGTCCCCACTCGAAGAAGAACCCATCTTAGCTAGCATATCCGTAAAAGAATTCGTTACTCTAGAATTGTAGAATTTTTTTTAGGGAGAATCGCAAATACCCCCCCGACTTTTAAGCTAATGGCAAATCAAACCCTCTGGTTTAAACAATCAGCAAATAACCCCCTACAAATTTGAACAATCAGCAAATAACCCCCTACAAATCAGCAAATAACCCCCTACATGCAGCAAATAATGCAAGGGTTACTTAACGGTAGGGGGTTGTTTGCTGATTGTTCAAACCAGAGGGTTTGATTTGCCATTTGGTTAAAAGTCGGGGGGGTATTTGCGATTCTCCCTTTTTTTTAAATAGCAATTTTATTAGTGAAACCAAATAAGGCAAATGAAAGCCAACATCCAAAACAAACCAGGGGGAATTCGAAACCACCCAAACTATAAGATCAAACCAAAAAGAAAATAAGGCTCAGCAAAAACAACACCAAACCAAAACAACCACAAAACATAAAAACTAAAGAACCAAAGGCAGCAGAAGAAAACAAAACAAAGAAGCCACTCAAAAGCACATAAGACCCCCCAAAAGCAACAGAAACCTAAATAGAGAAACCAAAAATGCATTAGGTACCCCATTCTAATCTTTCACTACTCGAACCAGTGCCTTCTTTAGCCAAGCTTTTTGCTAATGAATTAGAACCTATAGGCATGAATTTGATGAAGATAGAATTCCTCGACAATATACATGGTCTAATGTCATAAATCAACTTAACATGCCTTAAATTACCCACTCCTTCTCCATTAATCCATGACATTACCGATTTGGAATCACTCAAAATTGTAATACTTTTATCTGCTGAGAGCTGATAGGAAGAAATCAACACACATGCTCTATGAATGGCAAGGACCTCAGCCAAAATGGAATCCACAATGCCAATAGAAGCTGAAGAAAGGCACAAAATCTTTCCGTTAGCATCTCTAAGAACACCACCAATACCAGCCAAACCCGGATTACCCCTAGCTGAACCATCCATATTGAAATGAGATCAAAATCTAAAGGAGGGGTCCATGAACAGGTCTTGAACATTATTTCAGGTTTCTTATCAACACACCTCCTCGCAACATCTAAAAATAGTAAAGTAATGTCGTTAGTAGAACCAGCCCCAAAGTTTTTAAACTACCAGACCACCCTAAATTTCATAGAGTCTAAAGCCATGGATAAATTAGCTGACTTTTCACAAAACACTACATTATTGCAAAATTCCCAAATAGTCAAGACCAAAACATAAAATAACAATTTCCAGGCTCTTAATCTTGACTTAGAGTAGCACAAACCAACCCATCCTTCCATCCACTCACAAACTGAAGTATTATAGCAAGTGCAAATGCCCCACCAGCCCATTGTAGACATCCACAACACCCAAGACCTTTCACAATGTAGGAACAAATGGTCAATTGTTTCAGGCGCTGTTCCACACAGAGGACAATCAATATTAGCCAATTGAATCGTTCCAAATCTATTGAAAACATCTCTAACCGATAACCTACCTTTAAGTAACTGCCACAAAAGGATTTCTATTTTTGGGGTATACAAACCTTGCCAAAGAAATGGACAAACCTCCAAGCTGCTTTGTCTATCAAAACTCTCGAGACATCTCCTGAAACAACCATCAAAGCTAAAGGACCATACCAATGTATCTGGAATGTCCCTTATAATATAAACTCTTTCTAAAGCAAGCGTAAAACAACTCCATTGATCAATTTCCCAATCGAAAATCGACCTTCTCATTCTCACATCCCAAATCCAATTCAAATCCTCAAATCTACCAAACTCCCGCACCATACCATCTTTGTTTGAAGCCAAAGCAAATACTCTCAAAAAAACAATCTTCAAAGGAATAGAATTTCAACTTAGATCTATCTAAAACTGAACATTCTAACCCAACCCAACAACCACCTAAAATCCACCCTTGATTATTTTGTGAGATTGTTGACTTACATCAAACAGCCTATTAATCGCCTTAACGAAAAAAGAAGCCGGCTTCAGCTCAATCCCATCCCATACTAACCCATTATTCCTTAACCCATACTTTGCACATATCACTTTCTTTCAAAAGAAAGAGTGAGTGACCCTTCCTAAACCTACAAATCCACTTTACCATTAAACTAACTCCCTTATCCCTTAACCTACCAATCACCAAACCACCAAGCTTCTTACTTTTGCAAACCAAATCCCAATCCACCGCATGAACCTTTCTTTTCACAATACCATCATTCCAAAAAAAAAGTCTCTTTGAAGCTTCTCTATTTTCTTCGCCACCCCTACCAAAATACCAAAAATAGACATGAAAAAGGTTGGAAGGCTAGAGAGAACCACCTTAATAAGTATAAATCTACAACCTTTGGATATGAGACTTCTCTTCCACGAGGCTAGTCTATCTTTCACCTTCTGAATAACTGGATTCCAAAGGATTTCCTTCTAGGATTCCCACCTAACGATAATCCTAAGTAAGTTATTGGTAGAGATGACGAAGCACATCTGAATGCACGAGACCATTAATCATCAACTTGTCTCTTTTTACCAACTTTAACCGAACAAGATTTATGAAAGTTAATTTTGAGTCCAAAAGCCAACTCAAAACACCTCAGAATCCTTTTGGCATTTAAAATATATTCCATACATGGATCAATGAACAACATTGTATCATCAACGAACTGTAAATGAGTTATGTGTATCTCATCATTGTTAAACCCAATACCTTTAACCATACTACGCTCTCTAGTTTTGTCCATCATTTTACTTAATATTTCCACTACCATATTGAAAAGAAAGGGGGACAATGGATCCCCTTGATGAAGACATTTTTCCATCAAAAATTCCTCAGTTGGACTACCATTTACCAAAACTGACAACATCGGTGTAGAAATGCACCCCCCCTAATCCATTCAGTCCATCTTGAACCAAAACCCATCATGCTCATAACCTCAATCAAAAATTCATGGTCCACACTATCGTAGGCTTTCTCAAAATTGAGCTTAACTAAGAGACCGTCTTTGCCATCCTTCCTCCAAGAGTGAATAATTTCTTCAGCAACCACATAACTGTCAACCATCTGTCTACCCTTCACAAACGTCATTTGGTTTGAGCTAATCACCATATCCATCACTTTCTTTAACTTATTAGCCAAAACTTTCGCAAGAATTTTATAAACCACTCTAACCAAACTAATAGGCCTATAATCCTTCAAAAAGATCGAGTTCCTTATTTTCGACACAAATGCTAGGAAATTACTATTTAAGTCACATCCAAGCTGTCCCTGTAAAATTCCCCCATAAAATTTACGATGTCTTCCTTAATCACCTCCAAGTTAGTTTTAACAAAATTCAGGTTGAGACCATCCGGACCCAGCTCTTTATTGCCATCACACTCATACAAAGCCCTCCATACCTCCTCCAAAGAAAATTTATCTTCCAACAACAAGCATTCTTCCACCGAAATTTGTTTAAGAGGAAGATTGATTATCCTAGGCCTACACCTGACCACATTCACAGAGTGTTCCTTGAAAAACCAATACACCCCTGCTCTAACTTGATTCGAACCTACACACAAGATGCCATTAATATTTATATCACCAATAATGTTTAACCTCCTCTTCATATTGGCCATGAGATGGAAAAATCTTATATTCCTATCACCTTCTTTTAAACATTTTACCCGTGAACTCCTCCACTTCTGCTCTTCTTGTAGTATGTTTTTCCACAGCTTAATAAGGCAGTTTTTACGATCCAATCTCAGACTTTCGACCCAACCATTCACCACTGTCTTTTTTCTACCTCATTAAGTTCATCTTCCAAAAGCTTGGTTTGGTCACCAGATGTCTTCTTCTTCCTTGCCCAACCCCGCATAAAACATTTTACTGCTTTTGATTTCTTTAGTGAGATAACACTAAATGAACCACCACTCGTTCGTTTCTTCCAAGTATCCCGAACCTTTGTCAGTAGTTCTTTGTTATCCAATCAATCATTTTGAACTCGAAACGGTTTGGGACCCCAATCGGACACATACACACCTAACATTACCGAATTGTGATTCGATAAACTCTTGTACAAACCTCTTTGGAAAAGGGTTGGAAACCATGCAAGGAACTGAGGAGCATAAACGAACCTATCCAATCTTGCCCATGAGCCAATTTCCTTATTATTAGACAATGTAAAAGTCATTACTTGTATGGGAATATCCACAACCATCGTTACATCAACAAAAAGCCTTGAAATTCTTCATTGATCTCGAATTGCTAGAACAACCAATTCTCTCACTCTGATTCAGTATTATGTTAAAATCACCCTTAATAACCCAAGTGCTAAGTAAAGCAGTTTGAACATTGAGAATAAACTCCCATAACTCTACTCAACCAAATTCATGGTTTGCCACATAAACATTACAGAAAATTACCTCCTTACTTGATTTTGTAAGCATCCCTGACACTATAATGCATTGATTATTCGAAATGCAGTCATTTACCATAAAAACCTCCTTATCCCATAAGGTAATTAAGCCCCCTGTTGATAAGCCATTGTGTGCTCACAAAAACTATGTTTTAATTTGGTCTTATGAAAACCCTTTTTAAGCCACTTAAAATCCTTTAAGGTATAAATTTATAGCAAGTGGTAAGTAAGTTCATCTACAGGGAGATGAAGTGTTATGTTAGATAGATTGACTAATCTTAAACAAAATAAAGTAAATCATTGAATGTGATAGTTGTGTGGTTTCATAAACCACCAAATTTACTACTAAAATAAACATGCAAAAATGATAGGAAAAAGAGAAGACTCAACAATCTTGATAAGCTAAATGGATGTAAACAATTAACATAGTGAATAAAATCTAAGGAATAAATAAATAGAATACATATAGAGATTCATTACAAAGCTTAAGCAAATACCCATAACCAAATGTTCCTCAAATCTATCCTCTAGATTAGGGGTTTAGATACACATAGATGCAGTAAAATAGAAAGCAAGCAATAGGTAGGGAAATCACCCTTAGGCCTCTTTCTTTAGTGTTTGATCCTTCATTTCCTTTAGATTGCTCCTTGTGCAAAGAATGGTAGAAAAGGGATGTGTCTTGGTAGATGGTGCTATGGTGAGTGACAAAGGAATTGAAATGGAGAGAATGAAAAAGGAGGAATGATTTAGGGAAGTAGTCAAGATTTGGTGTGAGTTTTTGGATGGAAAAGATTAGTTCAAGTATAGAAATGGAGGAGGTTGAAACATGAACTATGGAGGAGAAAATCTAGATCTAATACTCTGTAATTTTCGTGCTAAAATTATGCTTGGGATGTTCTCTGAAGATGAAGAGCCAAAGTATTAATAGTGGCACTTGGACATGTACTGATAATTACTTGAAAAGCTGATGTTACGCAAATGTCACCATTTTATCGCCATGACGACCTTGTGGCGCAAAACGGTTACGCCTTCTGAGATTCAGATTTCGCCACCAAACTCATCTTTTTCACCCCTAAGCAAATAGGGACACTGTGTATTTTCCTATGAGGTCGCCATTTATCACTTCAAGCTTGCCCATAGAGCAAATGGTGACATTAAAGTAATTTAGTGGTGTCACCATTTGCCATTGTGTGTCACTATGGCGACCTGCAAATAGCGACACACTTGACACTTTTACAATTCCTCTGTCGCCATGGCGACCATTAGGCGACCTAAGGGCAACACACCTGATGCTTAAATAATTCCTCTGTCGCCATGGTGCCCAAATAACGACCTCTTCTTGCTCATATGGTAAGAATGTCTTATTTCACCTCTTTGTGCGTCTTTTTGCACCAAAGTCCCCTTCTTCTTCCCAAATGTTCTTGAGGCCTAATAAAACCTGAAACACTTGATTTGACGGCATTAAATATGAGGAAACGCCCAAGAATCAAACATAAAGAGACAGGAATGAGGGTCAAAATCATACCAATTTTGGCTTGATCACCTGCTGAACCAATAGCCTCAACCCCAATATCTTGGGTCAACAAAGATCCCCAAAGAGATTTAATAACTATGGAATCAAAATAATTCAATTTGGTTTCCAGTACAAAAAGCAAGAAAGGCTTATGACATTGTACAAGATTTTTGACAACTCTTCTCTTCTCCACCCTTCCCAAATCTCTAATATTCCAAATAGAATTATCATGAAAATTCTTAAACCCCCAACATACAACAACGTCACTATTACTTATCGCTACTGAAACCTCTCCTCATCCTCTGTTACCCTTCGTCTAAACTCCTTCGAAACCAAATCCTTTTTACCATTAAAATCAAAACCTAAAGCTACCCCTACCTCAATAACATTTGCTACTTTTTTACTGAGGCTCCACTTGACCGATTTGTTTTTCTTCAATCCCGGGAGCCTATTATCTCTGCTTTTGTCGACTTCATCACCATTAATTACACCTAATGCCACTCCATTTACAATGACTTTAGCTATTTCTTCCTCCAAATTCCATCTCCCCATTAGCACAACCTTTTTAGGAACTGACCCTTCATCTAAATCGCATACTTGCTCATCCCTTGATCTATCCTTGCTAGTAATCATACCATGACTTTTATAGGAACTAGCCACATTACCTCCACTCTTCGAAGATTTCTTCTTCCCAGTCACTTATTTCCCTTATGAAAACGTTACCTCTTTGGCCAATGTGAATTATGCAGCTAAGACATGAGAACATGAATTTCCCGGTGATGATGTAAAAGGTTTATCTTCCAATGCTTTGTAATTGGATTTTGATATCATCTCCATTTGGGCTATGTTAAGGAGTCTGAAATCATCAACCTTTGGGTATTCCTTTATTATATATGACTGAATATTGATTGTGCCATGATCCCTCTCTTGGATCAGCCCACCCTCTAAATCAATAATTATATTTCCATCCTTCATTTGGCCCAAACAAACAATTAACGATTCCCCCCTAAATTTTGGTGAAATCACAAAACGGCCCCTCTCACTTTCCTCAAATGAAGAATTCCAATGATCACCTTTCATCTTTTCCAACAATAAAGCTTCCTTAAATTTGGATGGCCTACGAGGAGGCTATTCCGAATTCCTAGAAATCTCTTTTCCTTTTCCATTTCAATTTCCATTATTATTCTTCACTTCTCCACATGCTATTCATTCCTTTCCAATACAGAACTCATCTAATGCTTCCACATCCTTATCACAAACCATCTCTCTGCATTTATGAGACCTTAGCCTATCACATATCTCCTTTTGAGACATACTTTGATTGGTTGGTTTCACAGCCACCTCTTCACCTTCCCTATTTTCTTTATGGATTTTCGATCCGGAACTGAATTCTCCGACATGCTCCTCCCAATCTAATCCTAAACACCCCATAATTCTTGAATAGCTAATCTGCTCCTGATCCTCCCAAATAGATATTGAAAATGATCTCCTCTCTGTCACTACCTTGATATATGGTTGTATGGTATCTCTAGCAAGGTCATCTCTGTTTAAAGTCTCATCACTAATCAATAATGGTTCATCCACAGCCTATCCAAGTCTTTTGAAGAACTCTTCACACCAACAATTTAGAGGCATTCCCTAAAACTCCACCCATGTCAGCCTAACTTATGGAATTATGGCTGGTGACCATACAACAACTGAAGAAATGAATTCAGACCATAAGACTTTATTTCTAATAAAATCATCTCTGTTCTTCATTGACCAGAATTCCCATAGTACGTTATTGTCACCTAAGTAATAGAAATTGAACAAGATCTGTCTATTGAGAAGATCCTTAACCACACGAGACACATCAGAAAAAGTCTTAAGAACCCCCCACCACACTGAGCTCCAACCATCTACCAACGCACAGTTTTTCGTCCCAATTCATCACCTCCACCCTTTGGAAGGCTTTTAATTCTTGAGATCCGACCCGATTGCAAACGTTTGACCAAAATTATCCCTATGAACATCGTTCATAGGTTTTGCATTAATAGTCCTAGACCTTTGATGAGCTTCGGTCATAGGTTTTGCATTACCAATCATAGACCTTTGATGACTAACCTAGTTCTTGTATCTTCTGTTCCAATCCAGATTGGCAACCTTGGCCAGGATGGGCCATCCATATACATGCATACCATTAGTAATCCTAGCAACTCTTTCCGCTTCATCCAACGTAGCAAACCGGATAAAAGCATAGCAACTCCTTCTATTCTTAAGTTTAGAAGATAGATGAATATCTCTAACAAGACCACAATCCTTTTTGATCAACTATTGGATTCAAGTTAAATCTCCTTTACCTTCATTGCCTTCCTGAAACCTTAAGCAGGAATCCCTCTCTCTACCACACTCTCTCATCTTTTCCTTAAGCCGGAGAATGTTAGAGTAGTAGAATTAAACCACCTTCTCCACGTCGGTTCCACAAATTCTCTATTAGATCCAATTTGAGTTGACTATGTGTGACCGTACTCATCATTGATTTAATTCGACTAGTATGATTGGATTGCAAGAAGTTCTCGTCTCGATTATGAACCACAAATTCAAATGTTTCTCCTTCCGAAGGTTGCCATTCCTCCGGATCTTCCTCACTCTCCACTATCATATTATGGAGTATAATCCACATTCTCCTCAATCCCAAAAACATCCTGAACCTTTCACAATTGCAAAACGTGCTTATAACTAACAACTTTCCAATTTAGAGGAGGTATTGAATAAACACGTTTTTCTTTAGCTATCCAACAATAGTTAAAAGGTCAGGGGTGGTCTTGATCGATTTTAACCCTTTTGTTAATCATAAGTTCATAACTTGCAAAGATTCTTAACATATATACCCAACATTGTTGATGTAAACAATCTTCACACCTATAGGAAATTACATTAGTTAATAGTTTGTTATTAGTCAATGTGGGAAGTTTAATTTCCAAAATTTTCTAAATCATATCTGTTTTACTTGAGTTTTATATTCGATTGATCCCTTATTCAGTTTTATAAGTTATTAATTTATGTGAAGATCAATCATAACATCTGTGGAGTTGAGAATCTCAACATCGAAGTGTTTTTAGAAAGCTTTTCAAACCAAAATGTTTAGATTTACAGCTTTTAAATTAAGTGTTCGACACTTATTGAAATTGTGTTGCACTCTAATCTAGTTTGAAAAGGTTTTTATCAAAGAGTATTTTAAATTCTGTACGGTGATGTTTGATTGTCATGGTGGAATAGTAATGAGAATGGAAATGGGAATGAGAATGTAAAGGAAAGGTAAACTGATAGTCTTTAAATCAGTATTATTTTGTTTGGTTAACAACTGAATAGAATGAAATTAACCGTATTTTGACCAAAATACCCCTAATTATAGAACATTTATAATAATATGATATATTATGGATAATAATGATAAAGTATAAAAGTATATAATAATAATAATAATAATAATAATTATTATTATTAATTATTATTGTTGTTATAATAATAATAATAACAATTATTATTATTATTATTATTATTATTATTATTATTATTATTATTAGGTTATTTTTGGAAGAGCAATTTTACTTTGGTATTGGAAAAAGCTTTCCATTGGGTTTTGGGAGGAAAGCTCACTCCACCAAAATAGTGGAAAGACCATTCCAATGGAAAGCATTTTCCAATAATAATAATAATAATAATAATAATAATAATAATAATAATAATTATTATTATTATTATAAGGTTATTTTTGGAAGAACAATTTTACTTAGGAATTGGAAAGAGCTTTCTATTAGGTTTTGGGAGGAAAGCTCATTCCACCAAAATAGTGGAAAGATCATTCCAGTGGAAAGACCATTCCAATGGAAAGCATTTTCCAATAGTTATTAGTGAACCAAACATAAGGAATGGCTCTTTTTCCATTCTGTCAAACAAAACGAGACCTAAAAGTTTTGGACAACTTATTCGACCCACATGCTAGGTTGTGCTTAGCATAAACCCAAATTCTTACAAATAACTCATATATATCTAGAGAGCAAACAAGTTCACCACCCACCTTATATGTATAATTGTACTAAAATTGTGAAAATATCATAATAACACTGAGCATACCTTGAAGTTGATTTCTAACAATGCTTATCAGTTAATTTACATGATTATATGTATAATTGTACTAAAATTGTGAAAAATATTATAATAACACTTACTATCCCTTCACTCATTAACTAACCGTTAATCATTGATCGATGAAGTGTAATTTGATCTTTTTAATTTGCTATGCATTAAATAAATAAAAAATATATATATGTTGTCCAATCAAATCTAGCTACATCATCTTTAAAAACTTGTATTAATTAAAAAAAAATTGTCATCTTCTTCTCTTTCACCGCACAAAAAAGAATGATCCAAAAAATTAGACGGTAAAGTTATTTAGAATTTTTTTTTCTTAGAATTGTTTTTGCGTTTTCAGTTTTCACGCGTGAAAAAACATTGGAAAAAAGCCATCCGTTTATGTTTCCAATTTATAAGCTTAAAAAACAGAAAAAATGATTTTGATTTTTTTGCCTTGTTGACCGAATTATACCAAATTAAAACAAGGGTTCAGCTTTTGGGCCTGAAGACATTCATCTTCTAGTTTCTTTTTATTTTTTAGTTTTTTCTTTTGTTGTTAACTTCTTTTTTATAAATGATTTCGTATACATCTCTTAGGACTCGTTTAGTGCATGGGATAGATATGATTATTTTCATGGGATTATATTGGATGAGATATGATTGGACTAAGTTAATTATGTGATATTGTGATGTGTTTGGTGTTATAAAAGATTGGATTAAAATAGTCATGTTTCTAGTTTCGCATGGCGTGGAATTGGATAAAAAAGTAATTTTAACATATATTTAATACATTGTGAAATCGATTAATATAAAATTAAATTAAATTATTTTTAAATCAATAATTTTTTAATTTTATTAAAAAATAATTAAAAATATTTAAAATTAATATTAAAGAAAATAACATTTTTAATAAATATTTAATATTTTAAAAATATTTTTAAATATTATAATAAGATATATTAAATAAATATAAAAAAATAATAATAATAAAAGAAGAATTGAAAAAAAAAAATGGCACTAAAAAGTCTCACCTCACCCGGATAAAATGGCAGAATAAAATTGGACTGGTTAAAATAATTATTTAAATTAAATTTTAAAATATTATTGTTTATTTAAAAATAATTTAAATATTTAAAACCAATTTTGAGAAAAGTAATATTTATTTTTATTTGTTAATATTGAAAATTATTATTTTGAAATTTTAAAACAAAACATTTTATTAATTATTTAAAGATATTTATATTTTAATTAAATAAAAAATAAAATAAATTTAAAAGAGAAAAAAAAAAAAAAAAGTATAAGGTGGTGAGACTGATTAGTCCCACCAATGTGGGATGATCCAATTGGATTAAGAAAAATAATGAAGAGAATAAATAATGGAAATAGTAGAAAAATAGAGAGAAGAATATTGTTTCAATTAATAAAAATAACTGAATACAACTTAAATAACTCTCATTTCTCACTCTACAACTGCCT
Source organism: Acer campestre (assembly GCA_954870605.1). NCBI lineage: Eukaryota > Viridiplantae > Streptophyta > Magnoliopsida > Sapindales > Sapindaceae > Acer > Acer campestre. Next base: position 16,349,015 of record OX940811.1, on the reverse strand, counting down.
ATAGCTAGTTTTTGTAATTTCCTAATGCTTTTACATCAATAATCTCTCATATATTTATAGTGACCTAGGATGCTCTACTCCTAACACAAGAGTGAAACCTTCTCCTAGTCTAATTAAGAAAGACATTATCCTTAACCTTCTCCTAGTTAAGGATAATGTCCTTATTGTACTGGGTGTCCTAAGAATTCTAATTTAAGGATATATTCCTTATTATACTAGGTATCATAAGATTTCCTAGTTAATTGAGGATATTTATTCTTTAAATTATGTATCTTAAGATTTCATAGGTCTCACACATTCCTTATTAAACTAGGTTTTCCTAAATTTATTGTGACTAAAGATCCACCTGGATCATGCCTTCCTTTTTTTGGGAAATTTTGCTCCGGTTAAATTTTGATTTTAAGATGAAAAAAAAAAAAAAAAAAAAATCTTGATCCCTATGTCCTTCGTACCCTTTTAGTTGACTTGGAAGTTGTCCTTTCCGTGCAATGTTAAAAGTCGATCACCTTTTTCTCTAGAATGTAATCTTCCAATAAAGGATCTTCTTTTTCCACACATAAATCATCAATCAAAGATAGTGAATAGCAGTCTCTCTCTTAGTTTTCTCTGAAATCTAAGGTGAGAGTTGTTTGTGGAAGTTTTTTTCTCATCAGTTGGAGTTCCTTTCTTAGTTGGTTCCTATGAATCCTGAGGAATTGGAAATGCTTTGTAGTGCTCTTTCCATTAAAGAAAAAGAGAGACCAATTGGCACCCTGGCTACCAATCTTATAGAAAGAGGGGAGCGTTTATTATCTCTGTGCTTGGTTGGTAAGGTTTTAACCAACAAGCTCATTAATAAGGAAGCCTTCAGTAATGTCATGACTTCAATTTGGAGGGTTAGTGAGGGAGTGGAGATTGAGGCTCCAGAAGGTAATGTGTTTGCTTTTCATTTCAAGAATTTGGAGGATAGAAAGTACATCCAGTCAGGAGGCCCCTGGACTTTTGACAGAGCAGTAACAGCCTTTGAAGAACCTTCAGGAACAGGTGATATTGCGCAGATGAAATTCAACACAGTGGAGTTTTGGGTTCAAATACATAACCTCCCTCTACTCTGTATGACAGAGGATACTGGTTCATTTCTTGGATCTATGATAGGAGAGGTTAGAGAAGTAGATTTGTTAGCAGCAAAAAATACTGGGGGTCGTTTTATTCGTGTTAGAGTGATTATCTCTTCTGAAGAACCACTTATGAGAAGCTTAAGAGTTGATTTGCTAGGTACAGGGGAGATCACCACTATGCTTCTAAGATATGAAAGATTACAAGACTATTGTTTTAAATGCAATAGATTAGGCCATCCATTCAAAGGTTGTACTGAACCTGGGGATGGTAAAGAAGCAACTACGGAGGCAATGGCAAGGTTGAACGTTTGGCTTCGAACAGAGAGTCCTCCCAAACGCTTCAATCATCGAAATGGCTCTTTTGAAAGGAAAAGTTGGAGTCTGCAGGGTAGGAAGCAGGTCAGACCAAGGGACCTGGAGACATGGAGCTTATTGGAAAGGTTCAGCACAAAAATTGCCGGCAAATCCTTCCAGTGATGGAGGATGGACCAACGGGAAACAATTCAATCAAACAGGGGTGATGCAAAACCTCGAGCTCAACACAAAATTAATGTGAGAACAATCAGCAATTAATGCTCTGAAGGATCAGACTCTGACAGGGGACAGGTCTTCAGGAGTCAACTTCGCAGCTCGGAAAGTAAAAGTTGTGCAGACTCAAGTTGCAGCAATCGTGAAGGAGAAGAGAAGAACTATGCCTGATCTCCAAGTGGGCCCTATGGAGAGGGATCAAAATTCTGTCATTGGGCCAATAGTGAGCCCAAATCAAGAAGGGAGTCTGAACGTTACCGTTTTGGGCCCAAGTAACCCAAAGCAAGTGGGGAATCAAAATTTTGGTCTGGGTATTGGAAACATCAAGCCTGCTAGAAAAACCCATTCTTTTGTTAAATGGAAAAGGGCTGCTCGCAGCACCGAAAACTCTCTTCATTTGGGGATTACCTCTTATCTGGGTAAAATGGAGAATCTGGAGAGGGAAGAAGAAGTTCAAGCGGCAGTCAAGAGAGGTAGAAGCTCTGTTGAAGTGGTTCAAGTCAGCTTGGTTAAAGATGGGAGCTTGATCCCGGTTAGTAATACTCTTTCTCCAGTTGTTGATACACAAAATGTTCCTAATTTGGTGCCAATTACCTCATTTGAGGTTTTGGCTTCGATTTCTGATTCATTATCGGCCGATCGGTTTCTACCGGTCCACCGGGACCAATGAGGATCCTCGTTTGGAATGCTCGGGGGCTGGGTAGTGCCCGGGCATTCAATGTCTTGCTCACTCACAAGCAGGATTGGAAGCCAGAGTTAATTTTTCTTTTAGAAACTAGATGTCAGCATGAGAAGCTTGAACTTTGGAAAGTTAAGTTAGGTTACAACAGTAAATTAGTTGTTAATAGTGTCGGAAAGTCTGGGGGCCTTTGTTTATTCTGGACTGACAACAATTCAGTGGATCTTCTTTCCTACTCTCAAGACCACATCGATGTCAGTATCAGGTTCAGTTCGTCGCAATGTTGGAGGTTTACAGGGTTCTACGGTCTTCCTATCCAATCTCAGAGGAAGCACTCCTGGACCCTACTTAAACGCCTCTCTGGTATGCATAATCTCCCCTGGATTTGCATGGGGGATTTCAATGAAATCTTTTGGGACAGTGAGAAGGTTAGGGGCTCGGTCAAAAGGTGGAAAGATATGGCTGATTTTATTGAAGCTGTCAGTGATTGTAATTTATTTGATATGGGCTTCAATGCTCCCTTGTACAATTGGAGCAATAAACGGGAAGGCGCTTATAATATTATGGAAAGATTGGATAGGGGGTTTTGTAACAAAGGTTGGGAAGGCTTATTTCCCTTTTTTTCCATCAAGCATTTGGAGTTCTGGGGTCGGACCATCGCCCGATGTTGCTGGAATTCTCGAAAACAGCCCATCCTTCCCATTCTGCTATTTCCACAAGACGGTTTCACTTTGAGAATTGTTGGGCCGATGATCTGGATTGCAAGAATATAGTTTCTGCAGTATGGGAAAACAACAGCTGCAATGGGAATCTTTGTGATGTTCTAGGCAAAATTAATAGTAGTGGTAGGGAGTTGGATGCCTGGAATGCCCAGAGAAGAAAGGTTCATCGTCAGGAGATCAATAACAATAGGAAGTCTTTAAAGGAGGCCAGTGCTAGGGATGTCCCCAATGACTGGAAGAACATCATAATTTGAGAAAGTATGTTGGATGATTCTCTGGCAATCGAGGAGAATTATTGGCATCAAAAAGCCAAAGCAGATTGGATGGAGAAGGGTGACAGGAATTCCCGTTTTTTCCATGCTAAAGCTTTAGGGAGGAAAGCCCGTAACCGTATCCTTGGGCTAAGGGATGTTAACGGCTCTTGGCAGGAGTCGAAGGAGGATTTGGTTAGTATCATTTCCAGATATTTCTCTGATCTTTTCTACTCTAGTTCGCCCTCCCTTCAGGATTTGGGAAAGGCCACCAAGAATGTTCACTCTAAATTATCTCAGCAGAATGTGAGATATCTAGAAGCTAAGTTTACTTCGAAGGATGTGGAAAAAGCCATCTTCGATATGAACCCTTCTAAGGCCCGGATGGTCTCTCTGCCGGTTTTTACCAGAAATTCTGGACTCAAGTTGGTCCTAGCATTACTCAGTGTTGTCTGACTATCTTAAACGACGGTGGTCCTATGGGGGAGATTAATAACACCATTCTTGCTTTAATCCTGAAAATTCAATCTCCTGCTTCCATTTCAGATTTCCGTCCGATCAGCCTGTGCAATGTCCTCTACAAAGCCATTGCCAAAGCTATCTCCAACCACTTTAGGAATGTTCTCAGTGAGGTTATTTCTGAGGAGCAATGTGCTTTCATCCCGGGGCACCTTATTTCTGATAATACCATTGTCGGATTCGAATGTATCCATAGAATCAAGCGTAGAAAACGGAAGTTTGGTTCTATGGCCCTCAAGTTGGACATGTCGAAGGCCTTTGACAAGGTTGAATGGAATTTTATGGGTGAAATGATGATTAGTATGGGGTTTCCGGATAGCTGGGTCAAGATGGTTTTGAGATGCATTTCTTCTGTCAGATATTCCTTTTCTCTTAATGGTGAAGTTCACGGTTGTATCACTCCTTCCAGAGGTCTTCGTCAGGGAGACCCAATGTCTCCGTATCTCTTTATAATCTGTGATGAGGGGCTTTCTTGCTTGCTGGAAAAGGCTCACAAGAAGGGCAATATTGATGGGTTTAAATGTAGTCCAAAGGGGCCGACCATTACCCATCTTTTTTTTGCAGACGATAGTCTGATATTTTCTAAAGCTAACACCAAGAACTGTTTAGCTATTATGAAAGTGTTAGGGATTTATGGTAAAGCTTCAGGTCAAGCAATCAATTTTGGCAAGTTAGGTTTGTGCGTAAGTCCTTCCTTTTCGGAAGCTGAGGGGTTCAGGCTGGCTGCTTTGATTGGGGTGAACCTTGTTAACTGTCACGAAAAGTACTTGGGGTTGCCGTGTTTCACTGGTAGGAGCAAGAGGGTGGTCTTTGCTGATATCCTAGACAGAATCTGGAATAGATTGAAAGGCTGGGGAGAGAAATTTTTGTCTATAGGAGGTAAGGATATTCTGATTAAATCAGTTATTCAATCTCTTCCCGCTTACGCTATGGGAATCTTTCGGCTTCCTAGGGGTCTTATTAATGAGATTCAGAGGCTTTGTGCTAGGTATTGGTGGGGAAGTACAGCTGTTAAGCGTAAAATCCACTGGTGCACTTGGAAGAAACTTTGTGATGATAAAGTTAACGGTGGGATGGGCTTTCATAAACTAGACAATTTTAACAAAGCTCTCCTTGCTAAGCAAGGTTAGAGAATTTTAAAGCATCCTGATTCTCTCATTGCCAGACTTTTGAAGGGCTGCTACTTCAGAGACTCCTCCTTCATGAAGGCTCTGATTCCGGTGTCCAGCTCTTATGTTTGGAAGAGCATCATTTGGGGTAGGGAAATTCTGCAAGGGGGTTCAAGATGGAGTATTGGTAATGGCTCTTCGGTTTCCATCTACAAAGATAAATGGTTACCAAGACCATCTGAATTTCAAGTGATCTCCCAGCCTACCTTGGGCATCAATGCCATTGTCGACACCCTTCTTTCCTCCTCTGGGACTTGGGATCACAATCGCATCAGTCAGAATTTCACCAAAGAAGATGTTGAAGATATCCTCAGTATTCCGGTTAGTGCTGGTACCTACAACAACACCCTTATTTGGCACTATGAGACCTCTAGTAACTACTCTGTCAGCAATGGTTATAAGGTTGGCAATTCCATGATGAATGTTCCTAGCACTTCCCATTTTAATGCCACTGCTGGTTGGTGGAAATGCCTCTGGAAAACTTGCATCCCTCTTAAGGTCAAGATTTTCATCTGGTAGGCCTGCCATAATTGGATCCCAACCAAAAGCAACTTGGCTCACAGAGGTATCAAGCTTGATGAAGGCTGCCACCGCTGCAATTCAAAGGTTGAAACCACCTTACATGCTCTCTGGGATTGCAAAACTTTGAGTCCAGTCAGAAGAGAATGGGAAGATATGCATCCGGAAATCTCTGGTTTTTTTCCTACCTTTATGGATTTCATTTTTGTTTCTTATATGAGGCTGAGTTGTAGTGAGCTTGGGTTGCTCTGCACCATTGTCTGGAGGTCTTGGTTCATCAGAAATTCCTTGCTTTTTAATCCTAAGAAGCCCAGTATTTAGCTGTCCATTGATTGGTGCAAAAGTTTCTTGGAGGATTTCAACAAAAAGAATTCCTTGTCTTCCTTCTATCCTAGCCTTTCGGTGCCTTCTGTCAACTCTTGGTCCCCTCCTTTAATCAATTTTGTCAAGATTAATTGCAGGGCTATCACAAATGTTAATAGTAGATGTTCTGGCATTGGCATTGTCATCAAGAACCATGTTGGGGCTGTTTTGTCCTCTGGTAGTCTTTTTCAGAGACCTGGGTTGGATTTTGTTTCTGCTAATGCTGTTGCCATTCTTAAAGGTTTTCAGCTTGGTAAGAATTGTGGCTATCTCAATTTTTGTGTTGAATATGATGTTTTGAATATGGTGAATTTGATCAATCAAGGTTCCCCTGTGAATTACAGCTGTGGTAACATAATCAGTGATATCCACATTTTCATGAAAGAGTTGGGTTTGGTCTCTCTCTGTGCTGCTAGGAAAGGTTCGAATGCTGATGCTCTTCTGCTTGCCAGGCAGGCTGTCCTGCGTAAGAAGGTTCTTATTTGGAGAAGGTCTCCTCGTTGAGTTTCTTCTCTGTTTGTTTCCTTTCTTGCTTTCTCCCCTTCTTGGGGTTGTTTGTTTCTCTGTATCGCTCTAAGGAGCTGTCAAAAAAAAAAAAAAAAAAAAAAAGATAGTGAATAGCATCTCTATCTCACAGATATGGATTTCTAAGAATTATTTGACAGACATCTAATAGCACAATTTCACAAGTTACCTCATCAATGTATTTTTGGGAGATGGCAAACTTGAACGTGCACTGCTTAATGACATTCTTTCCAATATCCTTTTGAATCCAACCTAAAGGATAGGGTCGTGGGCGAGGTTTTTTCTCTAACCTAATGGTGGCAAAACAAGCCGTCAGACCTATAGCAGGCTGAGCCTTCTAACAAGCCGTGCCAAAGAGACCTTGCCTTCTTAACAGATTTGGCCTATGGACAACATGTGAAGGCTAGAAGCTTGGCCTAGCCCATAGGCCTGGTATCTATAGGCTGTTCCAACCCATAAGCCTGGTCTCGGACCGGCCTGTATAAATGAATTGTTTTAAAAAATAAAAATACAAAAATTTTGTAAAATTGTGATGGATGGGTATTGAACCAAGGTTCTTAAGGAATAGGTTGTGTGACTTAACCATTTCACTACAAATTCATTTCACTATAAATTCAACTTTGTTAAGTTATGAATATTTTAATATATATATATATATATGTAAACAGGCCTTACAGGTTGGGCCAGGCTAGCCTGTAGGCCTCATACGTGAGGTCTAGCATGGCATATGGCCTTATAAGGCCTCATCTAGGCCTCGACTTGGCCTGCTTATGGCCGAGCCATGTCAAGCCAACTGTTAGGTTTTAGAAAGGAATTTCATTGGCCTAGACGTGGGTCGTGCCGGTTGGGCTTGGCCTGCCAGGCATGGCCCAATTTGCCACCAAAATGTCTAACCCATCTTGTAAGATCCTTTATTTGTGTTGGCTTGATTCCATTCCAAAACTCTCTTTATTTGTATTAGTAGTTGCTTAGGTGTTTCTTGGAAGAAAGGAGCCTCAAAGATGAAGAAGCAACATCTTGTGCAAATCTTGTCTTCAAGGGGAACATCGCATACTTGGATGCTAAGGTATCAAGATTCTTCTTCCTCTTGCAAGGCATAAGCGCACACACACACAATTCATACATGTGTGTCCCTACATCGTAGTTCAAACAGTTGGTATAACACTTTCACACACATTTAGTATGCACATGCATTTATCTCATTGTTGACAATCTTGTAGAATTGCATGTTTTCTCACTATCGCTTAGATATGGCATGCTTGTGTTGAATAGTGTTTATTTGTTTGTGTTTCTTGTGTTTTGGACTTGAACATGATCTTATTTGATTCCTTATTGAGTTCCGGTCATTTCGGTTACTCATTCGTTAAGTTTCGAGTCCATACGACGTAGTTATGCTACTTTGCATTTTCATTCGTTGAGTTGTGTTCGTCATCATTTTCTGAGATGAATTCTCAACCATTTGTCAAAGTTTCATAGTTTTCGTCGTGCATGAGGGATTCACAGTTCGGATGACCGAATACGGTCGAAGAACGTGCGAAGTGCGCGAGAGGAGCAAGCTGGCCAAAGGCCAAGCAAGGAGGCCACGTGTGGACCACGTGTGCCACACGGCCCAGCCAGCTCTCTGGCCATGTGTGGCACACGCTGACCACACGTGGGCATGGCTGAAAGGCTTATTTTGGTGGACAAAATTGCCCCTCTTCCCTTTCAAGCCGAAATTGTCGATCTTATGAGGGTTGATGAGCTTCTTGGGTCTCTACAAACTTATGAGCTTGGGTTCAAGCCGAAGATTGAGGGTAAAGGGATAGCATTCAAGGTAAACAATAAGAATAGTGAAGATGATGTGGCTAGTATGGTGAGAACTCTCAAGAAATTTGTAAAGAACATATGTTCTAAGAGAGAGGAAGTCAAGAAGAAGATCACTCCAAAAGAAGTGGTAGATTGTAAGGATAAATCTAAGAAGGAGCTAATTCGATGTCATGGATGCAATGGGATTGGAATTATCTCTTCCAAATGTGCTAATAGGAAGAAAGAGTCTAAGAAAGGCTTAGCAATGGCGGCTTCTTGGAGTGATGTGAGTGTGAGTGATGTAGAAGAGGAAAAGGAGTCCTCCAATGAACTAGATTATAATAGCAATTACATTGCTCACCCGGCTATATATGAAGGAAGATTTGGGGATAGTAGTGAAGACTTCTCAAGTTATGAGGAAAGTGAAAACTCTTCAAGTAGTGGAGATATTGAAATCTCATCCTATGATGAAGAGTTAGAAGTCTCCCCAAATCAAGATTTTATAAGCTTCAATGACAATATCCTTCAACAAAAGAATGAAGAGAACAACAAGTTGAAGTTGATAAATGTCAATTTAGTGGTGATAATTAAAGCTCTTGACAATGAAAAGAGAATGTCTTTAGAGAAGATGAGCAAGCAAAGTGAAGTCATCAAGGAGCATGAAAATACCATTGAAAAGTATTTTTCAAAGGTAAAGGAAAGTTCTCAAGAGATAGATGATCTAAATGAAGACTTTACTATGAAGTTGTTTGCCATGGAGGGAGAGATTAAGCAAAAAGAGAACTCTTTGACTATTATGAAGTTAAAAGAGTGTAAGCTTAAAGATGAAGTCAAAACTCTCAAAGAGTCTATTAATGGCATGAAGATTGGAGCCATTAAGCTTGATGAAGTGATAAAACTTGGAAAGTATCATGGAGATAAGAGTGGCTTGGGTTTTGTAGAAGAAGTGAAGAAGACTCCTACAACCAAGAACAAGTCAAGAAATTCCAAGGAGAAGAAAGACTCAACTACCATTCCTTCCAACATCAAAGACAAAAACAAGAAGAGCTATGGAACTTCTCAACCGACTTCTCAACCAAAAGGTAACTTTTCTAAATTCATTCCGGTTTGTCATTATTGTAATGTGGTTGGTCACATTAGACCTAAGTGTTATGAATATGTTAGGCAATGCAAACTAGGAATTGTGGAACATGATAAGAATTGAAAAAGTTACCTAATCATTCTCCTAAGCATGAGTTTAAGTCTAGAGCTAGACATAACATCTCTAAGTTTATCCCGGTTTGTCATTTTTGCAGTGTTGTAGGGCATATCAAACCTAAATGCTACAAGTATATTAGACAATGCGAACTAGGGAATGAGATGCATGCTAGTGAGGTGAAAAGACTTCCTTTGGTTGTTTCTAAACATGTTAGGGAGATGAAAAGACTTCCTTTGGTTGTTTCTAAACATTTTAGAGTATTAGAGACTATGCATGATGAACATGTTAATGAAAAGAAATCAACAACGAAAGTTTGGGTTAAGAAGAATAATGTGCATACTTGTGAAATAGATAAATCTTCTTTGAAAGTTTCTAAACATGTTAATAGCTTTGATGCTTTGAGAAATGTGCATATTGATCATATTCATGTGAAGAAACCTACTACGAAGATTTGGGTTGAAAAGAATAACATGCATGTTAATGATAATCATGTTAAGAAAAATGTTGAGAAGAAATTGGTTAAGAAGAGTGTTAACCATGATCATTTGAAGAGTCTTGATGATATATTTGTGCATGGCAACAATGATGAGTTTGATATGAGTGATATTTTCATAAAGAAGATAGTTGATGATTTATCTTCTAGATTTCATATTGCCATGCGTAATGATCATGATGTTGTTTGTGTTGGTTCACTTAAAACCAATATGGTCAAATGTGAGTGCTCTCATGCTTGATTGAGTAGCACATATGAGAATATTTTTGTTCTTGTTTGATAAGAGTTCTAAGTTTGATACTTGACTAAGCTGTTTGTAATGTGCTAGGTCTAGTATTCAAACTTGGTGTCTTTAGTCAATTCATGAACTTAATATTCTCATAATCACTATGATAGTCAAAATTTGTTGATTAACTTTAAAGAAGTTGAATTTTGAAATCTATTTGGTGAAAATTTTTATTAAGACTTTTAAAGAAAGTCATTTTCATGTGTTTGTTTGAGTTGAAAGTGTTTGGTCTTTATTCTCTTGGGATGACACACCAACAACTTGTTGTCATGAGGACAAACAAGCCAAGAGAGCTCATAAAAAGAGCAGAGACCTTTCATTGGTGAAAAAGCTTTCTAAGGTATTTCTCTATTCTAAAAGCTTGCTTTTTATTTCATCGTTTTAACTCTATGTATGCATGATATCTATTGCACATAGTTATTAGGCATCATTTCATTAGAGAACTTGTTGAATGTTCTATTGTTACTCTAAAGCAATGCCTACTAAATAATCAACTTGCGGGTTTGTTCACTAAGCCCTTGGAAATAAGAGGTTTAAAAACTCTTTGAAAATCCATTGGCATGTTTTGTGTTGATTATTGTCTATGTGTGATTGTTGAGTGGCTTGATGAGCAAAACTTTATTTGTATATCAATATCTTTGAGAGCTACTCACTTGAGAAGTAATGATCTTAAGCTAATAACTCTTATTGTTTCTAGATCATGCACTTGAGCTTGAAAATCTTGTTTTTTTAAAAGTGCACTAATGCTTCTCTTATATGTTTTAGTTTTAAGTATATGTGATTGAATATGTGTAGATAATAGATGCATTTAAAAGCCTATTGCTTAGTACATGATAAATGACCTATGATATGTATCCATTTTGCTTCGGCACTACATAGTATTCAACGAGCACCCTCTTGAAAAGGGCTACACGCATTGGTTGTGAAGCCGCCCAATGTTGGAAAGGGCTACGCCTTTGTGTTGAGTGAAAGCCGCCAAGAGGTGTATATGTTTTTGTTAGAAAAATCAAAGAAGAGTTGAAAAGAATCATTTAAAAAAAAATAAAAAATCTTTGATTCTAAGCCTAAAAGAAATAAAAAAAATAAAAATAAAATAAAAATAATAAAAAAAAAGGCTTAATGGTGTATAGTTGAGAATTGTGAAAAGCTCGGGTTGACAAACAGAAACGGGAAATGAGCCACATGCACACACACGCTCACATGTTGATAACTATTCTTTTAAAGCGAAAAATACGGATGAATATCGGTTTGACTTATTTTTGGAAATGCTTTAGTTGGACAGGTGTGGAAATTGTTTGCATGTTGATATCACAATTACTCCTTCTATATATGTGAGAAGCATTCACACACACACATATTTTGCTTATGTGCTTGATTCATTAGCAATGTGAGACTATTTTTGAGAGATTAATGAAAATCTATGATTCTCTCTCTTGGACTTTGAAAAGTGATGAAATATTTTCTCTTATTGCTTGAATGTGTGAATGTGTGATTCCCTTGTGAACAAATCTACTTGGTGATAATATGTGGAGCATATGTTAAGGGGGAGCTTTAGTTTATTCAACTACGCTTTCTATACGATTTGTTTGCTTAATATCTTGTTATTTATCTCGTGTCCTTTGTCTATTCCTTGACAAAAAGGGGGAGAAACCTCACCATCTTTATAAGGGGAGAAATCTCACCTTAGGGATCATATAAGGGAGAAATCTCACCATGGGGAGAAAACTTCACCATGTTCAATATGGAGAGTGAGTATTGTACCTCTTTGTACTTATTGGAGACTTTGTCTTAAGGGGAAGAATTCTTGTCCTAAGGGGGAGAAAAGAATTTTTGCCTTGTTTGTGTTAAGGTTTTTAAGGGAGAGCTTTTAATGTGATAACATTTATTCACTTGAGATAATGCATTGTTTGGTAGAGATAAGGGAAGTTTTATTTTGTTTATGTAATAATTTCTCACCATTTTTCTTTGGAAGAAGTTCTCTTGTTGGTTGTTTCTTCTCACATAGGTACTTTGAAGTTCAAAGAAGGGATTCTTGAAGACTCAAGAAGACTTGAAGACCTTTTAGTCAAGGGATCTCTTTGTAATGTGAGGTGAGAGAATGCTATCAACATTGAGTTTATTGGAGTGATCAATGTATGGTGAGGATGAGGTTTTGCCATGGAATAGCCAAAGGGGGAGATTGTAAGATCCTTTATTTGTGTTGGCTTGATTCCATTCCAAAACTCTCTTTATTTGTATTAGTAGTTGCTTAGGTGTTTCTTGGAAGAAAGGAGCCTCAAAGATGAAGAAGCAACATCTTGTGCAAATCTTGTCTTCAAGGGGAACATCGCATACTTGGATGCTAAGGTATCAAAATTCTTCTTCCTCTTGCAAGGCATAGGCGCACACACACACAATTCATACATGTGTGTCCCTGCATCGTAGTTCAAACAGTTGGTATAACACTTTCACACACATTTAGTATGCACATGCATTTATCTCATTGTTGACAATCTTGTAGAATTGCATGTTTTCTCACTATCGCTTAGATATGGCATGCTTGTGTTGAATAGTGTTTATTTGTTTGTGTTTCTTGTGTTTTGGACTTGAACATGATCTTATTTGATTCCTTATTGAGTTCCGGTCATTTCGGTTACTCATTCGTTAAGTTTCGAGTCCATACGACGTAGTTATGCTACTTTGCATTCTCATTCGTTGAGTTGTGTTCGTTATCATTTTCTGAGATGAATTCTCAACCATTTGTCAAAGTTTCATAGTCTTCGTCATGCATGAGGGAGTCACGGTTCGTAATCTGAAAACGGATTCGAATTCGGAGTTCAGATGACCGAATACGGTCGAAGAACGTGCGAGGTGCGCGAGAGGAGCAAGCTGGCCAAAGGCCAAGCAAGGAAGCCACGTGTGGACCACGTGTGCCACACGGCCCAGCCAGCTCTCTGGCCATGTGTGGCACACGCTGACCACACGTGGGCATGGCTGAAAGGCTTATTTTGTTGGACAAAATTGCCCCTCTTCCCTTTCCTTTAAATGACCTCTTTTCCCTCCATTTTCCAATGAACTTGAACAACATCAAATCTGATTTTCTGCAGAATTGTTCTTGATTTTTGTTTTCTTATTTTGATCATAACTCTCTCATACGAACTCGAAATTGAGTGATCCAAAAACCAAAATTGTTGGTCTTGAAGAGAGCTACAAACCCCAAGCATTTCCACAGCCATTTGAATTCCTGATTGTCTGCTGTGCATCAATCTCAGTCCGAGATTTGAGTTTGTATGTGATTTAACTTTTTCTTACTTTCATTGTTGATCATCTCTTTAATATTCTTATTTAATTGATGAAAGATAATATGAATGATGTTAACTCACATGCTAGGGTTATATGATTGATTGTTTTGTTGAGTTTTAGTCTTGAATCTCATTTGAGTATATTTTACTAAAACTTGACATATCTTGAAATTGATTCTAGAAATAACATATATGTTGTGCCTTATGACATTTTCTAGGTTTAATTTCATGATCTAAGAACTAGGTTTTTTAGTGTGATATATTGAATATTCGTACCTTGTTCTTATTGATATACATGCTTTGATTTCTAGGTATTTTTGTGATTGATTGTTGAAAGTATATCCTAGAATGTATGTAAGCATGTTCATAGAGCTTGATTGATTATCTAGCTTTATTTGTTTGTAAGTGATTCATCTTCTTCTTACTTTCATTATTGATCATCTCTTTAAGTTTCTTATTTGATTGATGAAAAGTAATATGAATGATGTTAATTCACATGCTTAGGTTTCTAGATACATTTTGTGATTGAGTTGTGATAGCTTTATTCTAGATTCTCTAATTGCATGTTCATGGAGTGTGTTTGATCAACTTGCTCTATTTGTTTGTAATTGCATCATATTGCTTGTGTGCACTTCACTTAGATCATTGCCTTGTGAAAGGTTGAAGTCTCTTGCAAAGTGAGTGAAGCTTTGTCTTGAGCAAGAAGACTTGGCTAGGAAAGGATTCCGGATAGCCAAGCAAGAAGTCTTAGTTAGGATCAAGAGGATCCGGATAACTAAGCAAAAGTCTTAGCAAGGAGTTGCGTACTCCGGATGGTTGAGCTTGGGTAGCTTGACTAGGATCCTAGTGATCTAGATTGCTAAGCGAGGAAATCTTCCTAGAGGCTTGAGAGCCTTGGATAGGGAGTTGCTCTCTAGAGGTGTAGGACACATCTTGGATAGAGAGTAGGCTTTGTGAATCACTAGCCCGATGGTTGATTAGGTTTTGATAGCTTGAAGTGGATATCATAGTGTTGATAGCTTTGAGTGTGTAAGGCCTTTTCGTATAATGGATTTGCTTTGCCGGTGGTTGTGGATTCAACCTGTGGATGTTTTCTCTTTGAGGTTTTACCACGTAAAAATATTATGTCTCATTTTCACTTTATATTTCCTTATCTTCCATATGTTCACTTGTATTGATTCTATTGTATATTGATGCTTACATGAATTGATTCATATTATACAATTGTTATATCATTTCAAGTATTCATTTCATTCTTATATTCCGCATTTTTGAATATTGGAAGAATTTGGGAATTTCACATCTTTTGTACCAACCCTTCTGAAATTAGACTTTTCTAGCTTCCTAGATCAACTATTGCTTCAATCACACTTTTTTTTACTTGAATTTTTAAGTGAAGAAGTTCTTCTCGATCTTCTGAGTTGACAAAACATTCAACATGCCTTATCATAAGTGCAAGTTTGTAATAAGCTAGTTCTATTTTAGGAATCTCTTTTATCTCTATTGGAGTAGCCAACGCAGCTATTTTTCCTTTGTTTTGCTTATTTTTGGGTTGCTATTCAGGGTGGAGTTTCCATCACTTCTCTTTCACATGTCCACTATGTAGTGCTTGCAGTAATTCTTTTTAGAAGTTTCCTTGTGTTCATCGTTCCGATTTGAATCTCCATCAACGTTCCCCATTTTCCTTCGCAACAGCTCTTTATCTAACTTCTTATTTTTGCTCTCGATCAATCGCAATAGCTTTGATGGTTGCTTGATTATAGAATTCTGTGGTGTATTCTTGTATAGTTTGGTCAAGCTTATGTCGCAAATACTACCATTGAAACCACCTTTGTTCTTCATAACCAATTGGATAAAATTGCTTCTTAATTAGTTCTTTAAACTTTCTCCATGTCATCCTCGATACATCATTGTGCTTCAAGTATGCATTCCACCATGTTAAAACATGATTAGTTAGCTTTAAATGAGTAAAACAGAGTTTTGGTGTATTGGTGTACCCATGGATTATGAAATAAGTTTCCAATTGGTCAATCCAATTGTTTAGCTTTTTCGCATCTACTTCTCCATCATATGTTGGCAAATCAATCTTAACATCAACCTTGAACGACTTTTTTCCTTTAATATTGAATGAAGATTCAAATTCTTCATCCTCGTCTTCTTCCTCGCTTTCTACCTTTGAATTATTTTTTCTTTGTTGAATTGGTGGAAGGTTGTTGGAAAGTTTGAAAGGTAGAATTCTCCATTAGTTTTGTCATCAATTCAGTTATATGTGCAATTTGCTTCTCCATCTTAGCGAGTATATCGTTATATTCCTCTCATCCGTCCATCGTTAATCTTCTCTTGATTTTCTTGATTTCCCAATCGAATTAAAGGGGGTCGGAAAGTTGTTGCCCGGTTTCCTTATATTGGTCTCGGGTCAAGACCATATAATATCCCATAGTGCGAAACTTGTGGGCTCTAATACCACTTGATCCAAAATTGGATTAAGAAAAATAATGTAAAGAAGAAATAATGGAAATTGTAGAAAAATAGAGAAAAAAATGTTGTTTATGATTGCATGTGATCACAAATATATATAATGTTATCGTATATGAATTGCATGTGATCACACAATTAAATTATTGTTATCGCATGTTAGAACATGCAATCACATATTAGTTGATGTGGTTGTACCAAAGAAGACATGATCACAGTCAAAATTTTCTATGTTGCATCATGTAACGTTGCACTCAAGGGCAGCCCTATATACATATATATATATATGTAAACATGTCGGGCCAGGCCGGCATGTAGGCCTCATACATGAGGCCTAACACAGCATGCGGCCTTATAAGGCCTTATGCAAGCCTCGACCTGGCCTGCTTATGGTTGGGCTGTGCCAACTGGGCTTGGCTTGCTAGGCACGACCTATTTTGCCACCATAATGTCCAACCCATCTTTTGTACCAACCCTTCTGCAATTAGATTTTCTAGGCTTCCTAGATCAACTATTGCTTCAATTACACTTTGTTTTACTTGAATTTTTAAGAAAAAAGTTCTTCTTGATCTTCTGAGTTGATAGAACATTCAACAGGCCTTATCATAAGTGCAAGTTTGCAATCGACTAATTCTATTTAGGAATCTCTTTTATCTCTGCTGGAGTAGCCAACACAGCTACTTTTCCATTGTTTTGCTAATTTTTGGGTTGCAATTTAGGGTGGAGTTTCCAACACTTCTCTTTCACATGTTCATTGTATAGTGCTTGCAGTAATTCTTTTCAGAAGTTTCTCTGTATTCCTCATTCCGATTTGCATCTCCATCAACTTTCCCTATTTTGCTTCATAACAGATCTTTATATGACTTCTTATTTTTGCTCTCTATCGATATAGCTTTGATGGTTGCTTCATTAATAGTGCTAACATTGAAAAGTTTTAGCTCTTTTCTAATACTTTTAGCTAGCCCATCCATAAACTTCATCAAGATATCATATCCTTCCATTGAAATTCCAAGAGTGATTGCTTGATTGTGGAATTCTGTGGTGTACTCTTGTACAATTTGGTCAAGCTTTTGTCGCAAATGCTACCATTGGAACCACCTTTCTTCTTCATAACCAATTGGATAAAATTGTTTCTTAATTGGTTCTTTAAACTTTCTCCATGTCATCCTCGATACATCGTTGTGCTTCAAGTATGCATTCCACCATGTTAATGTTGGAATTTTGAATATAATTCAAGAGTGTCATGTCTTTTCACTAGAAAATTGTGTCTGTTGATCAAAATATGCAACTCTTCCAATAGATATGTCTTAACTAAGAGACACATTTGAGTTTATAAATTGGAATGATATTCAAAAATACAGGAGTTTAAGAAGAGTTTGAAAGAAGTTTTTTGTGAGTTAGTTTCCTGCACAAATTATACATTCACTGCATTGAGAGGAAATATACAAAGTTCACTAGGGTTTTAATTTCTAGTGCTAAAAATTGGAACACAGATAGTTGTATCCTGGGAAATAGTCACCTACAGAACTTCAAGCACAAGAGAATGAGTGAAATATTGTTTTAGGATATTGCAAGTTTGCAAGTCTCTATCTTCTTTCAATCATTGTAGATACAAGTCAGTATTTTAATTTTACTGCATTATTTCTTTTATTTATTATTGTTGTTATTTTGTTGCAGTAATATTTATACACTGAAATATCAATATACTAAAAGTTGATATATACATTTTGTTGTATAAAATTTCTATTCTTTTTCTATTTTCTATCACTGATTGTTGTGTCCCCAACAATCTAAAATAGTATTTTCATTCTATGGACTCACAATCAATGACTATGAACAGAATTGTAGATGTGCATGAAAATACATTGAGTGTATTTTAAAAGGCATAAAATGTTTGCAAGTGTAATGCTTGTTTGTTACAATCAGCAAACTATTTTTAAAACAACCATCCATAGTGATGAATTCGATCAACATAAAATTTTAGTTTTCTTAAAGCACGTATGTGAGGCAAATCATTTGAAATGAAAAATTCGATTTTGCCATATATAAGTGTGATAGTCAAGAATTAACTATCAGACATCAAAATGGATGAATGTTGTTGAATTGAGTTGTGGTGAGGAAAAGAGAATTATATGATTTTGGATAATTATTAATAATTAAAAATCGAGATTGAGAATGCCATAAACCGAAGCGACATGAAACTTGTTCAAAAGAAAACAAATGCATTTAGCGATAAAGCTGCAAAGAGATATGCATTTGGTATTCTCGATCAAGTATATATGTTGGCATTTGAGCGTTATGTTACTATGAAAGTGAAAATATATTTATTTTCATGCTTTTATGTGTTACTAACTACACTACTTTTACCTATATGATTAGAGTAGTGTATAAAATTATATGAAATGCATGTCATTCTAAATTTATAATCTTAGAAGTAAAAATGAAATAGAATACATATCGTAGGATATGCTAAACATAGTAGTTTTAAGGTTTTTTTTCTTTTTTTTTTCTTTTTTTTTTCTTTTTTTTTTAAGGAATCTAGAGATGTTATTTTATGAAACTAGATTCATTGCAATGCATAAATTATATTTATGATATATACATTTGTGTGAAATCTGTAGTGTATTGCAAGTACCAAACAAATGGTCATTATGATAGATGATCAAGCCGACAATGGTCAAACTTGTTTGGATCCATTTTTCAATTAGAATTAGTAAGCCAATTAAAATAGTGGAGATGTGTGCATACAGTGTAGTATACCTGATACATGCACTGAGAATTCTCTTGCCTTTTATAAATTTTGTGAGTTAGACACAATATACGAACGATACTTGTTCTAGGGAGCATGTAGCACTAGTAAGATATATTATATAAGTGTTGAACATGAGAAGAAAACATTGACATACTTGTAAGTGAAGGTTTAATTTGAAACATACCTTCATGTATGCATGAAAGTAATAGTATGATTGTATTTCTATAATTTTACAATCAACTGGAGATTGTTAAATATATATATATATATATTGTATAATAAAGAAAGAATTATAAAGAGATTCAATGTCTCAATAAAAGACATTTTGTACCATTAATTGGATACAAATGGACAAAATGTCTTGTTGGTTTGGAGAATAAATACATTCGTATATTGTTTGATTCAAAGAGTCATATCTTAGAATTTATCATTTAAATTTACAGAGTAATGTCTTTTAGTTAAAAGACGTGTTAATAATTATAAAACAATAACTAAAGGTTGTGTCCTTTAATTGCAATAGAATATGTCTCTTAGAATTAAAACCTTTTTATGTACGGTGGTGATTAAGAGTTGTAACCTAATGAATGGTTACATGGTTACCTTTCAGACCCCATACACTAAAGGGCAAGGATTTCAAGAAAATCAAAGGCCGTTGTTAGGTTTATGGGGAGTCAAGACATAGGGCACAAGATTATCATGATTTTCCTTTTCATTTACTTGAAAAGATGAATTTCAATTTATAAGATCTTTAAAGTGTGGGGTTGCCTTGAAAAAGTTGAAGTTCTTTTACCATAGAGAACTAAACTATGACCTAAAATAGTTGATCGTGTAATCATAGAATTTGCAAACACAAGTGCAACATATAGGTTCTTAATTATTAAATTTGATGTTATCTAATATACATCATAAATTTATTAAGCAGTTGCTCTGAAATGGAGTTATATCCATTGAATATGTAAAGTCAAAAGGAAAAAGTGTAGATCCTTTGACAAAAGGCTTACATAGAGCAAATTAAATTTATATCGAGGGGAATGAATTTAAAGCCACTAAATGAGTTGAACTAGACGGAAACCTAACCTAGCTAATTGGAGATCCCATGGTCTAGGTTCAATAGGCAGACTAGTTTGGTAAGACTTAAATTGTATAGAACACACAATTTAATTTATTCCTATGATGGTTGGTGTGTTGTATGCGGATGTGAAGGATATGCTTTGCATTTAATGATATCATTATCTTGTTATCAAGAGGAGTTAAGCATAAAACTTTAAATTAGTGTCACCTATATGATAGTAAATGTGGGGTCGCATTTATGAGAATGAAAAAGGCTAAATTCTCTAGAGCTATCATAAAAACCGGGATCTGTTTAGGACCAAAATGAACAAAAATGTATGAACTAACGTATATAAAGTTGTGTTATGTGTGAGATATATTGTCCTGATTTACTGCAATAGTGAATAGTTTAAGATCATCTATATTCACTGCGTCACCAAGTAAATCCAGTGTGTTTTCAGTAGGGTAAGTTAAAGTCCAAAAGAAACTTCTCCCGATGCATAACACTTATGTTCCTCTCAAATGCATTCACTTAGTAGTCTATGATATAGGATCTTGAATTTCGATTCAAATGTGGGGTATTGTTGGAATTTTGAATAGAATTCAAGAGTGTCATGTCTTTTCACTTGAAAATTGTGTCTCTTGATCAAAATATGCAACTCTTCCAATAGATATGTTTTAACCAAGAGACACATTTGAGTCTATAAATTGGAATGAAATTTATTCCAAAAATATAGGAGTTTAAGAAGAGTTTGAAAGAAGTTTTTGTGAGTTAGTTTTCTGCACAAATTATACATTCATTGCATTGAGAGAAAATATATAAAGTTCGCTAGGGTTTTAATTTCTAGTGCTAGAAATTGGAATACAGATAGTTGTATCCTGGGAAACAGTCACCTACAGAACTTCAAGCATAAGAGAATGAGTGAAATATTATTTTAGGACATTGCAAGTTTGTAAGCCTCTATCTTCTTTCAATCATTGCAAATACAAGTCAGTATTTTAGTTTTACTGCATTATTTATTTTATTTATTATTGTTGTTATTTTGTTGTAATAATATTTCTACACTGAGATATCAATATATTAAAAGTTAATGTATACATTTTGTTATATAAAATTTCTATTTTGTTTCTATTTTTTATCACTGATTGTTGTGTCCTCAACAGTTAAAGCATAACCAGTTAGCTTTAAACGAGCAAAACAAAGTTATGTGTGTTGGTGTACCCATGAATTATGAAATAAGTTTCCAATTGGTCAATCCAATTGTTTAACTTTTTGGCATTTACTTCTCCATTATATGTTGGCATATCAATAACATCAACCTTGAACGACTTCTTTCCTTAATGTTGAATGAAGATTCAAATTCCTCGTCCTCGTCTTCTTCATCTTCCTCTTCTTCCTCGCTTTCTACCTTTGAATTCTTTTTCTTTGTTGAACTGGTGGAAGGTTTTTGGAAAGTTTAAAAGGTAGAATTCTCCATTAGTTTTGTCATCAATTCAGTTATATGCGCAATTTGCTTTTCCATCTTAGCGAGTCGATTGTTATCTTCCTCTCCTCCGTTCATCGTTAGTCTTCTCTTGATTTTCTTGATTTCCCAATTGAATTGAACAGGGTCGGAAAGTTGTTGTCTGGTTTACTTATATTGGTCTCGGGTCAAGAACATATAATATCCCATAGTGCAAAACTTGTGGGCTCTGATACCACTTGATCCAAAATTGGATTAAGAAAAATAATGTAGAGAAGAAATAATGGAAATGGTAGAAAAATAGAGAAAAGAATGTTGTTTCGATTAACAAGAATAACTAAATACAGCTTAAATAACGCTCATTTCTCTCTCTACAACCACTTAATTTTCTAATTCTTTTACATCAATAATCTCTCCAATATATATAGTGACTTTGGATGCTCTACTCCTAATACAAGAGTGAAACCTTCTGCTAGTCTACTAAGTGCTATCTGTAAGGATTCCCATTATTGATTGGCTTATTTCGTGAACAAACCACAAGTTGGGGTTTGAATTGTAAGGGTAGATTAGTTGATGGATGACCAACAACAAAGGCCCTATTCAAGACCTCAAGGTGACAAGCACTCAAAGGTATATTTCTTGTGCTTAGTTTTCTTTGAAGAGATTTAGAAGCACACACACACTTAGCATACTTGCATATGTGTGCATTCTCTTCACTTGTCACAATTCACACTTGCACTTTGTTTGATTATATCTTGTTGTGTGTTTGTTTGTGTCATGTAATTCGTTTCCCGAATATGTTCGGAAACGTCCGCGCTTGCACGATTTTGTGCTTGGTTTTGGGCGAAGACCGCTCTAGGTGATAGCCTTGGCTTTCTCCTTGGATTCATCACTTTTGGTGAATCGGCGATTTAATCGGCGGCCCTGGCCGCCGAATGAAACCGCCGTTTTGGACCAGAGGTCTCTGGTCTGATTCTGCGGTTAGATCGGCTGTCTGGCCGCCGATCTGAAACCGCCGTTTCACACCTGATGCATTTATTATTCTCGGGTTGTGTTCTGCGGTTTACTCGGCGGTTTCGTAACTGCCGAATGAAACCGCCGTTTTCTCCCCTGTTCTCGGGTTGAATTATGCGGTCATGATCGGCGGCCTGGCCGCCAAATGAAACCGCCGAATTAGATATTTTAGGTCGGTTTCTTTCTCGGACTCAATTCTGCGGCCCTGACCGCAGAATGAAACCGCCGAATGAGCGCTTTCAGGGGCAATTTTGTCTTTTCACATGCCCTGTTCTTGATGACTATATATATCATACTTTCTCATTTCTCTACCTTAGTTCTCTGATTCTAAAGAACCCTAAAGTTCAAAAAAGAGAAACTTGAGAGAAAAGAAATCAAGAACTCATTTTTACACACTTAAAACCTTTCTCATATGCATCTAAATACCATCTAGCATTTTCTAGCATAGTTAGGATGCTTGCTTGCATGGGTTTTGGTCAACACACATCCTTTGGTATGTTCTTCACTAATCTCATCTAAGCTTAGTGTTTTATTTATCAAAGAAATCTCTTATATTATTTGTATGCTCTTAGAATATATTCTAGATACAAAATAGAGATTGTTGTGTTGACATGTTTGTGTGTTGTATTTTGATAGCAACATCTAGGTTACTTTATCTATGATTTGCTAAGCTATTTGACATGTCATTTAGCCATTGACATCTAGGATTGCATTTATTGTTATCTAATCATCCTAGATAAGCATCTAAGGTTACCTAGCTTTATTTGCTCATTGAATATCATCATATATTCACATAGGTTGTAATCTC
>OX940811.1:16054553-16325838 GCA_954870605.1 Acer campestre | reverse complement strand
CTCTTAGGAAGGCTACAGAGAGTGATAGCCACGTTTCTTGGAAAGTGATAAACAAGCTGGAAACGGATCTGGATGAGGTGTTGGCGTTGGAAGAGAGATATTGGAGTCAACGTGCCAAGGTGGAGTGGATAAAAAATGGTGACCGTAACTCCCGTTTCTTTCATTCCAAGGCCTCGGCAAGGAAGGAAAGAAATAGAATTAAGGGGATGACTGATGAGAGTGGGGTGTGGAAAGTGGCAGAGGCTGATTTGGAGCTAATTACATGCAATTATTTTGATAAACTCTTCAGGTCTGGGAAACCGTCTCAAGCTGATTGCGGTAGGGTGTATGATGGTGTTAATCCGAGGCTGAGCAGCCAAGCGGCACAGTTTCTTGATTCTAATTTCTCGAGCGAAGAGGTTCGAAAGGCTGTGTTTGAAATGAATCCTCTGAAGGCGCCGGGTTGTGATGGGTTGCCGGGGTTATTCTTTCAAAAATTCTGGGAAACAATAGGCCCGAGTGTAACCAAAGCGTGCCTGAAAGTGCTTAATGAAGGTGAGTCTGCAGAAGGTTTGAATAAGACTGTTATCACACTGATTCCGAAGATTCAATGTCCGAGGAGAATGGAAGAATACCGTCCCATAAGCCTATGCAACGTGATTTACAAAATAGTTGCGAAAACTATTACCAACAGATTTCGGCTTGTGATAGGGGAGGTTATTTCAGATACTCAGTGTGCGTTTATCCCTGGCCGCCTGATATCAGACAACACGATTGTTGGATTCGAGTGTCTTCACCGCATTAAGAGGAGGAAACAGAAGCGAGGGTCGATGGCTCTAAAGCTCGATATGTCTAAGGCATACGACCGTGTAGAGTGGTGTTTTGTAGAGGGGATGTTGAGAAGGTTGGGATTTTCAGATAAGTGGACTAATTTGCTGATGAGATGCGTATCTTCTGTCTCCTATTCCGTTCAGATTAATGGGGGAATTTATGGTAATATTAAACCTTCCAGAGGGCTACGCCAGGGTGACCCCCTCTCACCCTTTCTGTTCTTGATTTGTACAGAAGGTCTGTCTAACCTCATACAGAAAGCACAGACTAATGGCGATTTCGCGGGTTTCCGATGCAGCAGAGGTGGCCCAAACATTTCGCATCTTTTCTTCGCCGATGACAGCCTCATGTTTACAAGAGCTGATGATAAGAATTGTAGGGCAGTCAGAGAGATTCTTGATGATTATGCTAAAGCCTCTGGTCAAGAAGTAAATTACAATAAATCAGCATTATGTGTGAGTCCTTCCATCCCAAATTCTGAAGGACAGAGATTGGCTTCGCTGGTGGGGGTAAATTTAGTGGATTGTCATGAACGGTACCTTGGATTACCGTGTTTTGCGGGTAGAAGTAAAAGAAAGCTGTTTTCGAGTATTGTTGATAGAGTTTGGACAAATATAAAAGGCTGGGGTGAGAAGATGCTCTCCACCGGTGGCAAGGAGATCCTCCTTAAAGCTGTTATCCAGGCTGTGCCTGCCTACGCAATGACAATCTTCCGGCTTCCTAAGAGCTTAATTATGGAAATCCAAAGATTGAGCGCTAGGTTTTGGTGGGGAAGCAATACGAAGAAAAAGAAGATGCATTGGTGTAGTTGGGAGAAACTCAGTAAGCCGAAATGTGAGGGTGGTTTAGGATTTCGGAATTTAGAAAGTTCGAACAGGGCAATGCTTGCGAAACAGGGCTGGAGAATTATGAAGAAGCCGAATTCCTTGGCTGCCAAGGTGCTGAAAGGCTGTTATTATAAGGACTGCAACTTCCTGGAAGCTAAGGAAAAATCTTCAGCTTCGTATGTTTGGAGAAGCATTTTGTGGGGGAGAGGGCTTTTGCAAGAAGGGACTAGATGGAGAGTGGGGGATGGTAAATCGATAAAGATCTACACAGATAAATGGCTCCCAAGACCAACTAAATTCACCATCCTTTCACCTCCAAACCTTGGAGAGGAGGCCACGGTGGACAGATTGTTATCTCCGTCTGGGGGATGGAATGCTCAGTATATTAAGGACAATTTCACTCAGGAAGATGCGAACCAGATTCTTCGAATTCCGATAAGCACTAGAAAAGGGGATGACTCTTATGTTTGGCATTATGATGTGAGCGGGAATTACACTGTAAGCAGTGGATATTGGGTCGGACAGGGCATGGAGGCAGCTCCCAGCTCTTCAACTCCTGATGCGTTGAGAAATTGGTGGAAGACTTTTTGGAAAATGAACATTCCTATGAAGATCAAGATTTTTATGTGGAGATCGTGTCATGATTGGATTCCAACCAATGCCAATATAGCTAGAAGAGGAATTCAGACAGATGGTATTTGTGGGATTTGTAAAAAAGAGGCAGAGACTACCTTTCATGCGCTTTGGGGGTGCAACAGACTGAAAAATATTCGGAAAGAGTGGGTGGCCTATAACAGAGGGATCAGAAGTGATGTGGTCCGGTTTTTTGACTGTGTTTCTGATCTTTTCAGCAAAGCTAGTGGGAAGGAGAAGGAGTTATTTTGCATTTTAGTTTGGAGAATTTGGTTTTGGCGCAACTCTTTTGTTCATAATACCTCTACTGCTGATTTTTCAGACTTAATTGGTTGGAGTAAGAAGTTCCAGGATGATTATTATATCAATGTCTGTGGTAATCAATCTGGAACTTCTAATAGAGGTAGTACAGGGCAGGCTAGAATTCTGGGTGGTAGATGGAGACCTCCTGATGAGGAGCAATATAAAACTAACTGTGGAGTAGTAGTTGACAACAAAAATGGCCGAGTGGGTTTTGGGATCATTATCAGAAATTCCAATGGGGATGTTATGGCTTGCTGCTCTCAAAAGCTGGAAGCGAACGTGAATAGAAGAATCGCTAGTGTTATGGCAATTCAGCGAAGCCTCCAGTTCGGTCTGGAATGTGGTCTAATTTCTACCATTCTTGAATCTGATGAGGAGGTGGTTATTCAGTGGATTAACGGTGGAATGTATAGAGATCAAGGGATTATTCTTGCTGATATTGATAAGCTGAAGGCTGATAGTGGTGGTATAAGGTTCAGTCATATTCCCCTGTTGGCCAACAAAGTTGCTATGAGTCTCGCGAAAAATGCTTTGCGTATCGCTGAAGACAGGTTCTGGATGGAGGATTATCCGGAAAGCATCAAGAATATTATTCAAGCAGATGTGCTTGAGTGATGGTCTGATGGGTTTTTCTGGTTTTCTTTCCCTGTTCGTTTTTTCTGGTTGGCCTTTTGGCCTTCTCTTGTTGCTGGCCTTGTTGCCGTTTTTCTGTTGTTTGGTTGCAGCTCTGCTGCTGTTCTGTTTTATCAAAAAAAAAATAATAACGTATTTTTACCTCGTTCAAAGTGACTCAATGGTAAGAGCATTAATTTACTCTGTCAATGTTCTAAGTTCAAGTCTCTAGGTATATCAAAAAATAAATTATTACTTATTTTTTAGAATATGTATTTTACATGGTATGACCCCCAACTAGGTGTATTTTTGTTTTTCAATCAATAGAATTTCCACATATCATTGGGGTTCACTTAATTTTATTTTAGCCCATCATATATAGTTTTGAATCCTAGTTACATCCCTGTCTCTACCTATATACCCATCTTTTTCCTCCAAAAAATAATCAATAAAAGTTATTAAAAACAATTAAGAAAAAACACAAGAATCCTAAATCTTCTTTAAGGGAGATCGGTGATCTCCATTAACGAGGATTTCAGATTTCCTCTAATGAAAATCCGAATTTTTTCTTTTAGGCTT
Source organism: Acer campestre (assembly GCA_954870605.1). Classification (NCBI taxonomy): domain Eukaryota; kingdom Viridiplantae; phylum Streptophyta; class Magnoliopsida; order Sapindales; family Sapindaceae; genus Acer; species Acer campestre. Next base: position 16,322,074 of record OX940811.1, on the reverse strand, counting down.
TTAGCAACTATAATGTAAATATATATATATATATATATAAGATTTTTTTTTTTAAGAAAAAAAAAAAAAAAAACATATATAAGATTATTTATAATTATGTGGGGATAAATCTAATTAGACATTACGTTGAATTTTAGAGGGACGGCAAAAAGACCTACAAGATTAGATTCGAATATAATTATATAAACCACCTACTAGACACACACTTACTCATATGTTGTCATCCTATAAATCCTATTTTTATCCTTATATCTGATTTTCTAAATTTAAAAATATAGGAATATATTTCAAATATATGTTATATGTACGTATGTAACATACACGGATTAGATGATTCCATTTCCTGGTGTGCCTAATCTGATCTGATCTCATGTGGGTGTGATTGTGTGAATGGAGTGGAGTGGACCCATGCATATTTGAACTCTTCCTTTGTTGGAATTTATAAAATTTGTGGTCAAACGAATAATAGATAAGAATATAAATTTTGTTTTAAGAAACACAATTAATTATTAAAAGCTAGAACAAAATAAATAAAAGAAGGGCCCACCTGGACCTGGTGTGCATCAGATGGAGGGAGGTAGGTCACCAACCTTTTCAGATTCTCCAATATTTTCTTCTTCTTCTATTCTAATCTTTCTAGAAACCAATTAGAATAATAATATTTTTAAAAAAATCAATAATATATAGTTAAGGTAGGAATAATTATTAAAATGTGCTTGATCATTTGATTAGCATGGACATGACCAACCCATATGTTTTAATATTTTTAAAAATGAACATGGCCGGCTCTACTGACATATTCTCTTTCTGGAATATTGGTGTTATTGGATGGAGTTGGTTCAACTTTGAAAATGACTTTCATTTCTCTATTTATTCTACTTTCTTATAAATTCATTATAATTGTTATTTTGTTTCCTATTAATTAATACATTACTACCATCATATTCTACAAGTATATGTTAAAACTATTTATTAAAATGTCCAAATTATTCCATTTCCATTATCGATTACTAAATAGCATTTGATTACTAGTATTCTTATTTTTCAAAATCATGCATATTTGTATAGTATTCGAAAACTATATTTAAATTTTAAGAACATAGCAAAAAATAAATAAAAATGTAATTATATATATATACGTGTGTGTACACCGGTGCATGCCATTAGAATCAAAAGATTACTATATGGTAACGGAGCCCCGCGTCTATACGTGTTCGCAATTTAGCGCAACGAGTCCCATCGGAACGGTTCATCATCGACCCCCATAAAACCAACAATCTCTCCCGGTATTACCTAGGGGACTCAAATATTCAATCTCACTTTGATACCAATTGTTACGATCAAGTGTTTACCACCGTGCTAAAAGTTGATAGTATATGCATAAAGCCAACAAGATATATATATATATATACGGTCTCGTTCACATCAGTGCGTACTGATATAAATGTATAAGGACATTGAATACGCATCACATATTATGGAGAAGTTTTAATAAGTGCATACATACCAAGTTAAAAGCATGGAAAATGAGTGACTCACATTCAATGTCCTAATATATTTATATCAGTGCACACTGACTTGAATATTTATATATATATATATATATGTATAGTCTTTCTCCTCTTATGAAGAACTGATTTTATTTATATTAGTTCCACAACTATCAATCATATAGATTCACATACTTCAGCTGAGTCAAAGTCTTCTTAGTCTCGTCTTAATCTTAAAAGTTCAATTCAGTCATGAGAGGAGAAAAACTATATATATACAAAAATGTTCAAGTTAATACGTACTGATATAACTTTATCAGTGCATTAGATGTGGATCATAAAATTTACATATTTTGATTCAAAATGTATGCACTTGTTAAAATTTCTCCAAAAATAGTGGTTCACATGCATTGGTACTGATGTAGTTACGCACTGATGTGAACGGGACCATATATGTGTATGAAAACAAAATTTTGATTACATTTGTAATATAAATAAATAAATAAATAGGATAAGGTAGGAACAGTTGATGTGAATCATGGAAGGTAGGGGAAGGTAGTTACTTGTATTGTAGCGAAATTGACAAGAGTAAGTGGAGTGAGTTGAGGTGGTCTTCTAGAAGCCCCTTTAAATTTAATTAAATAAATAATTAGGTAGAAAGAGAAAGTGGTCTAAAGGAGAAAGATTGAAGAAGACCATCAAATTAAATAATACAAATTAAATAATACAAATTAAATAATGTAAGAGAGCTACAACTATAATGGTAGGTGTGACACTGTGACGTCCCGCGCTTTATTTTTGTCTTTTTACCTTTCATGGACTCAAAATATTTTGTCTTTCAGTCCCTCTTGTTTTTGCGTTTTTTTGGGGGGAATTGCACAAACATCCCCTAAGGTTTAATAAAATTGCACAGATATGGCAGTTTTGGCCATATATGCACAAACTTCCCTACTTCCCTTAACTTTTAAAATTGTTAAAAAAACATCCCATACCGTTAGATGGATCCGTTAGTCAATGGTCAAACATATAAAAAGACTTAAATACCCTATATTTTTATTTTAATAAACTCAAAAAATTAAAAAATAAGATAAAAATATATATTAAAAAAACTTTTAGAAAACATGAATGTATCTTAAATCTGAAACCTAAAAGAAAAAAAATTCATCTTCAAAAAAAAAAAAAAAAAAAAGTTTGTGCAATTCCCCCTTGATTTTAAATACATATAAAATTTAAAATTTATTTAATATAAAATTTAAAAATTTATTTATTATTAAGTAGTTTTAAAACTTTTTTTTTTTTTTGTAAAGATGAATTTTTTTTCCAGGTTTTAGATTTAAGATACATTCATGTTTTCTAAAATATTTTTATTTTATTTTTTTTTATCTTAATTTTCAATTTTTTAGTTTATTTAAAATAAAAAATAAATGGTATTTTAAACTTTTTTACGGTTTTGACCATTAACTAACGGATCCATCTAACAGTAGAGGATGTTTGTACAACATATTCAAATATTAAGGTAAGTTTGTGTGTATATAACCAAAACTGCCATATCTATGCAATTTTGTCAAACCTCGAGGCAAGTTTGTGCAATCCCCCTCTCGATCCTCTTATTCATACTTGATATAAAAACAAGGATGTAGATATTGTCATCCAAAGAAATTATTTGTACATCCATTTTTAATGAGAAAATTACATAAAATTACCCTAGTTATATGCATAATTATACTAAAATTGATAATAATAAAAAATTATAATAACACTAATTTACCCTTGACCCGTTAACTAACGGTTGACCAACCATTGACAATAGTTAGTCACTAATTATTGAAGAGTAATTTGGTATTTTTCAGTGTTATTAAATAAATGAAAAAAAAATAGAAAAAAAAAGTGTCCAATAACATACGTCACATCAGCCCTAACAATTTATTAATTAAATATAATATTAATAAAAAAAACAATTGCTTCATCCTCTCTTTCAATTTTCAAAGACCAAATTGTAACCCTAAAAAAAACCAAATCGCAACCCAAAATAATTCTGCTTCTTTCTTCTCCACCCTTCATCTTCTTTACCATCAAAATCTCATCCAAAACACAAACAATAAAAATTATTTAAAAAATTTAGAGAAAAAAACATATAATAGAGATTCTCCATAGAGGAGAAATGGAACCACATCTCCTCCATTTTTGAAGGAGATCTGGAACAAAAATTTTCATTAATAAAGAATCTGGATCTCCTATATTTTTGGAGAAGATCTAAGACCAAAATCTCCATTAATGGAGATATGTCATCTCCAATAATGGAGATTTTAGATTTCCTCTAATGGAGATCGAGTTCTCCACCATTTGATCTCCATGAAGATATGGGGAGATCATTTTATTTTATTATATATATATATATTCTGATTTCGTAATAGTTTTATGATTTCTTTTAATTATTTGATTTTTACACCTCTTTTTTCAAAATTTTATGATTTATGTTTTACAGGTATTTGATTTTTTATTTATACATATTTTTTCTGATTTTTTATTCATTAATTTATTTGATATAATATTTCGAAATACTAGAACAAGGGCAAAACAGACATTTTCTCTTTTCCATGATTGACTAATGGTAGTCAACGGGTCAATAGGAGTTTAGTGTCATTATGATTTGTTTACCGGTTTTAGTATAATTATTCATATAATTATGGTAAGATTGTGTAATTTGCCTAAACAAAATGAGTGTATAAATAATTTCTTTATATGACAATATCTGCACCCTAAAAACAAATAGTAACGTTAAATATCCTAACTTGTAAGGTGTCAATTGTTAAATTGATACACATTAATAATGATTTATCTCACTTATCAAATGTATCAATTCATCGATTGACACACCATTAGTTGAGACGTAGGTGGGATAGAAAATGAAATGTCTGGCATTATTGAAAAACAAAGAATGATTTATATATATATATATTTGAAATGACTAGTGTTACTTTTTTTTCTTTTCATAATTGTTAGAAATATTTAAAATGACTAATGTTCAATATATATTTTATCACTCTTTAGCCATTTTGGACGAAAGTACTTCTGTTGCATATCACTGTTCACTATTTAGACTAATAAATCTCAGAAGTATAAAATGAGTTCCATCGCTAACAAATCTCGAAAGCATACAATAAATTTTAGAGAGAAAATCAAAAGTAGCCATCCAAAACATTAGAATTTTGTTTCTAACCGCATATGAAAGTTTAATTGTTAATAACCACATTTTTAAGAAATTACCTGAATACCCACATTTAAATATATACCACAAAAAAAGCTTTTAAAGCGTGAAATCTTGAACAACCGAGAAAGAGAGAAGAGAGAGAAAGAGGTGTTGTTGCCAAGAGAGAAGAGAGATAGAAGCGGCCTTGCCAGGAGAGAAGAGGGCATCATCGCCAGAGCAGCCGGAAGAGAAGAGGTCATCGTCGCAGAAGATTTCAAGTTTTGTCAACATTTCAAGTTTCAACATAAGATTTCAAGTTTTTACTAAAGATTTCACGTTTTATGTCAACATTTAGAGTATTTATAGAAAATTTCAAGTTTTGAAAACATTTCATGTTTTTACAAAATATTTCAAGTTTTCGTATCAGTGAAACTTGAAATCTTTTGGAAAAAACTTGAAACCTAATTTAATTTGATTCTTCACAAAACACACACAAAAGTGATGCAATAATGCTAAAACCATGTTAAAGTAACTATTTGCAACTCAATTAATGAATAAGTGAAAGAGATTTACACACCTTAAACCGATTTAAAGCAAATCAGAAAAGTTTTTCTTCAATAGCTTCTTCAAATCTTCAACACAATTTCGAGATCAAACCTTCCTCTAGTGGGTCAATTTGCAGGAACAACAATGTGGTTCTTTTATTCGTTCAATTTGTAGGAACAACAATTCGAATTTGATAAAGAAGAAGGAAGAGAGAAAAAAGAAGAAGACGGTAAAATAATAATAATAATAATAATAAAATAAATTGATGTTGGGTGTATTTTTATAAATTATGGATATACACTTAATTTTTTTTTTTTTTTTAAATGTGGTTATTAACAATTAAACTTTTGTATGCGGTTAAAAATGAATTTCTCATGTTAGATAGCAATTTCCACTAAATTTCAACGATCCAAAATAAGTATTGCAGGTACAAGTCTCGAATACACAAAATAAGTCTCAGCAGCCAAAAAATAAATATGGATGTGAGCTATGATTATTCATAAATTCATAATGTTTGTTACTAAAAACAAATTGCAATTTTCAGTTTCAACATCCATGAATATAAAATAAATTAAATAGAGCTAGACACATAGTTTATATAGGTGAAAAAAAAAGTCACACTAAAGCTTAAGACAAGAAAATCAAGGGTGCGTTTAGTATCACTTATAAAATGGTGTTTTTGAAAACTATTTTTACAAATGAAAATCATATTTTTTTTTTTAAATGATGTTTTTAAAAATGTTATATGTTTGTTAATGTTTTTTAAAAGTAGTTTTTAAAACCGGAAACGATATTAATGTTTTTGGTTGTTGTTTTTAAAATGAGTAAAATAATTGTTTGGAGGGAAAATTTGTGGTTTGTTTTAAAATGATGTTTTGAAAATGGTAAAAAACAATAAAAAATTATTTGTAACTTTTTAGTTATTTTTTGTTTTCAAAAATAATTTTATAAAATGTGCAGCCAAACAACATTCAAGTTGCTGTTTTTATTTATTTATTATTATTATTATTATTTATTAACAAAAAACAGTTTTTAAAAACACATCCAAACACCCCCAAAGTTTCTAAATATAATTGGATTTATATATCCATATTCCAAAGAGTGTGAATCTTGTTAGATTTGGTATTAGAAGTGCGCATATATCCATATTCCAAAGAGTGAATCTAATGGTTTTTTATTTATTTATTTATTTTTATTTTTATTTTTTATTTTTTACAATAATACTATTTTGCATAAATTTGGTGTCCAAATGATGTGGTATCTTTATAATCCATTCATTTAAATTTTATGCAAAAATAAGTTTTGTAGCTAAATGGCTTTGAGAGCAAGAAAATAGAGTAATTGAGGGAGTCTTGTATTTGAAGATTGGAAAGGCTTTATTATTGTCCTGAACAAAGCCTTACTTAGGTAACAAAATAATTTAAATTATTGTGTAAGGATAATATTCTTTAAAAAAAAAAAAAAAAAAAAAAAATGGTGACATTTTTGCTCAAATTTCACCGAAATCAATGAGATGTTCAAAATATAATTTATTTATTTTTTTTGAAAACTCTTATATATAGCCCCTATTTTATTGATTTTACAAAAATTAAGTTAAATTATTTTTACACATTTTTATCACATATCATTGGAAAAACTACTCTTATTTAATATATTAACAGTCAATTGCTCAAAATATTGAAAAACAATTGGAAAATATTGGTCGAAGGTATTAGAAATCAAATGGAAAATATCTGTAAAACATTAAGTGAGTGATTGACGAGTAATATATAAAATAAGAGTGGTTTTGAAAGAAAAAAAAAAAAAAAAAAAAAAAAAAACATTACCGAACAGATCTTTAATTAAAAAAAAAATAATTAGATTCGTCTAAAGAGTCATGGATCTTTTTAAATCTTTGGCACATCGATCTTGTTGGATCTTTGGTAGATTTTGTTAGAATTTTTTTCAAAGTATTGTGTATGATTTTGTAGGTAAATGGCTTTGTGGAGCAAGTTAATGGAGGGAAGATTGAGAAATAATGCGAAGAATCATAGAGGATAGAGTAAGAGAGGAAGTCATTTTTGTGTCAAGTGGCATTTACTTTAGTAAGTTTGATTTTTTTTTTTTATGTAAAAATCAAAACCATTTCAATATTATTATTTATCATATCTTAACATTGAATAATATGTTATCAATATTTACATGAAAATGGTTTAGAATTTGTTAAATAGTTTTTTATTTAGTTGTTTGTATGATTGTATCATATCAAATTAAAATACATAATAATTAATACTAATATCGGTATAAATATCTTTTTTTTTTGAAGAGGAAAAATATCAATAAAAACCAGGGTTACATCGAAACTGGGCAATCACCCAGAACCAGACTTTCCACCGCTAGCGGACAGTCCCCAACCCAAACAGACTTGCCCTCATAATCAAGGGCCAACTTAGCTAAACCATGAGCCACTCTATTGGCAATTCTAGGAACAAAAAGAAAGGAAATAAAACAGGAATTACTAAGACACAAAATGTCACGAATAACAGTCCCAACGTCAGAGGCAGGCACTATTCTAGCAGCGATCAAGTTAATAATCACAAGAGCATCGGACTCCACCACAATCTGAGAAAACCCCATCTCCAACGCCATTCTCATACCAGTAAGAACTGCCATAGCTTCAGCCACTTGAGGTTGGTAGTAACCCTCAAAACGATGGCAGCAACAGGCCAACACCACCCCTTTCCAATCTCTGATCACCACCCCACCACCTGAGACCAGCCGACCATCATCCAAGGCTGCATCAGTATTTATCTTCACAACTCCAGCCGTAGGTGGTAACCAGCGATTATCCGTCACCCGAACAACCTTGTCACAAACCTTACCTCCCTGAGCACCCCGAAAATCAGCAAGAAAGACCTCAGCCCAGCCAACAACATCATCCACCGAAATCACCTGATCCGAAAACACCTTTTAGTTCCTTCTGAACCAGACCCTCCACCAAACAATGCACAGCAGCTCAAAGTCCACCCCACTTCGGTCCCTAAAGAAAAGACAAAGATCAAGGAAGGAGCAACCTCCCAAACCCTTATCAGCATCAGCCACACCCACACCTAGCCGAACCTGTCTCAACGCAGAGCACCACCATAACGCATGGATCGTCGACTCCTCCTTCTTGTGACACCAAGGACAAATCAAATTTAGCTTCATACCATGAGAAGCTAGATTAACTCTAGTAGGAATCCAATTCTTGCAAGCTTTCCAAATAAAGACCTTAACCTTAGGAGGCAAATTAATCTTCCAGAACCACTTCCACCAAGAAACTGAACCACTTAAACCCGAAACACAAGGATTCGAGAGGGAGGATCTAGCCAAACGATAACCACTCTTAACCGAAAACTCCCCCGAAACCTCATAATGTCACAAAATACTGTCAGCAGCCGGCAAATTCCCAGTTGGAATGCCCAAAATGGCATCTGCATCCAGCCGAATAAAGCTGTCCCGAATCAACACAGCATTCCAAGAGCCATCACTACACTTCAACGCATCCACAGTAGCCATGGCGCCCAAAGAGGGGGGGGGGAGAGAGATCACTCAAAAGGTAGACTCACGCGAAATCCACCTATCAGAATAAATCAAAACATCCTTACCAGTCCTAATCCGCCAACGAAAACCTTTCGCAACCAACTCGCCACCCCAAACGAGACTCTTCCAAAGAAAAGAGCTAAAAGCACCCTTCCTTGCTTTTAGGAGAGAACAATCCGGGAAGTAGTTAGCCTTAAGGACCTTAGCAAGTAAAGACTCCGGGAATTGAAGGATTCTCCAAAACTGCTTTGCCAACAAAGCCTGGTTAAAAGAGATCAAATCACGGAAACCCAAGCCCCCCTCCTCCCTCGCTCTACATAGGACCTCCCACGAACACCAGTGAAGCTTACGTTTAGAGGTACCCCCCCCCCCCCCCCCCCCCACCAGAAGCGAGCACACAACTGGTGGAGCTCTTTAACAAGAGACGCAGGAAGACGAAACAGATTCATTGAGTAAACGGGAATCGCCTGCACCACTACCTTAATCAACACCTCCTTTCCCCCACCAGAAAAGAAACGATGACACCAACTCTGCAGCTTCTTCCAAACCCTGTCTTTAATGTCAGCAAAGCAAACACGTTTGTTTCTACCGACCACACAAGGGAAACCTAAATACTTCTCATGGACCTCCACAAAAGACATCCCCAAAACAGCAGCCAACTCACGCTTATGTGCAAGAGAAATACGTTTACTAAAGTAAACAGCAGATTTACTGAAATTAATACACTGACCCGAGGCAAGGGAATACGTATTCAAAAGCCGCTTAACATTAAGGCACTCCTCCCTAGAAACCCGAGTAAAGAGGAGGCTATCATCGGCAAAAAATAAATGAGTAATCTTCGGGCCCCCCCTACAGCAACGAAAACCATGAAAAAGACCACGTCTCTCCGAATCATGAATCAAACTCGAGAGGCCTTCAGCACAAAGGAGAAAAAGGTAAGGCGATATCGGATCCCCCTGCCTCAAACCACGGGAAGGAACAAAATCACCACAAATCTTCCCATTCAGGCAAAAAGAGTAACGAACCGAGGATATACAATCCATGATAAGCCTAACCCATTTATCCGAGAAACCCACACGCCGCATCATCCCCTTAACAAAACACCATTCCACTCTATCATAAGCCTTTGACATATTAAGCTTAACAGACATAAAACCTCTTTTCTTCCCATTAACCTTAGACCTGAGAGCATGCATACATTCGAAGCCGACCATCGCATTATCCGTAATTGATCGCCTAGGGACAAAGGCACTTTGCGTCTCAGAGATAATCCCACCCATCACTTTACGAAGACGGTTAGCAAGAACTTTAGACACACATTTGTAGATCACATTACATAAGCTAATGGGTCTTATATCTTTCATATACGCCACCTTCCGAACCTTCGGGATCAAACAAATAACAGTCCTATTAATACTACGAACCGAAACTCCATCGTTCAAACAATCAAGACACACCCGTGAGACATCTTGACCCACCACACCCTAGAATTTCTGAAAGAAACCCGCTGGAAACCCATCCACTCCCGGCGCTTTAGACGGGTTCATCTGAAAGAGAGCGACACGGACTTCCTCAGCAGTAAAAATCGAGTCCAAATAGCCCAATAATTCAGGCTGTAGCGACAGCTGAACTGAATCAAGAACCGTAGAAACAGCCGTTGACTGAGGACTAGAAGTGGCGAAGAGATCAGAGAAAAAATCCTGCACAATCCTTTCCATGTCCTCCTCTTTTGTCGTCCAAGTCCCACCATTTTTTTCGTCATGAAGCCCATTCAAACGATTTCTCCTCTTCCTCGACGTAGCCTTCGCATGAAAGAATTTCGTGTTCAAATCACCCTCCTTAAGCCAAGATACCCGAGACCTCTGCTGCCAGTAGATCTCCTCCACTCTAAGCAATTCATCCAACTCAGTCTCCACACCTTGATATCGACCCCAATCCACACAATCCCCATTCCCGTAAATTAGAGCCAGCTCAATTTTCTTCCTATCCTCAGCAATCATTAGTTCTTTTTTATTCTCCCAACTCCAACGTTGGAGACTTTTAGCACACCTAGACAAACGTCCCACCAGTCTGTCCATATTGCACCCACTAACCGGACCCTGCCAGCATTGTTGAATCAGTCCCAAACAGTCTTCCTTTTCTGCCCAACACAAATCATAGAAAAAACGACGATAACCACTACACTTCGTCATCGGATTCTCATCGATGTGAAGGAGGATCGGTCTATGGTCCGAATTCCAAAAATCTAAATGAGTAATAGAATAATTCGGAAATAAATTACGCCACTCCAAATTGCCCACACAACGGTCTAGCCTCTCTCTCACCAAGTCAGGGTACCCCCTCCGATTCGACCAAGTGAAAAGCGAACCACTAAACCCCAGATCCTTAAGGCCGCAGTCGTCCAGAGCATTCCGGAAATTATTAATAAGAGTCTCTTGTCTCAAACCCCCACCATCTTTCTCATTCAAACAAAGAACTTCATTGAAATCTCCCCCCACTAACCATGGCAAAGAAGCCAAACTATCTAATCTTCGAAGCAAAGTCCAACCATGACACCTCAAAGACGCCACAGGATTACCATAAAAACCAGTTAGTCTCCAAGTAACATTATTCTAAGAAATAACCATCGTGTCAATGTGGAATCTGGAATACGACAAAAGCGACACATCCACAATCGATTTCCATAGTAAACAAAGACCTCCGCTATTACCGACTCTATTAACAACCAGCTTAGAGTCAAAACCTAATTTAATACGAATATTCTCCATAACCTTATGATCACAGATTGTCTCCATCAAAAAAACAATCTCAGGGCGGTGTTCCTGCATTAACGAATGCAGAACACGGAACGCTCGGCTCCCTCCTAACCCCCGAGCGTTCCAAAACAAGGTTTTCATTGAGTCCGGCGAGCCGGGGATTCCTCAACCCGACTCACCGAGTAGATACAATGCTAATAAAGTGCAACATAAAAGTTTGATTTAAATTTTGTGAATTCAACATCCATTCACATTCAAGTTAACGATAGAGACAACAAACAAATTAGGAGTAGATTAAAACCATTGAATCGAAAGTAATTGGAAAGATAAATAGATGTTAAAATCACAAAATGAAGTCAAAATTTGAAGTTAGTAAATGCTAACCCGAAAGTAAAATAAAAAAAAAGTAGGGGGAGGAAAATAGAAAAAAAGGAAAGGCGAAGGACAAGTGAATGCAAATAAGTGTAAAAAGAAGGAAATGTATGGAAAAGTAGAGCTACCTACCAAATCCAGCACTAAGTTAATTGCAACCACTCGTCTTTCTTACCAACTCGGTCAATTTTTATTAAAATACAAAACCAAAAGGGCCCCGAGTCAATTGCATTTGCCTCTCCTCTCAATCTCAATCTCATTTATATTCTTCTTCTTCTTCTTCTTCTTCTTCGTCCTTGCAGTTGCAGAGCAGCTTTCAACATCTTCATCTTCAATTCTTCATAATGGGTAGATCTCCTTGCTGTGAAAAAGAGCACACAAACAAAGGCGCATGGACCAAAGAGGAAGATGAGCGTCTCATCAATTACATCAAACTCCATGGTGAAGGCTGTTGGAGATCTCTTCCCAAAGCCGCTGGTAATAATTATATATATATATATATATAAAAGTTTCCCATTTGATAATATAATTGTAAGAAATCCCCAATTGCTACCGGTCGTAATTTAATAGCCACGTGTGGTAATTCAGCAGGTACTAGTAGTTATTTGGAATTCCGTACGAAAAATCCTGCACCAAAAAGTTGCTTTATATCTTATTGAATTCTTCAATGAATGAATGTTTTGGTGTATGTAGGTTTGTTGAGATGTGGGAAAAGTTGTAGGCTGCGATGGATAAACTACCTGAGACCTGATCTTAAAAGAGGCAATTTCACGGAAGAAGAAGATGAGCTCATCATCAACCTCCATAGCTTACTTGGAAACAAGTACGTATTAATTAATTATAACAAATAAATTTATTGATTGATTGATTTTCATATATATATATATATTTTGTATTATTACAATATTTTGGGATTATAAATGGGGTATGACCGTACAACAACATTAAGATGAGATGAGTATGTCATGGGATTATGGTTTCGAGTCCTCTACTATAAAAAACAAAACCCATATATAAGATATGACTCGAAACCCTAACCTTTTGGGTGCGGGTGTGAAAGACTTGCACACTAAATCAACTTCATATTGTGGTATATGATGGTTGGTTGGTGAGTTAATAAGTTTTGTTATAATTACGAATTCTGATGATTGAATATTGATGATCAGATGGTCTCTGATTGCTGCACGTTTGCCTGGAAGAACCGATAATGAAATCAAGAACTACTGGAACACTCACATCAAAAGAAAGCTATATAGCCGTGGAATTGATCCACAAACTCACCGCCGACTCAACTCAGGCACTAACAGCAGCAACATTAATAAAAGAAATCACACCGCGGCCATAAACAACAACAATTTTGATCATGATCATCAGGTAGTAGTGCCTGATCAGTTTAATATAATAAGAATAGGATCATCAGGATCAGGAGGAGCAGAGATCACGTCCGGTGAAGATTCGAATAGTAGCAGTGTTGTGACCACAGAAGAAGTTGTAGTTTTATATCCACAAGCACAACAACTCAATCTCAATCTCAATCTCGAGCTCTCCATTGGCCTTCCAGCTCCACACCAACCTCAGCCAACACTACCTGATCATAATCTCTGCAGATTTTACAGTACCCACAGCTTGGATTCTTAATTCAAACTTGTAGAAAACGTTTTAACCGATATATTTAGTGGTAATTAAGATTCCAAAACTCATTAGAATTTTGAGAAATATATAATTTCGATTATTAGTTTTTGGACTTTATTATTATCAAATCCATTTATATAGCTCGAAAGTACGAAAAGCCTGTTTCCATTCTATGTCGTCTATCAAACCAATTAACTAGTTTGTATGGATCAAAAAGTACGTCTTAAATGAGAACGGCATTCATTGTTATGTTTATAGAGTCTAATATCGCCACAGCTCCCGACAGAGCCTTAGCTAAGCATGGTGTCAATTAAGTTTAAAAAAAAAAAAAAAAAAACGTATACATAATGTATAATTGTATGTATATATATTTATACACATTATACATATAATTGTGTGTGTTAGTGTGTACATAAATACATATACATATATAATAGTTGGAGGAAATCGTATTTTAGTCCTCGCAATTTGCTTTAATATGTGTTTAGTCCATGATTTTTTTTGGAAGTGTAATTTTTAGTCCATCATTATTCTGATAATAGGGATTGTTTCCCTACTGTCCAATTCAGTTAGGGTTTCACTGAATTCTATTAAGTCAACGAGGATAAATAGGTAAATTCATTAGTGAGGACATGAAGGGCAATTAGGATTGAAGGCTATAAAGGTAATTTGATATATACAATTAATAATATATTAAATAAAAAAAAACAAATGAGTGGAGGAGATCATGCCACGTCATTTTACTAAATATTTACAAATTTAATTTTACTAAATATTTATTTTTAAAATAACAGAAATTTTTTTAAAAAAAAATTCAAAATTTTAAGAAGGATTCAGTGAGAAGAGATCCACGACCACCATAACCCCCTCCACACCACCACCACCAAACCCCAACCAAAACCACCTAGAAACCCCGATCGAAACCACCAAAAACCAAATCAACCAGTATGCCGATGCAAGTCAGTCGTCTCAGACCATCGATCGTCGACCAAGATGAAGGCCGATTGTCCAAAACACTGGTTTTGGGCCGCGATCGATCGTGATTCTCCACGGTCACGATCTGGTCCAAATCTGCGCGTTGTGGGTCGTCTAGTTGCATTGCCACTGTGCGTTGCCTACTGGTGACGGCGGCAAACGTCTGGGGTTGATTGATCGTGGAAGTTAAAGGGTGGTTGACAGTGGTAGCAGTTGATGGTGGGGGTGGGGGTGTGTTTGTAGGTGGCTAGGGTTTGTGAGATGTGGATGATAATGAAATTGTTTGCTAGGATTTGGTGATGATGAGATCTAATGGTTTTTCTTTTAATTTTTTTTTTTTTATTAATCTGATGGTGATATATATTTTTTTGTTTTGTTTTATTTATTTATTTGTTTTTTTTAACTCTCTTATATATATATTAAATCTGTTTTTAATTTTTAGTTTTTTAATTTTTAATTAAGGGTAAAACGGTCTTTTCATTAGGATCAGCACACATTAGGGGCATTAAGGCCATTTAACAAGTCTAACATACTTTTTGATGAATTTTGTCACAGAAGAACTAAATATTACGATTCTAAAAATCCATGGACTAAATGTAGATTAAGTCAAACTATGGGGACTAAAATACAATTCTCCCAAATAGTTATCTAGTACTTGTGCAAGTGCAAACTAGCTATTTCAAGAAAAACTACTTGAATCATTTATATATATATATATATATAATTAGGACTATCCTGACTTTATAATTTCAGGATGTTCAACCACAACCACACATTCACAGTGGGCCCACAACCCTACATTAACAAATACTCACACCCAATATGAATGTGTGGTTATGGTTGGACGTCCTTAACTTATAATTTAAGGACGTCCTTACTAGAAAACTATCATATATATATATATATATAACAGATCTCTAAAATAGAACCACTATCATACAAATTTTTTTCTCTCCTCAGGACCACTACTGGTCTAATTTGTATTTTAGGTAAAAAGTGAAACTAACATAAAATTAGTGGAGTTTTTATTCTTAACCAGCATTAACATTTTGATTGTATGTTTTTACCAAACAATCAAATGTTTGGAGAATAATACCCTTAATGGTTTTTGAAATTAAAAAAAAAAAACTTTTAAAAAAAAAAACTTAATTTTTTTTTTATTGGAGGCCCTTGGAGATTTGGAGGTCTACAGACCCCCAAACGAGACCTTCAATGGAGGTTTCGTGTCAACATCTAATGGAGTTCGGGCTTTCAGTCTAAAAAAATGAAGAAGAGGAAGAAGAAGAAGAAGAAGAATAAAGAAAGAAAGAAAGAAAAATAAAAATTTAAGTGGTGTGCTTAATATATGTGTGTTTAATTCCTAGTTTGTTTAATCTATGTGTGTTTAATTCCTAGCGTGTTGATCATGCTGTAAATGTTCACATTTTGTGCTCCCTTTACTTGGTTTTTGTATCTGTTTTCTATGCATTGTTAGGTGTTTAATGTTGTAAATAAGTGTTTTCATGTATTCTCAATGCATCAAGGGCATTTTGTCCAAAGTGGAAAAAAGGAGGCAAAAGAGGGTAGAATATTGCATTTTGCACCATCCGCGGGTTCAAACCTGTGGTGAAATTCCTGTAGATCATGAAAGTTCATGGTCCTTAGTCCGAGAGAATGAAGCCGCGAAAAGAAGTCGCACCAAAACATCTTTAGGTGACCTCTCATCCATGGGAACAAAGCTGCGTAGTAGGGGAGAAGAGGTCGCGCACAAGTCTTTGCGACTTCACACTACGGAAACAAACCCGCAGGTAAATATCAAAAGACAGGCGAGTTCTAACCTTCTGGTCCACGGGAATAAAAGTGCGGAATAAAGCCGCACTAGATAGGAAAATAACTTACCTCGAGTTCCATTCGCGAGAAAGAACCCGCGGAATGAAGTCGCGGTGCCACTTGGATAAATGCAAGTGGATTCAGACCATTCCTAGCCAATCAAATCATCCTGTTTTTAACCCACTTGTCTAAACTAGCCATCAAATTCGACCCATTAGGCCTTGCTTGCCCTTTGAATGACCTCCCCTATACACATCACTTCTCATTAACTCCACCTTAAGCTTATTAATACCACCACCTACGCTTACTAAATATACACATACCTTTTGTTAACGGAAAATTCGTTCTGGGTGAGGAATTTCAATTAACACTCTCAAACTGCTACTTGATAGGCTGCAGCGGGGTAGGTACCTCTAGGTACCATGGTTTTGTATGAGAAAAATGTCTGGAGTCTAATTCACATATATGCATAATAAAAGAAATAAGAGGGAGAGAATGACTAGTCTTTTGATAGAAGGTGGACTAGCCTAGGGGGAAAAAGCATCACATATGATCACATGCTGAAAAACCCCTAGGTAGTATCCTGTGGAGAGAGTGACCATCCTTATCTTATTTATCAATAAGGCATGCTCCGAGGAGTTTACAAAAGTAGTAAAGTGATACAACATAAATGCTTTAGAGAGCTTACAATAATAGGCAGGGTATAGCCTTTTGGTGGAAAACCAGTCGAAAGATCATGTCTTGTTGGAGAAGAAGAAAAAGACCGAGCTCCCCATTTAAGAGAGAGCTTTGTTATATTTATAGGCTCTGAGCCTTTCTGCCCACTCATTGAATTAAGTCAATCAATCCACAATTATTGGAACATTGATTCGGCATTGATTGAGTTGAATATTTCCTCATTAATTATGTTGTGAATGGCCATTTAAAGAGTTGACTATCTTCATTAATACGATTGACTGTCTCCATTAATGGCGTTATAAATGGCCGGAGAGGTCAACTTTCCCTGTATTTGAACATTACCGCATATTTTCCTTATTGTAGTATGGTTATTTTCTTTCTTGGTAATATGACAGATGGTGCACTACGACCTCCCTTGTTGATGCCTTCTATGCTAGGTGGTCGGAAGGTGTTTGGAGGACCGGTCACGGGGTACGGGGTACGGGGTACCGGGGTATTGGGTATGGGGTACTGGGATACCGGTGTGGCGCGACATCGGGGTACTGTGTATCATGGATCATGGTACCAGTATTCTTTAGGTATCGGGGAACCAAGATAGTGCGGTAGTAGGGTATCGGGATAGTGTGGTAGCGGGGTCCTTGGGACCTTGAGTTCCATATTTCTTGGTACCTAGGGATCTAGGCAACCTTGATCTGGACCTCGATTGATAGATGAGTGTGTTGATCTTGGTTCCTTTCCGGGGTAGCTAAATGCTTCTTGCGGCATCCTTCTACTCTATCTCTTGGCAAGGATGAAAAATTCTTCTTTAGACCCTTGCCAAAAAAGGCGGTTAACACCTTTAGACTTAGAATTAATTAGAGAGAGAGAGAGTTCTTCAACCTTTCGCTAGTTTCCCATCACTTTCTTAATAGCCAAACACTCTTTTTAGGACTTTAGATTAGTTTACTTCTAGTTGCTCTAGAAGAACATCTTACTTGGATTGCAAATGGGAACATTCTTGATCAAGAAAATCACAAATTGGTGATGACTTCCTCTCTTGTATTTTATTGCTTATTGTCTTCTATGTGTAGCTAAACCCCTCTTTTTGAGGGATAGATGTAGTTCTTGTAAATAAACCATTTGATTTAATCAATTTATGTTATTCACTATCTTGAGCTTGCATTTGTGTATTATGAGTATTTATGTATGGTGGTTAACACAACTCACTTATATATTCTTCATTAAATGCACACAAGGAAGTGGAAGGTTTCATTGCAATAAGTGACTCATTTATGCATATGGAACTTACACTGTCCATATTGTAGAGATTGTCTATCTTGGCTCATAACATATGGTTAAGTTGTGAATCTCTATTAACACTCTTTTGAAATCCTTCCTTAATTCATTTCTCTAGACCTAGGTTGTGATTAAGGTGATGGATTAGTGCCTTAAATTGTGATTAATAGATGCATGCTTAGGACCCTTTGTGAATGTTCTTAATGAATAATTGATTAAATGTTATGCATGGTTGATACTTGAATGCATCCATCCCTTAACATTTCCCTAATCTAGGCTTTAATCAAGACTTGTTGTGGTGATAACCTTATGGCATGTTTACTAATCAGGAATCCCATCCAAGGAAAGGGAATTAAGTTCCTAATTTTGAATTACAGTGTTTACTAATGTTTTGGGGAATTAAGTTTCATGGATCCCATTCACAAATCAGGAATTAAGTTCCTAAAAGAAAGGAAACCTGATTCCCCTCACCCACCCTAGAAATCAAGTTCTCTTTCCTGATTACAAGAGGAATTCATGTATCTTTACTAAACTATCCTCACATAAAATTAATAATAATAAAAAAGCTGTGCATATATTTTTTTCCATTAATATCTCATATGAAATTATGTTGTAATATATATATATATATAATAAAAATGAACTATGAATACCTTATATACATGATTTTATTAGGTAAATAAAAAAAGTTTGATATAAAAACATAACCGCGACAAAAAAATAAAATAAAATTGTGAACTATCATATATCGACTTCTTACAGACATTGCATGGTATATTGTGAACTATCGTATACCGACTTCTAGCAGATGTTGCATGGTGTATATATATATATATATAATGAATAAATAAATAAATAAAGGAATAAGAAAATAACATGCTTTCATCGTGAAAGACATAAGTTTGTATTTTTTTTTTTCTGCCGGCATTTCAGTTTTTATCCTATTAAAATTGATATATATAGCTCTATTTTGTATATAAGGGTATTTTTGTAATCAACTCTGTAGATATTTGATTATATTTCTAATTCTTCAAAATTAGTAAACGCCGGAATTGAATTTAGTAACTTAATTCCAATTCCCCTCAATTCTTTTTCCAGTGGAACTTGATTCTGATTCATTTCATTCCCAATTAGTAAACACGCCCTTAATGTATTAAAATCTTAGCATAATTTGTAGTGATAATCAATTAGTGTAACCATAGTGAACTTCTAGTTTATAGCTTTCTATCTAGTAGGTCGATTATTCTACTCCTAATGAGAACGATAACCCGTACTTTTGCACCATATATGAGTTGAACGACTCCTCATGCACTTGCGATGGGTGAAACACTCGCACACCCCCTTAGATAGCCGTTGTAGTTTAAAGTAGTATCATTTTAGAAGAATCGTACAGGGCATATCACGTGTTTAATCTATATGTGTTTAATTCCTAGTATATTTAATCTATGTGTGTTTAATTCCTAGTGTGCTTAATTAATTAATTCTGTACGTATTTAATCTATGCGTGTTTAATCTAGTGTGTTTAATCTCCTCCTTCTTCCCAATTTTTTTTCCTTTTTTTTTTTTTTTGGTTAGTGGAGTTCTGTGTGACCTCTAATGGAGATTGTGACCTCCTTTTGAGGTGCTCCAATAATTTTTAAGAAAAAATTTAAAAAAAAGTTTTATTTTAAAAGAAAATTAGTTTTAAAAAAATAAAAATAAATAGAAAAGGCAAGGGTAAATTTGTCTCTTTACTGGATTGTTTGGTAAAAACAATGAAAACACTAATTCTAAGTAAAAATACAAACCCCCTTAATTATTTGGTTAGAATGTGCAAATTGAAACTAAACATAAAATTAACAGAGTTTTTATTTTTCCCAGCATTAGTGTTTTGATTGTTTTTACCAAACAATCCACTATTTGAACAAGAACACCCCTAATGGTTTTTGAAATAAAAATACTTTAAAATAAATAAATAAATAAATAATAAAAATAAAAAATAAACTTAATTTTTATTTATTTATTAGAGGCTATTAGAGGTTGGCGAGACCTCCAAGCGAGACCTTCAATGGAGGTCTCCATTGGAGGTCCCAGACCTTCAATAAAGGTTGCACAAACTTCCAATTCTCCATCGGAGGTCGCGCAGACTTCCATCGGAGGTCTAGGGGACCTCCAATGGACGTTCTGACATCTATTGGAGCACAATAAGTTTTTTTTTTTTTTTTAAGAAAAAGTTTTTTTTAAAGAAAATTAATTTTAAAAAATAAAAATAGGTTGTGACATCCATCGAAGGTGCTCCAATAAATTTTTTATAAAAAAAAAATTTTAAAAGAAAATTAATTTTAAAAAATAAAAATAAATAGAAAAGGCATGGGTAAAATTGTTTATTCAATGGATTGTTTAGTAAAAAACAAGGGTTAATTGCACAAATATACCCTCTATTCATCTAATAAAGCAAATTTTCAAACAAATGCCCTATTCAAACACAAACATCCAATTGGAATGTGTTTGGGGTATGGAAAGTCAATAGTGCCATTGGGTAAAAGGGAGAGGTTATTTTGGTGGGTAAATTTCACAAACAGCCCTGAATTTAGATGTAATTATATAAATATTCATTTTTTTTCTAATAATTACATAAATATACCCTATCGTCAGTTGACTTTTGTTAACTTCAACCTTTAACCACGTACATTTGTATCCTAAAATGACTAAACTACCCTTAAAAACTTATTTATCTTTTCTTTTATTAGTTAAATATATTTAAAATATTTACTTAAAAAATTAAAAAAATCAGTACAATTTTTTTGTTGATTTCTTTCTATCATTTTTTAACACAATTAGAACCCACAAAACTAGAAAAATGGCTGTGTTTAGTGGGTTTTGATTATGTTTAGTGAGTTTTGTGGGTTTTGATTCTGTTAATTAAATATAATTTTTGATGGGTTTTGATTGTGTTAATGAAATGAAATTGTTTGTGGGTTGATAAGTATGAAATTGAATGTTTTGGTGATAAAGTTGGTTTTTGAAATATGAAAATTTGGTGTTTGGGGACATGGAAAATGTAAAAAAAATAAATAAATAAAAAATAAAAATAAAAAAATGATAGAAAGAAAAAGAAAATAAAAGCAACAAAATTTTTTTTTTTACCGATTTTTTAAATTTTTTAAGTTAATATTTTTTAATATTTTTTAAATATTAAAAGAAAAGATAACTAAGTTTTTAAGGGTACTTTAGTCATTTCGGGATACAAATGTGGTTAAAGGTTAAAATTAACAAAAGTCAAATGATGGTAGGGTATATTTATGTAATTATTAGAAAAAATGAATATTTATACAATTACACTTAAATTCAAGGTTGTTTGTGAAATTTACCTACCAAAATAACCTCTCCCTTTTACCCAAAGACACTATTGACTTTCCATACCCTAAGCATATTCCTATTGGGATGTTTGTGTTTGAATAGAGTATTTGTTTGAAAATTTGCTTTATTAGATATATAGAGAGTATGTTTGTGTAATTAACCCTAAAAACAATGACAATACTAATACCGGGTAAAATAGAAACCCCATTAATTATTTGGTTAGAAAGTGCTATTTTCCCTTATATCTATGTCTATATACACTAGATATATATAATTATCTATATATACACATACAAACTTATATACATATAACAACTATTTCTAGCAAAAATACTGTCAAGCACTATTTTGTGTGCAGGATTGGATTTGACTATTTCATGGAATTTGATTGGATTGGATTGAGATAAGACTGGA
The DNA here is from genome assembly GCA_954870605.1 of Acer campestre. Taxonomy (NCBI): domain Eukaryota; kingdom Viridiplantae; phylum Streptophyta; class Magnoliopsida; order Sapindales; family Sapindaceae; genus Acer; species Acer campestre. Next base: position 16,300,037 of record OX940811.1, on the reverse strand, counting down.
ATTATATAGGATTTGATCAGACTGGATTGGATTAAATTGATATTATGTTGTGTTTGGATAAACATGAAACTGGACTGAATTAATACTATGTTTTGTTTCGTGAACCATGAGATTTGACTAAATATGATAATATTTTTAATTTGATAATATTTTGAAATTGAATAATAAATTATTGAAATATGTATTTAAAGAAAATAAATGTTTTAATTAATATATTATTAAAGCAATAATATCCAAAAATATTCTTAAAATATAGATTTATATTATTTTTAAATAAATTTAAATATTTTTCAATTTTATAATTTGTTTATTTAATAAAAAATTTATATATTTATACATGGGGGATTACAATGGACCCAACGAATTTGGATTCTTCAATCATGTTGAGAAAAATTAGGATTAAAATAAAGTTATATTATATAATATATTAAAATTATTTTTGAATAAAAAATACTTAAAAAAATAAAATGAACAAAAATAAATTATTCTAAGAATAAATTAAATTACAACTTATGTATGAAATTATTATAAATTAAAAAAAAATAATGAAAAAGAAGGAAAAAAAGAAGAAGACAAAAGCAATAGTTTTAGTCACAGGACTAGTAAACCCAGCCATATAGGTGGGTTTATTTAGTCCCATTTTAATGGGACTATTGGATATTGATGGGAGATAAAATCCCAATCCCTTAACGGTTGCCAAATATGGGTTTAGGATAAAATAATTCAAAATAATCATAGTCCTAAGTCCTAACCAACAAGCAAGCCCTTATTGTCTTTTAGTGGTTTTGTTGCATTGCAATTTCAAAAGGAATCAAGATTTTCTTATGAAAGCTTGCAGATGGATTATTACCACCAAGCAGTTTTTGTTTAAAAGAGGAATTGCTGAGTCTGATCTTTGTCCTTTTTGTGTAAAGAAGCACCATGCTTTGATCTTTTAATTATGAGCCACAAGGTTCCTAAATTATTAAAAGGGTGTCTATATTACTACCTATAAATATGATCAGCACAATCATATTTTAATAAAAATTTAACTATAGAAATATCTCAATAGAAATTTACCAATAAGGGCAAATTAGTTTAATTAATAAATCAAATATTATGTACACTCATTAATTACACATATATGTTAGACTATGTACACTTATTAATTACACCTATATGTTAGACTTTATTTCTTTATTAAAAAAATAAAAATAAATAAATAAACTTATGATAAACCATAATTTAGAAATAATTAGCACTAAGTCATTTCTTGTTGAACAGTATAACAAGCAAGAGATGATCCGATAGATATATGAATATCCTGGGATTTTAGAAGGTAATGTCGAGAAGATTTTTTTGTTTGTTTAAAATTGATGTGAACTTTTTGATTTAATATTTTTTTAATCTGAAAACTTAGAAGAACTCCATTTTTTTTTTAAAGAACTTTGTTTCTTCATTGCTATTTATTTATTTTTTTAATTATGTTTTTCTCTTCTTTCTTTTTTGATTTGTTTGCTTACTAAGTTTTCATACATTTACAAGCATCAAGCCTTGCATTATATCAAAAGATTAATTTTGTTTTTATTTGTGTTTTCAAGCACAGGGAGCTTAAGCATTTATCATTTATGAAATTTTGTGTATTAATAACTTAAAAGGGTTTATAAATAAAATGTATTAAAATGAATATATTCATTTAAACAAAGGTATTATTGGCATTAAGAAGGGTGTTTATAGTAATAATTTAATTTTAAATTTGAGTAGTGCTATTGGCAACCCACTAATGATCTAATAATACCCCCGTTTTTAAAATTCAAAAATTTATTTGATATATTTCCAAAACTACCATTTTTATTTATCTTCCAAACTTAATTCACCCCGTAAATGCTCTCTCTCTCTCTCTCTCTCTCTCTCTCTCTCTCTCTCTCTATATATATATATATATATAAGAAGATAAAAATAAAAAAATAAAAAAAATAAAAAATTATTTGATGATATTGTATTCATTAGAGAGCAAAAAAGAAAAAAAAAATTAGTGACTATGAAAAAAAAAATACATAATAGAAGTCGTATGCAATAAAATAAGCAAACAAAATTAGGGTTTAAAGCATTAAAAAAAAAAATACTTTTTTTAGATAAACACATTATTCATGGATGTGAGGTTTTATTAGAATTTTGTTTGATCATATTGTCATAAACGAAATGAAGGGGAAAAAATTGCAATGGAGGGGTGTTGGATGTGTGTGTGAGAGAGCAACTTTTTTTTTTTTTTTTTTTTTGGAAATATATAGAAAGCATTTATAGAGTGAGTTAAATTTAGAAGATAGATCATTAGTGGGTTGACAATAGTTTCACTCTTAAATTTTAGACATGAGTGGTGCTATTGGCACCCCTCTATTCATCTAAGAGCATCTCCAATGCAATGCTAAAAGCTGTGCCAAATTTGGCATAACAATAAATACAGTCGTATTTGTTGACTTTTAATTTTAAATAATAAAAATTTAACAAATTTGGTAAGAAAATTTGAGATCGAAACAATTCTAAATATATATATATCCATTGCATTCATTGAATGCATTGGTTATATTTATTAACTTTTATAATTTTAAATAATTAAAAAATAAACTAAATGGTTAGAGATGGTCTAATAATGCCCCACTTTCAATAAATTATGGGTTAATTATATAAAATCAAATGGTTTTATTAGATTTTTTTTTTTTTTGTATTTTCATAACTACCCTTATTACTTATTTTTCAAACTTTATACACCCTAGCTCTTTGGAAATACGTTTATATTGTTTTTCTGGATCTCACTTCCATTGCACCCATTCAAGACCTTTTTTTCTTCTTCTTTTGATTGCATGTTGGAAAAGTTAAAAAAAAAAAACGATTCTCTCTCCATTATAAGATTTGATTTGTTTAAAACATCTGATAATAAAAATGATAACAATTTAAAAATAAAAAAATAAAATAAAAAAACATCGACAGGTGCTGAGGTGCGCATGAAATTGAAGGGCTTTTGAATTCTATATATATATTTGCACAAGTGGGATATGACGATGATTTCGAGGACGAAAATAAATCGTCTTTTTTGTGGAAATGAATGGTTAAGTTTATCATACACTTTGGTTAAGTCAATCTTCCAAGCTATAAATCCCCCTTTCCCTTTAACCTTTTTAAACTTGTGGAGAACTTCTTGCGCAACAATTATATTGTCCTGAATTTGCCTCTCAAGAACAAAGGCCACTTGATTTGGACTTATAAGGCTAGGAATTAGGTGTCTTAATCTTTGTACAATTACCTTGCTAACCACTTTGTAGTAAGTGTTGCACAAGCTTATAGGCCTAAGTTGAGAGATACAAACGGCATTAGGGACTTTTGGGATAAGTGAGATAAAGGTTTGGTTGATGGTATCAGGGATACAACCCTTATCAAAGCACTCTGATACCAAACTCACCAGCTCACCTTTGCAAGTGCCCCAATACTTTTGAAAAAAGATTGCAGGGAATCCATCTGGCCCAGGCGCTTTTAACCCACCAATGTGAAAACCACTTTGCTTGATTTCCTCCTCACAAATTCTAGCATTTAGACTATCAACATCACCACTGTCCAAACTCGGAAATGATAGAGGAATATGTGACAAGTTCTCTGATCTTTGCTTTTCTTCGAAAAGCTTAAGGAAATAATGAACCACTTCACCTTTCATACCCTCAATATCATCAATCCGACTCCCATCATCTTTCCTAAGACTTTCAATTTTATTTTTCCTCCTTCTAACAATAGTAGAGAGGTGAAAAAACTTGGTGTTTTTATCACCCTCTTTCAACCAAATATTTCTGGATTTTTGTTGCCAAAAAACTTCTTCTTACTCAAGTATCTCATTGTACTCTCTCACCAAGCTCTCTTCTAACTTAACGAGGAAATAAGAATGTCTGTTGCCAAGGCATTTTTGGACCCCCAGAATTCTCGCAAGAAGTCTATGTTTATTTCTAAAAATGTTGCCAAATTCCTCTTTATTCCATGTCCTAAGAAAATCCATAAAATTCTACAGCTTGTGACTACTGTTACCCACAAAATTCTGTAGTTTATGAGTGCTCCAAAAACTCCGAACCATCTCATCAAAAAAATTTATGCTTTAGCCACATTGCTTCAAACCGGAAATGTTTGAGGTCACACTTCGGAATCTGCTTGCTGAACAAATTAATGAGTGTAGGACAATGATCCGACATTCCGACACTATCCTAGGCAGATGTTTAACAAATCTCTTAGTGTAACACAATCTCCAATCCATAGAGCACAAAGCTCTATCCAATCTCTCCCAATTCTCCTCGATCTCCAATACCCCTTTTAGTCATCCATGTGAAATTCGAACCAATGTATCCCACATCAACCAAATTATTCCTATTAATCCACTTAGAAAAAGCACTCTTAGAAAAACTACTTCTCCCTACTCGCTTCTCAGCACAGCAGGTAATTTCATTAAAATCCCCAGCAATAAGCCAAGGTAAATTGAAGCAACTTCTAATGGAATCCAAAAAATTCCACAAATTTCTTCTAGCAGTAACACAAGGATTAGCATATATAATTGTAAAAACCCAAATACTTTTATAATCAGCCACAAGAGCTGTGCCTAGAATGAGCAATGACTTAGATCTTAATATCACTGTCATTTCAGAGCAGACACAATCCCCCCGAGAAACCTTCGACATCAACCACAAAACTATTAGATAACCCAAGCTTCTTAATAACACTCCTAGCCTTAGTTCCACTAATTCTGGGCTCTAGAATAGCCAAAATATCAAAGTGATACATACTACGTAAATCAGCAACAATTCTAGAGAATCCCTGCCTATCAACACCTCTCACATTCCATACACAAATCATTAAAGAGATGAAGGAAAGAGAAAACATTATTCAGAAATAACTGCCATGGCCTCCTCTAAATTCAAAGCCACTGCATCAAAACTATCAATATGCATTCCAGCATTGTTTTGTAAACCCAATGTTGAAACACCTTCCACCACTTCCTCACAGTTGTTTTCAAATTCACTGCCTTCTTTATGAATAGAACGGAAACCATTCACACTCTCTTGTTTTTCACTCTCTTTATCAAAACGAGGAGGATACTAATCCTGAGATTGCCTATTCATACTCATATTACCTTTCAATAAATTGACAGCACCTTGATTACCAACCTTCTTGAGACCCAACTTGTCAGTTTTTTTGGTAATTTTTTTAATCCACTTCTTTGCCTTAATAGTTTGTTTTCTACTTAAATTAGTGATTTCAGCCAGAGCAATCTTCTCATTTGAGTTATTCTCTTCCTGATATTTCTCATTAATGCTTGCTTCCACTTCCTCATTTAGAACTTCAAATCGCGATCCACTAGCTCCACTACCAACTGGGTTGTTAGTTCCATCAGGCAACTTATTACCTCTTCCATTCTTCACATTATCCTTCCTTCCATATCTAGCCTCAGCACATTCTCCATTCAACTTTTTATTATACCCCTCCGAACCATACCCGGAATTGCCATAAGAATTGGCATTACCAGCAGCTGCATTCCTTACCATATTACCATCAGAGCTAGGCTTTGTGTTACCAACAGTTTTACCATTCCCCCCATTCCTATAACAACCTGCAAAGTTAACATTACCGCCAGTATTACCATTCCCACCATTATTATTTCCACTAGTAAAAATTGCATTACCACCAGTATAGCCATTCTCACCATTCCTATAGCCATCAATAACATTTGCATTGCCACCAGGATTGCCATTTCCACCTTTCCCCAGTTTACCTTTGAAATTCCTATTCCCTTGCTTCCCATACGACACAAGAAGTCACGAACCATATGGGCACACCTCTTTATCAGCACCAATCTGGGTATCCTCCATTGTCTCCTCAGGAACAATTTCCTCGACACTTTCTCTGCAGTGGTATTTGCTATGCCTATGTCTTCCACATTCAAAACAAACTAGGCCAAGACTCTCATACTCCACCCTTATACTTCTACCCTCAATACTAAGAGACCCTATGAGAGGCTTGGTGATATCCACTTCTACACAAATTCTCGCAAATCTACCCCTAGCTTGGTTTTCTGTAAACGGATCAACTTTGCACATTCTACCCAACATACCACCTATACTCCATAGAAGGTCCGAAACCATCCATTCCATTGGTAACTTTGATAATCTAACCCAGATTGGCATACTCTGGATCGAATCTTCTCCAGGCACAAAGTTTGGTTTCCATCATTGGACAACCAAATATTGATTCATGATAACCCAAGGGCCATTGGTAAGCACATAATCAAGGTCTTCCTTCCACTGAAACCTAGCCACGAAATGCCCTTCTCCAAGATCAGTCAATTGCCACTGTCCTGTCAGAGCCCATTTCTGCGAAAGTTTGGTGGTCATGAAACTCAGAGTATGAGCTCTCCCCATATTCTTCAAAATTAAAGCATTCGCCCATGGTTTATGCAATTGATCTTTCAAATTGGGAGACAACTTCATTGTCGGACCTCCAGGGCCATCGGAGACCATAATGTCATCTTGTTCAATTTTCAGCTTCCCACTACCTGCGTCGAAACCAGACCACGAGCTTGGGTAGGTCATATTCATAAGTTTAGCTTTAAAACTTCTCATAGCCTCCTTCCTAGGGTTTTCCATTTCAATAACCGTCCGTCCACTACTATCATTATCAGCTCTAGCACACTTGGTAGATCCTCCAAGCTCTAGATTCACCCCTGAACCTTCGATTCCATCACTCCTTGGAATTTGTTGAGTAGAAAAACAGAAAACCTCCATCATTGGTTCCATAACTAGAGCGGAACAAAAGAGAGAAGAAGAAAAAACTAACAGATCAAAAGAAAAGAGGCGACGCGCGAACAAAAATCGCGAAAAATAGCGATCTCTAACAAACCCACCAAGCACGTTCAACTAGCTAACCCCACGCGCACATATTTTCTTTTAATGTTGATTACTTTCAATCTTTTTAAGTAATTTTGATAAAAGATAAAAATTTAATAATAAATAATTTAAAAAGTGGGGCGTTCTTAGTTCAATGGAGTGGGTGCCAATAACACCACTCTTTAAACATGAGTGTATTTATCATATTTAAGGGTGACAATATCCGTACCTTTATTAAAAATAGATCAATTTTGTCCACATTTCAAACACTTGTCTTTAAAAAAAATTTAAAAAAAAAAATTCCTTTTTAGCATTTTGTTTCTTTTAAAAAACATTTTTAAGTACATAAAATAGTTAAATTCGTTTTTTTTTTTTTTAAATATTGTTTTAAATATCTTTTTTTAGTTTAAATTATATTATTTCATAGTTTTCTTTCTATTTGTTTAGTTTATTTTATTTTTATTATATTTTAGTTTAGGGTAAAATTATAATTTCCCTGATTCAGTCAAGGGAAAATCGAATTTTTACTAGCTCTTACAGTTTACTTAACACATTTGGTTGAAGAGAATAAATTGAGCTTTAGGATCCTACGAATTCATAATGAAAAAATAAGTAAAAAATTGTCCTTTCTTAAAAAGTTAGGAACTAGATAGAAACTACAAAAAAAAAAAATATATACTTTCCATCATAGATCATTTACCACGGGTTTGGAAACCTGTGTTAATAAAGCAATATTTACCATAAGCCTCAAAATGCTCGTGGTAGATAATTTCTACCACTACTACAAAAATAATGATTTATGATACAAAATAACGATGGTTTTTAAAAAGTATCATAACTTATGAGGCTATATAAAAACTAGTGCTGGCAAAACGGGCCAAACCCTGGCTAGTAGTCCGACCTGGCATGTTTTGATCGCGGGCCCAAGTAGGTCCGGTACGCAGGTTTAATAGGCCAGGCCCAAGCCTGTTAAGCCGGCGTACCATGCTGGGTCTAGGTGGCATGGCCTGTAGGCCGGCCCAGCACGGCCCGTCAGACCTGTGGGTCTGCTCTAATAGGCCGGTCCGTAACAGGCCACTCAAAATCCAAAATTTCAAAAAAAAAATTAAAAAAAATAAAATTCAAAGTCTGTTGGGCTCGGCCAGTTAAGGTCTTAATGGGCCGGCGCCGGCACGCGGGTCAGCCTGTTAGGGCCTGCCAGAATTCAAAATGTTAATTTTTTTTTTTAAAAAAAACCAAAGCCCGTTAAGGGCCCATTAAGGCCTTAACAGGCCGACCCACCATAGGCCCAGCCTGGCACGCCCCGACACAAGACACGTGCCTAGGCCGGGCCCACCCTCCCCCTAAATAGGCCGGGCCGGCACGGCTTGTCTCCCTAACAGGATGTGCCTGGCACGACCCATTAGGCCAACAGACCGGCCTGTTATGACACCACTAATAAAAACGTTATGACACTTTTTAAAATCCAACACAACGTTATGATGGTTTTAAAAAACCATCACCACATCATGATAGTTTTTAAAACCGTCATAAAATTATGACAGTTTTGTGATGTTTATGTCTATTATTTATCTAACTTGATCTTAAATTGTTCATGCGATGTTTTCAGGAAACCTTGTTCAAGGTATAAAACTATAAATTAATGGAGATAAATGGCTGCAGTATATTTGCTGTAAATGGTGAAGTCGTTAAGATACTAAAGGCACTTGTATTGCTTGGCCAACAACATAATGTTAGGACTTGTAAATTTTTAACTAAGATTTGAGTGAATGTTTTTAGGTTAAATTAATGTTAGGACTTGGTATTTTTACCTAGGATTTGAGTTAATGTTTATTATGTGACACTATATGTATGTTTTTGGATTCCATTACATTCTATATACTTATTAAATTTAAAAAAAATATTATTATGTTCAAAAAATTTCAAGATAATTGTATATCAAAAAAAATTCAAAAAAATAAATTAGATTTTCATTAAAAAAAAAAAAAAAGTATTTGCTGTAGGCAATATATCATCTACCATAAACAATTACGTTATTTACTATGGGAAATGTTCGTTATCGAAAAGTGTGATTTTCCATCACTAATTAATAGACCATGGACACATGCCCACGGTTGATACACATTTACCACAGGTATTGCCCATGGTTGATGAGCTTTTTTCTTGTAGTCAAATCTAAAATATTTACATATTATATAAATTTTCATAAAGATTACATGCCAAATGTTTATCATGATTACACTACATGTATATGTTTACACGCTAAGTGTATATGTGTACACGCTATGTAACTAGTTTACACACTAAATAATAATCTGGCTAATTGGCACATATGCCCCCCGAACTCTTCAAAAGGTTGCACTGTGCCCTCTAAATTTTTTTTTTCGGCACTAAACCCCTTGAACTCTTGTAAATTGGCAATTGCTGAAGGAATCTACCCCTTGGTGAGGGGGCAAATTCCTTCAGCGATTGCCAAATTACAAGAGTTCAAGGGGTTTAATGGCGAAAAAAAAAGTTCAAAGGGCAAGGTGCAAATTTGGGTATAGTTCAGGGGGTATCCGTGCCAATTAGCCTAATTATCTTTACACGATGTTTGTACACATTGCTTAGTAATTATAATATGTTTACACATTAAGTGGTACAATGTATGCACACTGCATATATTGTATAATGTTACACAATGTTACACAATGTTATATTATTAAATGTTACATTATAAAATTAATTTTTACATGATACGTGCTAAAATGTTTTCATGTCGCATTATAAAATGTTTACACCGTACAATCACCATTGTTTACACACTAAACTTATACAATGTAAAACTTATATGTCACACTATGTCTACACGATACATTTGCTATACTTATAAGTTGCATCGCACAATTTAGACACAATGGTTAGAAAAGTAGTGTGTAAGGGCCCATCCTGTAACCGTTTTTTATAGACTGTTTTTTGAAAGGAAAAAAAAAATGAAAACGAAAACAGTGTTTTTGGTTTTAGTTTCAAAATCTGAAAACGCGTCTAGTAGCATATACTGAAAACTGTATTCTAAAAATAAAAACAGAAAAACGCGTCTGGTAGGTTAACCGAAAAATATTTGTATCATCAAATTCAAATTTTATTTTTAATTAACCTGAAATTACAGAACAATTTTATTAAATATTTAGCAATTTAATTTTTTTTTTTTTTTAACAAACCCTAACATCAATTTATATGTTAATTCTCTACTTCTCGATTACTATTTTTTTTTTCAATCTCCAAATATAATGCTTCAATTTTTATATTAAATGCCACAAATTCATCCCAAAATGAGACTGGAATTATATATATGTTTTTGACACTGAATCAATATCTGAATAACAATGGAGAGAGTGAGGCTTGAGAAGATTTCAATACCCATGGTACCACATGTTGAACACGCAATACCCAGTTCAAAATTGGTACCACAATACCCATGTTGAATACAATATACCCAAAAAGAAAAAAATAATACACAATCATATTTGACAATCAAATCAACAACCAATAATATTGCATAAAGTCTAGATTGTCTCCACCACAAATCAGTTACTAATAGCTTCTCCATTATCAAGCTCAAGAGTCCATAATCTTTAAAAAGGAAAAAAGGAAAAAATTAATTTAGAAACAGAAACACATCAATTTGTGGCATTTAACAATAAAAGCAATACAAATTGAAGCATAGCTGATTTGAGAAATAATAGACCTGTAATTAACAATAAAAGCAATTTGGGCATCAATTTTGGTGGTATGCTTAAATTTTTAAATTAATTTACATGTCTCCAATCTCCAAATGCTTCAATTTTTTATTTTATTTTTACAAAAGCAACACAAAACATAAAACAGAGTAGAAGAAAGAAAGCTAATCAGGCGGTGAGATCAGTAGCACCAAGGCCGATGGAGGTGAGATCCTCCTCTGTCCTTGGAGGAGAAGATCGAAGAAGAAGAAGAAGAAGAGTGACGAAGAAGAAGAAAGAAGTAGAGGAAGAAGTGAAGGAGAAGAGTGACAAAAAAAAGAAGAAGAAGAATAGTGATGATCTGATGAACTTCGAAGAAGAAGAAACAAAGTAATAACAAAGGTGAGTTTTATTTTTATTTTATTTTTATTTTTTTTAAAAAAAAAAAACCTAATGTAAAAAACAAAATGTAAAAACATCTAAAGCTTGTTTTTCAAAATTTTCACTTTTAACACTGATTTTGTTTTTGTTTTTTGAAAATAAAATGAAAAACGGTTAACGAACGTGAATTTGAAATCATTTTTGAAAAATAAAAATGAAAACAGACTGAAAAAACAGCTGCATGACAGGCCCTAAATATTCTGAAAATGAGTTAATATCAACAAATCAAAGAAACCCTAAACCAAATCCAATATCTACCATGTAAACCACAAATTGCTCAAAATAGGGATTTCAAACTAAAAAAATACGAAGTTAAATCACCCCAACAAATCAATATGCCACCTCCCATTTTCCTCTTACCTCTTATCTATGCACGTTGCTCTCTTTACACAACTTGTTTTTCTCACTAGAATCTAGAGTTTCTCTCTCTAAAAGTCAAATGACTTCAAACATGTTTGAGCTTAAGTTATGTTTACACGTTGGAGGGTGTGGGATTTTCCGTGGGACATATTAGGGCATGTAATACAGGCATTTAACTCCAAAAATCATTTTTCATTGCTAGAAAAAGAAAAACATTTCAGTTGGGGATATTTTTGAATTCTACATTAATATGAGTGCTATTCTAAAAATTTGGCCTTTAAGAAAGGTATTAACTGAGACTTGAGAGCTTTCTTGGAGAAAATCTTCACTCTTCGGTGTACAAGTGAAGATGCAACCACTAAAATACTGACATATAACCATGTGTCGGGTTTTTTTTTTTTTTTTTTTTTTTTTTTAAGAAAACATATAGAATGAAAGAGAAAGAGAGAAATAAGAAAGCAAAAGTGTGTAAATCTGACACATTTAGGGCCCGTCCTGCAAGCCGTTTTCTGTTTTTGTTTTTCGAAAAGAAAAATGAATCGAAAATAGTGTTTTTGGTTTCATTTTTGAATTCCGAATACGCGTCTGGTAGCATTTACTGAAATCCGTATTTTAAAAATAAAAACGGAAAAAACACGTCTGGTAGGAAACCTAAAACTTTCAAAAATTGAAATATCAATTTTTAAATTTTGTTTAATATTATAATAATTATAAATAAATGATTAAATAGTTAAAAAAACATTTTGTAATTTGGGTTTACAAATTTTAACAGTTGAAGACTTAAAGAGGAATAGGAGCAGAAGAAGACTAGATCGGCGGCGATCAGAGACCAAATTGGTAGCGATCGGCAGTGGGAGGAAGAAGAAGAAGAAGAAGAAGAAGAAGAAGAAGAAGAAGAAGAGATCTCGTCAGCAGGAGGAAGAGGAAGAAGAAGAAGAAGAGATCTCATCGGCGGGAGGAAGAGCCGATCTTGGCAGGAAGAAGAAGAAGAAGAAGAAGAAGAGGAAGAAGAAGAAAACGGCGACGAGATACAGAGCCGATCTCGGCGGGAAGAAGAAGAAGAAGAAGAAGAGGAGGAAGAGGAAGAAGAAGAAGACGGCGACGAGATATAGAGCCGATCTCGGTGGGAAGAAGAAGAAGAGATCTCGTCGGCGAGAGGAAGAGCTGATCTCGGTGGGAAGAAGAAGAAGAAGACGGCGGCGATGGCTACAGCGACCGGCGACCGGCGGAAGGCAGCGGTAGGCAGGGACGATCGGCGGCGAGAAGGAGGGGATAGAAGATGAAGAAGAAAGAAGATGAAGATGAAGATGATGGTGTCTGTTCAAGAGAAAAAGAAAAGATAAAAATATATATATTATTAACAATATGGAACCCACTTCATATGAAAAACAAAAATAAATTCATGAAAAACAAGTTTTTTTTTTTCGTTTTTCAAATTTTCCACTTTTAACACTGGTTAGTGGTTTTGTTTTTCATTTTTTTTTTTTTTTTGAATTTTGAAAATAAAATGAAAAACGTTATAGGACACGAATTCGAAATCATTTTTGGAAAACAAAAACGAAAACAGGCTGAAAACAGCCTGCAGGACAGCCCCTTACTTTCTTATTTTTGGTCTTTCTCTATAATATATTCTATTGATTTTTTTTAAAAAAAAAATTTAAAGATTGAAACACGATGATGTAACAGCATTTTAGAGGTAGGGTGCACAACAACAAAACCGAAGATTTTCTCCTCAGTCCTCACACTATGCCATTACTATATAACCTTTTGAGAGACTACATAATAAAATAACTTTTTTCTTTAGTCCTTGTATCCAGTCATTCCCTAAAAACTGTAAAGGACGAGAATATTTGAGAAATAGATTTCTCCTACATAATCATAAGTTCATTACTGTAGAGTTTTTATTTATTTATTTATTATTATTATTTAAAATGATGATATGAGGTTGGTCCGGTGGTAAACCCAACACTCTTGAATTATAAAGTTGCGGGTTCGAGTCTTCCCCCTCCTTAAAAAACCCCAAATTTATGGAATAATATATATAATATTAAAAAAATAAATAAAGTCAAGGGATCAACATTACTTTTTACATTTATTCATTATAAAGTCAATTAACATAAACCATAATTCTTAAATTCATCACCCATTTGTAATTAATTATTGGAATCCGTAATATTTATGTGAAATATTGTATGGAAATGTCCAAAACTAACTCAATAAAAGATCCAAAATTTAATATATTCAAGATCGATTATGAAAAAGAATACACCAAACTTAATTTTTTTAAAAAGTAAGTAATAATCTTTTTCAAGCCTCTTCCAGTCCGATTATGATTTTATGTCCTCATAAAAGTTGTAGATTGAGAAATTTCATGTAGCCTGGAATCAAGAATTTTGGGATTTGGGATTTTCAACACAGCGTTACGTCAGTTTCAATATTGTTGTTCTAGTTTATCTTTGTTCTCTAGGGTTTCACCACCGTTTTGCATTTTCGAGCCTCTTCCAGGTCGATTCGGATTTTATGTCCTTCATAAATGTTGTAGATAGTGAACTTCCATATAATCTAGAATCAAGAATTTTGTGATTTGGGGTTTTCCACATAGAGTTACGTCAGTTTCAATATTGTTGTTCTGGTTAGTCTTTGTTCTCTAGGGTTTCACCATTGTTTCGCTATTTAGAACCTCTTCTGGTTAGATTCCGATTTTATGTCCTGCATAAAGGTTGTAGATTGTGAAATTTTATGCAACCGGGAATCAAGAATTTTATGATTTGGGGTTTTCAGCACAGAGTTACATCAGTTTCAATATTATTGTTCTGGTTTGTGTTTTCTCTTCTATTGGTTCTGTGGCATTTTTTGTGTGTTTTGGTCCATGTTTTCTCCTCCAATGCATGGCCTTGTGGAGGATCCCATGTCTTTAGAGGCTATTTTGTTCTCCTCTCTACATACAAGTTCTGCTCCTATTTGTGGTGAAAGGACGTTTCTTCTAGCGGTAGATGGTGTAATTTGGGTAAAGTGTTGTCTACTATACCTATTTTGGGTAATAATCCAGTTACTGTTGGAGGTTCGATCCAGGGCCTTGTTATGAATTCTAATCCCTTACTTATGTGTGGCGAGTCATATGTAGATTTGTTGAAGTCTCCCTAAGCTTTTGTTCAGTCATTCCCCATGATTGTTACGCCTTTGAAAAAAGGAGGGTTTGTGTCTTTTTCGGGTTGATCCAGTTGCTTATCAATCCAAACTTGAGTTATGCAAGAATGCTTTTATCAGGCATGTGGTTCTTTCTAGTGGTGAGCGTCCTTGGAAGCTTGCTAACCTTAAGGCTAAGCTTAGTAAGCTTTGGATGATTTCAGTGGAATGGATACTTATATCTTTAAGGAGAGGCTATTTCCAGATCATTTTGAAGTCTCCTAGGGACAAGAACAAGGTTTGGGTTTGGGTTTAGGTTTAGGTTCTATTAATTTGAAGCCAGGAGTTCTCTGCCTATAGCCTTGGGTTCCGAATTTTAATCCCTCTTTGTAAAAGTCCACTAACGTGTAGGTTTAGGTTAGGTTCTATGTTTTGTCTTGAGAATACTGGCATCCGAAGATCATTTTTGATTTGTCAGATGTATTAGGGTTCCGTTTAGATTGGATAAGGCTACTATTGATGGTGATTTTGGGCACTTTGCTAGGGTTTTAGTGGATGTTGACATGTCCACTTTGCTTCCATCCTCGGTTCTTTTAGAGAGGGACAAGCTTCATTACTCTTTCATTTTGGTAGAGTATGAAAACTTGCCCTCATTTTGCTCTGTCTGCTCCTCCATTGGCCATTTGCCCAGTTCTTGCCGTTGGAACAAATCAAAGGTTCCTGCTATTATTGTGGGAAAGTCCTCTCAACCAATAGCCAAGGTTTCTGTTTAAGAGACAACTTTTCAGCCAGTTCGCCCTCGGTCTTCTAAAATGGTTTATTTTCCAATAGATAAGACGGTCCAAGAGGTTTTGGTATCCAATGCTTTCGTTTCTATTTATCAAGATTTGGGGCCTATAGATTCTATGGTGGTTCATCAGTCAACTTCTTCGGGTCCTTCATCGGTTCCATCTTTGATTGCTAGTTTGTTTATTTCTTCGTGTGATCCTTATTCAGGACCTTCATCCATTATTGTGGGTTCGATCTCAATTCCTTTATTAGATGCTCATAATGTTTAACATGTTTGTAGCCTCTTACCTCATGGGGCTCCTCCCTCTTCCTTTGTTATTGTTTCTTCAGGCTTTCTGATTATAGACACTATCTTTTTGGGTTTTCCTAGTCAGTTTTAAGTTGTTGGAGTTTCGATTACTTCTTCTAGTTCGACCTTTTAGGATGATTTACTTATTGTGAGGAATGAGATTAGTTCTTCTCGGGACATGAGATCGAAGTCCTCTTTGTTGGATTATCATGTTGAGCTTGGTTTTGTTGTTGACGCTCCCTGGGCTAAACAGGTGGAAGCTAAAGTTTTGGATTCGGATGGTTTGGCTCAGAGGACCATAATGGTCATGTAGGGAAAAATATACCCGCAGCGGAAGCGAGACAAAAAAAAAAAATAGTGTTTGGGTAGTTTTTAAAATTTTTCCAATTATGAACCTTAAACCCTTTTGATTAATCAAACATATATATATAAGAAAGTAATAAAATATATTAATACCTCTTGTAGCGTGATCCGATTGACTTGCGTCGATGGTAATCCGCAAGATCTTCAATCCTAGCACGAACGTGGATCACCTAGGAGCGTGGTCTCCCTTTCTTTGAATTGCAAACCTGTGATTGGATTCAACAAACTTTTCTTGATCCGTTAGTCCCAAAAACAATCTAAAAGAACCTAAGATTATTCCGGTCACTTTTGAGTTCTCAATCTAATGATCGAAACTCGCGTGAACCTTAATCGATATAGTATTCACAAGCTCATAGATGAATAAGCAACTAGAATACAATCAAAGAATAATCTATGTTCTTTTTGTTCTTAGTAGAATAATAGATTTCTAGCTATGAGTTTAGAAGAAGAAGAAGAAGAAGAAAAATTCTACACATTAGCACTAGGGGGTGGCCGAAATCTATATGTGGTCTTATATAGGTGGCCGAATTTTTCTCTTCCTTTTTGCCCTAGGGTGGCCGAAATCTCTACCAAATCAAATTAGGGTTGCCGCAATTTCACTCCTAAAATATTGGAGATTTAGTTGCACCCTAATTCCTATTTTGTTTAAGATTTCCAAACCCTAATCCAACTCAATAATCTTTTATTCCTTATTGGACTAAAATAAAAAAAACTTCCTATTTGAATAAATAAATAAAATTAATTATTTATTTTCCTTGTCAAACAAGTCTTTCTATTTAATTATACTACTACCAATAGTATACAAATAGGAATCATATTTCCTATTTAGAAAAGATTTGTTACTTTAATTAAACAATTAATTAATAAATTAATTAATTCTTATTTAATTAAATAATGAAACAAAATAATATTAAATGCCATTATAGCATGTTGCCGCCCCATATGTGTATTGGGCCAAATATTATTTTTCTTATTTCATTAAATCCATAGGACTTTAAATAAAAAGCCCACATGTGAACTAGACCCATTCTTACTAAAAGAAACAAGCCCACATGTTATCCATTAATATATAAATATAATTGTGCAGCCCATTACATAAATAATGTGCAAATTATATTCTTAATATATTAAATTGCAATTCTAGATGGACCCTAAATTGGTCCGGTAGAATATTTCAAGTGATCCATGCAAGTTCGTGTGGATTGGGGATCTTGGCGGGCTATCTAAATTTAAGCTCCAATAGACATAACCTAATCACAATCAACAAATGATTCACTTAGGTCCGATCCATTAATTTTAGCTCATTCCACTAAAGAGCTAAAATTGAACTCTTAAATAAAGACAGAAAAGGAAGATGCTTCCTCATTCATACCCTAGACAATCATATTGGAGATAGTGTATCCTCGTGATTAATATCAGTAATCGCCAAGAGTTCATAGACCGCCTATAACTCTCCAAGTTACCATATTTACTCATATGACCACATTTTGAACTTGGATATTTTGACTTGTCCAGAAGCCATGTTTTCAATAGACACTATTGAAAACTCAACGTTGAGATTTAATATCCAATTACCTCAAAACATCCATATGATGATATTATACTCTCATTTAATAAATGGAGCCACGATGTCCATATCTATAAATGAAGTCCTCTATCGATTAACAAATGAATATCACCAAACTATCGAGGATAGACTATGCGATATAATCGTACTCATTGATAGCTCAAATGATATCACCTGCAACCATAAGTCCATCATTTATCTCAGGATTAAGATAGACTCTCCGATTGTCCTGATAATGAAATTACTTTTATCTACTGACGGTTATAGATAAAGTATTTCATTGTGATCCTGTTCAATGCACCCAGTGCACTAGATCCTTTTGCTCGAAGACACTCCGATGATTTTAGACTCATCATATCTCATTTGATCCCACTCAAATGCTAGCAAAAGAATTCTACAACTTTAACAAGATAAAGGTGCCCAACCTTTAACTTAAGTTGTGAACGATATTCAAGACTAACTAAAGAATTGTGTCTACCACATACATATCCAGATGTATGAACAATTCTTCTTTCCTCATAGTCTTTAGACCTTATGATTATTTACTTTAACAATTGTTAAACTATAAATGCTATAAGATTTGTTTAAACCAGAAATCACTTTATTAATATGAATAAGATTGTTAATTACACTATTACACTCTTGCTATTGAGCATAATCCTAACAATCTCCCACTTGCGCTATAGCAAATGTGTCATATCTCTCAAGCCCATATTCTCTAGGTGCCCATCGAAACTCTTCTGAGGTAGAGCCTTTGTGAAGGGATCTGCTAGGTTTTCCTCTGACGCGATTTTGGTAATCGTCACGTCACCTCTTTGAACAATCTCCCTTAAAAGATGATATTTCCTTTCAATGTGTTTACCTCTCTTGTGACTTCTTGGTTCTTTCGAATTAGCCACTGCTCCACTGTTGTCACAGTAAATAGTGATCTGCTTATTCGCACTAGGAACCATTTCCAAGTCAATCAAGAATTGACGGAGCCAAACAGCCTCTTTGGCAGCCTCGCATGCAGCAACATACTCAGCTTCCATGGTGGAATCAGCAATACAAGATTGCTTGATACTCCTCCATATAACTGCTCCTCCTCCAATAGTAAACACAGCCACTGATGTGGATTTTCTGGAGTCAGAATCTGATTGAAAATCAGAATCTGTATACCCAACGGGAATCAAATCCCCTCCAGAGTATACAAGCATATTATCTCTCGTTCTCTTGAGATACTTGAAAATATGCTTGACTGCCGTCCAGTGATCAGGACCAGGCTTCGATTGAAACCTGCTAACTATGCCAACAGCAAAACAAATATCTGGTCTAGTGCAGAGCATTGCATACATGAGACTTCCAACTGCCGAGGCATATGGAACTCTACTCATGAACTGCTCTTCATGCTCATTCTTAGGAACTTGTTCCTTAGAAAGCTTGATTCCATGTCTGAAAGGTAACATACCTTTCTTGGAATCCTGCATGGAAAACCTAGACAAGATTTTGTCTGTGTATGAAGCTTGGGATAATGCAATCGTTCTATTCTTTCTATCCCTTATAACTTGGATACCTAGAATAAAACTTGCTTCTCCTAAGTCCTTCATATCAAATTATTTTGCTAACCATTCTTTTACTGATGTCAATACACCTACATCGTTTCCGATGAGTAGTATATCATCAACATAAAGAATCAGGAAAACCAACTTGTCGCCCTTAATCCTCTTGTATACACAAGGTTCGTCAAGATTCTGAATAAATCCAAAACCTTTGACAGCTTGATCGAACCTTATGTTCCAGGATCTGGATGCTTGCTTTAATCCATATATGGATTTCTGCAACTTGCATACCTTTTCCATTTGGCCATTTTCAATGAATCCCTCTGGTTGCATCATGTAGATGCTTTCGTCAAGACTTCCATTAAGGAAAGCTGTCTTGACATCCATTTGCCAAATCTCTAGATCTAAAGATGCTGCAATGGATAAGAGTATCCTAATGGATTTAAGCATGGCCACATGAGAGAAGGTTTCCTCGTAATCGATACCTTCTTTCTGTGTATACCCTTTAGCTACCAATCTAGCTTTAAAGGTTTCCACCTTTCCATCCATACCTCTTTTCCTCTTGTATACCCACTTGCACCCAATGGGTTTTATCCTTTTAGGCAAGTCTACAAGGGACCAGACTTTGTTATTGAACATAGATTCAATCTCAGATTGCATTGCCTTTTGCCAATGGCGACTATCAACATCCTCCATAGCTTCCTTGTACGTATAGGGATCATCGTCGTCCGGGAGATTCTCTACAGATTCTCCCAGACCGATGTATCTTTCGGGTTGTGTTCTAACCCTCCCACTACGACGAGGAATGGTAGGTTGTTGACCTTGTGTTGGATCGGAACTTACAATTGGGTTAGGTTGTGTAACCTCTCGTGGAATTGTATCTCCTGACATCTCATTCAGGACAATTCTACTTTTAGGCACAAAATCATTCATATAGTCCTTATCCAGAAATTTAGCATTTGTCGAAACAAATACTTTAAGATCTGAAGGACTATAAAAATAATATCCTTTAGTTTCTTTCGGATACCCTACAAATATACATGTTTCTGAACGGGACTCCATCTTTTCTGTCTTTCCTTTTAACACGTGCGCAGGACATTCAAATATCCTTAAGTGTTGTAAACTAGGCTTGCGCCCAGTCCACAACTCATGCGGTGTTTTAGAAACAGACTTAGATGGTACACGGTTTAGATTGTATATTGCAGTTTGTAAAGCATATCCCCAGAAAGAAATAGAAGTGTTGAATAACTCAACATAGACCTAACCATATCCAAAAGAGTTCTATTTCTCCTTTCTGCTACCCCATTTTGTTGAGGTGTACCAGGTGCAGAAAACTGAGAAACTATCCCATTATCAATAAGATATTGCTGAAACTCACCAGATAGATATTCTCCACCACGATCAGATCTCAAGATTTTTATGTGTTTCTCAAGCTGATTTTCCACTTCAGCTTTAAATGCTTTGAACATGTCAAAAGCATCCGACTTATGTCGCATGAGATACACATATCCAAATCTTGAGTGATCATCTGTGAAAGTGATGAAGTACTCATATCCACCTCTAGCTTGAATGCTCATAGGTCCACATACATCAGTGTGTATCAATCCTAAACATTCAGTGGCTCTGGCACCTTTGGCAGAGAACGTCCTTTTGGTCATTTTACCTTCCAAACAAGATTCACAAGTTGGTAGATCATCAACCTTTAAGTCACTCAAAGGTCCGTCACTTACCAATCTTTTAATCCTATTAAGGTTAATATGACCTAAGCGTAAATGCCAAAGGTAGGTTTCATCTTTTGATAATTTAACTCTTTTATGATCAAGTTCCGTTATTTCTGTGTCTAACGAGTGAGAGATATTTCTATGCAAGAAGTATAGACCGTTTTCCAATGTACCTTTGCAAATAACTTTGTCATTCTTACTAATAATAAAAACTTTATTAAAAGTAACCGAATATCCAAATTTATTCAAACAAGAAACTGAAATTAAATTCCTCTTGAATTGAGGTACATAATAAACGTCTATCAAATCTAAATGCCTTCTAGAATCCAAACAAACTCTAATATCTCCCACTGCACTTGCAGACACTAACGTTCCGTTGCCCAAGCGCAAATTGATCTCATTCTTATTCAGCCTTCTCCTTTCTTGGAACCCCTGCAAGGAATAACAAACATGATTAGTGGCTCCTGAGTCTATGATCCAAGAATCTGTAGAATCAGCCAAAAAACATGTTTCAAGATAATTCAAATTACCTACTTCCTTCTTGTTCTGGGACTTTGGGCAATTTCTCTTCCAATGTCCCTTTTCACCACAAAGGAAGCATTTCCCTTTGATCTTGGTTACTTTCTTGGTGTCCTTCTTGGTAGGCCCAAGTTGCTTTTTCTTCTGTTGTTTCTTGACCTTTTGACGGGCCTTAACAGTAGCAACTTTACCAACCACATGAATCTCTTGACCTTTGCCTTTCACAAGGATCTTTTCAGCACTTTGAACATCTTGCATCAGGCTCTGTAAGGTGTATTCCTTTTTGTTCAAAGTGTAGTCCAATTTGAACTGATCAAAGGAATCTGACAATGAATTGACAACCATATCAATCTTTGTCTCACCATCTATCTCAGCGCCATGCAGTTCAGCAATGTTGAGATGTGCTATGACTTTCATCATGTGATCCTTCACAGCCTGTCCAGGTTTCATCCTAAGATTCATAAAAGCAGTCACTGCCTCTCTCTTAGTCGTCCTGGACTTCATAGCAAACATCTCCTCTAGAGACATCATTATATTAGCAGCAGACTCCATTCCTTCATGCTGCTGTTGCAACACGTCGGAGATAGTGGCCATAATATAACATTTGGCCATATCATCTGAAGTCTTCCACTGCTCATACTCATCTCTTTGCACTATGCTTGATTCAATATTAGGAGCAGGTGGTTTAGGAGTAGTAAGAACAAACTTATGTTTTTCACTTTGCAGCAACAACCCAATTTTCCTTTTCCATGTTACATAGTTATCTCCAGTTAAGGTGTTATCTTTCAGGATGTTCATAAGTGATGGGGTCATGATTTCTGAATGAAAACAAAACATATATAAGTAAATAATCATTTTAAAGCACTTTTAAATATTTATCTTGAATTAAATGAATAACTCAATCATAAAAATTCAACGGTGATCTAACACCCATAAATGTTACGCCTCCTTTGGGAGTTCGCACCATTTACTAGTTAGACTAGGTCCCACCTAATTGTTAACATAACAACCAGCGTTTTCAATTTTAGCCTTGCAATTTTACTGACAAGAACTCTTTGGAGGATATCAATAAAATTACATTGAGTGTGTTACCAAGATATCGACCCTCAATTTTCTCTCACGAAAATCCCTCCTTTGGGAGTAGATCTCGTTGAGTCCATTGTCTAGTCTATCCTTGTAAGGAAGTATATTGCTTAATTCCATTCATGGATGTCCCTTTGGGGTATTACCATAAAATAATTAAGCTCAACTAATCTTGGAAGCCATAGGTGTTACAAAAACACCTTCTCCCACTCAATTATTTAAGGCGTGTGATTAAATCCCATAGAATGATTTACCAAGTTATCTAGATGCCAATTTAGATACCTAAATCATTCAATGCATGTTCATACCAAAAGAGATATATGAGTGGCACTCCTATTCTATATGTCATGTTATCATACAACAACAAAAATTGTAATATTTAACCATAAATTAAATAGCAACAATTTTGGCCCATCCTAGAAAAACAAATAAATTACATTGATATAGGAATACAAGATCTTCGAGTGGCCCATCACCATAAGCCCATCCTCCAGCCTCCCTCCACGGGATTGCACGGCCCACAAGCCCACGTAAGGGGCTGCCATGCGCAGCCCATGGGCCTTGCATGGCTGCCGTGCGCAGCCCTCTTGGTGGCAAGGCTGCCGTGTGCAGCCCACTGTATTTCGGGCATGCCATGCGCAGCCCAATCCACTCCTAGGGTGCGCACGGTGCTCGTTCTCGGTTCCGGTTGCTTCGTTTCTTCGATACTTCGATGTATAACGTGTTACAATTTAATTTAATCAAATAAAATTACTGCAGAATTTTTTTTTTTTTTTTATTCATGACAGTCAAAAAAAAATACTGCACATTATAATAAATAATACATTAAAAACTGCAGCAATTTTTTAATACATAAAAAAAAAAAATCCTAGCAACTACCAAGAAGGAATTATGGCGATGATAGACCACCCTTCTTGTTACAATTCCGAAACCAAAAATACATTGAAAATCTAGAGCCAAAATCGAGTAATAACAATCCACATAAAAACATATATTAATCCATACATCACATGTAATAATATATGCGAATACCTAGAGTGCCATCTCTTTCTAAAACATGCATAATCACAATAAAAAGAAATCGATCCACGTATATATACATTAATTAATTAAAAGGGTTCAACCTGGCTCTGATACCAATTGTAGGGAAAAATATACCCGCAGCGGAAGCGAGACAAAAAAAAAATAGTGTTTGGGTAGTTTTTAAAATTTTTCCAATTATGAACCTTAAACCCTTTTGATTAATCAAACATATATATATATATAAGAAAGTAATAAAATATATTAATACCTCTTGTAGCGTGATCCGATTGACTTGCGTCGATGGTAATCCGCAAGATCTTCAATCCTAGCACGAACGTGGATCACCTAGGAGCGTGGTCTCCCTTTCTTTGAATTGCAAACCTGTGATTGGATTCAACAAACTTTTCTTGATCCGTTAGTCCCAAAAACAATCTAAAAGAACCTAAGATTATTCCGGTCACTTTTGAGTTCTCAATCTAATGATCGAAACTCGCGTGAACCTTAATCGATATAGTATTCACAAGCTCATAGATGAATAAGCAACTAGAATACAATCAAAGAATAATCTATGTTCTTTTTGTTCTTAGTAGAATAATAGATTTCTAGCTATGAGTTTAGAAGAAGAAGAAGAAGAAGAAAAATTTTGCACATTAGCACTAGGGGGTGGCCGAAATCTATATGTGGTCTTATATAGGTGGCCGAATTTTTCTCTTCCTTTTTGCCCTAGGGTGGCCGAAATCTCTACCAAATCAAATTAGGGTTGCCGCAATTTCACTCCTAAAATATTGGAGATTTAGTTGCACCCTAATTCCTATTTTGTTTAAGATTTCCAAACCCTAATCCAACTCAATAATCTTTTATTCCTTATTGGACTAAAATAAAAAAAACTTCCTATTTGAATAAATAAATAAAATTAATTATTTATTTTCCTTGTCAAACAAGTCTTTCTATTTAATTATACTACTACCAATAGTATACAAATAGGAATCATATTTCCTATTTAGAAAAGATTTGTTACTTTAATTAAACAATTAATTAATAAATTAATTAATTCTTATTTAATTAAATAATGAAACAAAATAATATTAAATGCCATTATAGCATGTTGCCGCCCCATATGTGTATTGGGCCAAATATTATTTTTCTTATTTCATTAAATCCATAGGACTTTAAATAAAAAGCCCACATGTGAACTAGACCCATTCTTACTAAAAGAAACAAGCCCACATGTTATCCATTAATATATAAATATAATTGTGCAGCCCATTACATAAATAATGTGCAAATTATATTCTTAATATATTAAATTGCAATTCTAGATGGACCCTAAATTGGTCCGGTAGAATATTTCAAGTGATCCATGCAAGTCCGTGTGGATTGGGGATCTTGGCGGGCTATCTAAATTTAAGCTCCAATAGACATAACCTAATCACAATCAACAAATGATTCACTTAGGTCCGATCCATTAATTTTAGCTCATTCCACTAAAGAGCTAAAATTGAACTCTTAAATAAAGACAGAAAAGGAAGATGCTTCCTCATTCATACCCTAGACAATCATATTGGAGATAGTGTATCCTCGTGATTAATATCAGTAATCGCCAAGAGTTCATAGACCGCCTATAACTCTCCAAGTTACCATATTTACTCATATGACCACATTTTGAACTTGGATATTTTGACTTGTCCAGAAGCCATGTTTTCAATAGACACTATTGAAAACTCAACGTTGAGATTTAATATCCAATTACCTCAAAACATCCATATGATGATATTATACTCTCATTTAATAAATGGAGCCACGATGTCCATATCTATAAATGAAGTCCTCTATCGATTAACAAATGAATATCACCAAACTATCGAGGATAGATTATGCGATATAATCGTACTCATTGATAGCTCAAATGATATCACCTGCAACCATAAGTCCATCATTTATCTCAGGATTAAGATAGACTCTCCGATTGTCCTGATAATGAAATTACTTTTATCTACTGACGGTTATAGATAAAGTATTTCATTGTGATCCTGTTCAATGCACCCAGTGCACTAGATCCTTTTGCTCGAAGACACTCCGATGATTTTAGACTCATCATATCTCATTTGATCCCACTCAAATGCTAGCAAAAGAATTCTACAACTTTAACAAGATAAAGGTGCCCAACCTTTAACTTAAGTTGTGAACGATATTCAAGACTAACTAAAAAATTGTGTCTACCACATACATATCCAGATGTATGAACAATTCTTCTTTCCTCATAGTCTTTAGACCTTATGATTATTTACTTTAACAATTATTAAACTATAAATGCTATAAGATTTGTTTAAACCAGAAATCCCTTTATTAATATGAATAAGATTGTTAATTACACTATTACACTCTTGCTATTGAGCATAATCCTAACAGGTCAAACGTAGGTTGGAAGCATATAAGTCCGAGTTCTGGACTCCTTCCAGCAGTTCTCATGATTAGTATCCTTTGTAGGAACTGCCGTGGTATTGGGAACAACTATTCAAAACGAGTTCTCAGGGATTTATGTTATTTTCATTGGCCTTCCTTGGTTTGTATTTCGAAGCCCACCATTTGGGTGGGCATGAATGATAGGGGTTAATTGATTCCATCTATTTGGGTATTTGCTTGTGATTCTATTTCAAATACTCAAATAATTTTGTGTCATGAGGAGCATTTAACTGTCTCCATTTCTATCGGGTCTCTAATACATTGGTACACTTTTGTTTATACTTGTACATCTGCCTCGGTTCACCGGGTGCTTTGGCGTTCTCTTTGGGAGATGGCTAGTTCTTTTTCTTCCTCTTGGTTGGTGGTTAGTGGTTAGTGATTTCAATGCAGTTTTGGGTGCTCATGAGTGTTTGTGTTCTCAATCTCCCACTAGGGGTTCTTATAAGGATATTAAATCAATGATTGAGGATTGCAATCTGATTGGTGTTCGATCTCAAGGTGCTCGTTTTACCTGGGTTAAGGGTCGTTCTAGTCGCACTAGAGTTGAGCGAAGAATGGACAGGACTTTGGGTTCTGAGGGTTGCACTACCTGTTGGCAAGATATCTCATGTGTGGCTCTTTGCCGTCGGTTTTCTAATCATCATCCGCTTTGGATTCGGTTAGCTGAGTCCCAGGTCTCTACATCTAGACCATTTCATTTTCAATGTATGTGGGTGGATCATCCTGATTTCATGAACTTGGTTCACAGGGTGTAGAACATTCCTTGTATTAGTCGTTCCCCTCAAGTAATTATTGATAAGCTAAAGAATCTAAAGAAGGCTCTCAAGTCATGGAATTAGGAGGTTTTCGATGGTCTCAATGCTAACATATCTAAAAAATATGTTGAGCTTCGCTCCATTCAAAGCCAAATGTCTGATTAGGGTTTTTTTAATGAGTTTTTTTTTTTTTTTTTATTGAGTCTTGCACTCATCATGAACTTGATGTGCTTTTATGTAGGCAGGAGTATTTTTTTTCATGATAGATCCTATGTGAAATGGTTACAAGATAGGGATCGTAATTCATCCTTTTTTCATTCTTCGATCAAGCATAGGCAGTGTCGGAGTGTTTTGTCCTCACTTTCGATTGATGGAGTTATTTCGGATGATTAGTCTATTATCATAGATCACATTGTCAGGTTTTATGAGGATTTATTCTCTTCTGATTCGACTCAGATTGATCAGAATCTTTCTATTATGGTTGACATTGTTCCCTTTTTAGTTTCCCAATAAGAGAACTCGTTTCTAGTCACTATTCCCTTTGCTGATGTTATCCATGATACGGTGCTTGACATGGTTTCTCCTGTCATTTCTTTAAACATTGTTGGGAGATTGTGGGTAGAGATGTGATTCTTGCAGTTCAAGTTTTTTTTCCATTATGAAGTGATAGCCCCAGGGCAAAATTCTAATTTTATCGCTCTTCTTTCGAAAATGAGGGACTCAATCATGGTTGATCAGTTTCGTCTTATTGTGCTTGGTAATTTTCTTTTCAAGGTTTCTTCCAAAATCTTGGTTGACATGCTAGCTCAAGTTGCTACTAGAATTGTCTCTCTGTAACAATTTGGATTCATCAAGGATCAGCACATTGAGGATTGTATTACTCTCGCTTCTAATTGTGTTAATATGCTTCATAAGAAATGCTATTGGGGTAGTGTGGCTATGAAAATAGACATTCGTAAGACTTTTGATACTCTTAATGTTATCTATGATGCAGTGCTTACCATGGCTTCTCCAGTCGTTTCTTTTAACATTGTAGGAAGATTATGGGTAGAGATGTGATTCTTACAATTCAGGCTTTTTTGCCATTATGGAGTGGTAGCCCCAAGTCTGAATTCTAATTTTATCACTCTTCTTCCGAAGATGAGGGACTCATTCATTGTTGATCAGTTTCATCTTATTGTGCTTGGTAGTTTTCTTTTCAAGGTTTCTTCCAAAATCTTGGCTGATAGGTTAGCTCAAGTTGCTACTAGAATTATCTCTCCGTAACAATTTGGTTTCATCAAGGATCGGCACATTCAGGATTGTATTACCCTCGCTTTTAATTGCGTTAACGTGCTTCATAAGAAATGCTATTGGGGTAGTGTGGCTATGAAAATAGACATTCGTAAGGCTTGTGATACTCTTGATTGGAAGTTCCTTTGTCGAGGGCTTTTGGTTTCTCTCAAACCTTTATGGATTATATGGTCATTTTAGTTGCTTGAGAGGGGTTAGACAGGAGGATCCTCTTTCTCCTCTTCTTTTTGTTTTGATTAATGGATCTCCGGCTGGCTATTTTAAGTGCTTGAGAGGGGTTAGACAAGAGGATCCTCTTTCTCCTCTTCTTTTTGGTATTAGTGAGGGTTTTCTCAGTAGGTTACTTTCGAAGATGGTGGAGTCGGACCAACTTTTTCCTATCTCTTCTCTGAGGGGTTTTTTACTCCCACTCATTTGTTGTATGCCGATAATGTTCTAATATTTTGTAAGGGCACAACCAAAAACCTGAGGAATGTTATGCATGTTTTTAATGTTTATGGCAACATTTCGGGTCAACTTGTCAACTTGAGTAAATCCTCCATCTTTTTTGGGTCTTCAGTTTTCTCCTACTCGGATTAATTCTCTTCAATCCTTAGTCGGGATGCAAATTGGTCAATTTCCTTTTTCTTACCTAGGGGTTCCTCTTTTTCGGAGTAAGCCCGAGAAATCTATTTAGATGCCTATTGTGAATAAGATTTTGTCTAAATTTGCTAGGTGGAAAGGTAAGTCTCTTTCTTTGGCTAGTCAGACTACTTTGATTCACTCAGTGATTACCGACTCCTTTATTCACTCGCTTATGGATTATAAGTGGTCGGTTTCCTTAATTCAGATGGTTACTAAGAATATCATAAATTTCTTATGGAATGGTTCTTGTGAGGAGTCCAAGTTGATCCGTGCTGCCTGGAATTGTTGTTGTAGACCTTATGCTCTTAGTGGTCTTCGTTTGAAGGATTTGACCTTGTTGAATGATTCATTACTTCGGAAGCTTACTTGGAAGTTTATAACTTCGAACAGTTTTGTTTTCACTTTTTTACGTGAGAGGTATATTACACATTTGTAGAAACCTCAAGGAGACTACATCACCTTTTCCATCTCGACTTCTTTTAAGACTAATTATGTTGAGCTCATTAAAGATGTATCTAGCTCATCGGGGAAGACTCGTAGAGAGATTTTAGTGTGATAACTGGCTGGGGTGCTGATCGAACTAAAATTGATATGTTTTTGGCCATCATTTCCTTCTATTTATGCTTGATTCTTAGGCATTTCCCCATGTTTTAATGTCATTAATTAAGTGTTTCAAGTTTATTTGTGCCACAAGGGCATCTGTGAAGAAGAAGAGGAATTTGATGCAAAATTTTGCACAAAGTGGAGAAACAGGGCATTGTCACCCTTTGAAGGTGTCGCCTTTGGCACACAGCGATAGAAGACAAATTGCAATGAAAAATCTAGCAAAGTGTTGCCGTAATATTGTCATTGTGGTGACCAAGAAGTGATAGAGAAGATTAAATCTTGAAAATCAACCAGGTGTGGCGCCGCGGTGAGATGTCACCCTTTTGATACACCGCAACAGAGAGGTTGAAAACCAAGAAAACCATCAGGTCTGGCTTCGCTGTGTTGTGTTGTCATGAGACCAAACAGGCGACCACTCTCAAAATCTCAGATCTCTTTGTCCCTATCGCCACAACCACAAAAAAGATGAGAATGACCGCGACAATCGAATCTCAGAATGTGTAACCATCTACCGCGGTGGTGTCGCTATAGCGACAACATACCGCAACACCCTGCCACATTATCATTTCTAGCAATTAACAGTACAAGTTCGAGAGCCACTATATATATTTTTCACTTCCAATTTGAAGGGGGATCCAAGCATATTTTCAAACACGAATTTACAAAGTTTTAGACCTAGCATTCTCCTCCATACTTCCCACATTCAACTTCCTCCATTTCTAATCTTGTATTACCTTTTCCATCCAAAAACTCAACACTAAATTTGATTACTTCACCCAACCATTCCTCTCTTCTCATTCTCTACATCCCAATACCTTTGTCACTCATCATTAGACACCCACCTAACTAGACATATCCTTATCTACCACTCTTTGCAATAAGAGCATATGAGGAAAGAAAAAAGCAAGCATTAAAGAATGAGACCCAAGGGTGATTTCCTTATCTATTACTTTCTTGCTTATTGATTGTAACTATGTAACTAAACCCCTAATCTAGGGGATAGATGTGGGGAACATTAGGATTTGGGTTTTGCTTAAGCTATTGTATTTGAATCTCTATTTGTGTTATATTCACTTGATAACTAGATCCTATTCATTATATGATTTGCATTGTATACCACTAGTTGATCATACTCTTGTGTAGGATAATTTGCTATGTAATCAATCTTGGATTGACACTTTTGATTGATTAGGAATATAGTGAATAGGATAGATTATTGGAGGGTATATTAATCACAATAATCTAAACCTTGATTTGTAACAAACCAATCCCATATTAACCCCGTTTCCTTAATCGGTTAGGCATTTTGGTAGGAAGATGTTTAGGGTTCATAGTGATGACCTAAACATATCTAAGAATACAAATGGTTAACATATAAGAGATTGGTCCATTAAAGTGGCTTGAAAAACATTGCCCATAATCCACTTGCAACTCCATCAATTCCCTAGTATCTCTCTTAATTGCTTACATCCCTTACTCTTATCAAGATTGTTGAGCATTCTATTTGTCCTATCGCATTATGTTACTTTTACTTTACTTGCATGTTTGGTGGTTTATCAAACCATACAACTATCCATTTATCGTGATTTATTTTATTGCATTATAAATTAGTCAATAAACTAACGTATTACTCCAATTCTCTATGAAACGAATCTTTGCTTACCATTTACTAAAATTTACATCCTAAGAGGATTCCTATGTGATTAAAACATGGTTTTCAAATGATCACATAAAATATTGTTTTGAAGAGTACAAAACGACCTCATAAACAATGGCGCCGCTGGTAGCTATTGTTGAATTAATTGACTTTTCTTGCTGCTACTCTTTGGGAGGCAGTTTTCTCCATTTTTCAAAGGTGTGTCTCCGCTGATACTTGGGGTTCTTTTTTTCAGGCAGGCCATTTCTGTTTCTTTCCGTGATCATATTAGGATTTTGTGGAAAGTTTCTATTCATACAGTGATTTGAGTGTGTGGTTTTCCCGTAATCAGTGGATTTTTGAAAAGAAATCTATTGACTTCAGGGCTGCTTTATCTCTTGTTTAGCGCTTTGTTTATGATACAAACCATTTAGGGATTGATTGTATGCATAACTGTGTTGTTGATCTGCTGATTCTTTGCCGGTTTGGTCTTAGTGGTCATCCTGGTAAGGCTCCGGTTATCATGAGTGTGGTTCGGTCGCCCCCGGCCCTAGGGTGGATCAAGGTTAACACGAATGGTGCAGCTTTAGGTTCGCCATGTGTGGGGGGTTGTGGGGGTGTTTTTCAGACTTGTGGATCTTTTGTTAAGGCCTATTTCATGGTCCCCCTTGGTCAGGCTTTTGCTTTCGAGGCTGAGCTCCTTGTGACTTCTTTAGCCATCAATTATGCTCGGAAGTTGGGTTGGTATAGGATCTGTCTCGAGAGTGATTCTTCTTATGTTGTTCGGCTTCTTTCGGATAAGTCCGATCAGGTTACCTAGCCTGTTCATTAAGCTTGGTAGCACTGCATTTATTAGATCTCGTAAATGGAGTTCCAGGTTTCTCATTTATATAGGGAAAGAAATTAGGTGGTGGATGCTCTCTCTAAGCACGCTTTGGGTCTACCTTCTGATTCCTGGTGGTTCTCCACTCCTTCGTTCTATTCTACGCTGGTTGATAATTACTATATGGGTAGAGAATCTTTTAAGTTTTCCTAGCTTTGTTTTTCTTGTGTGGCTTGCATGCCTTTAGGTTTTTTGGAGCTATGTCCTTTGTTTTGTGATGTTTTGCTATTACTTTTGTTACTCTTTTTCTTTATTTATTTATTTCAGGATAATGCCTAGGGGTTTTTTAACTTATGATCGCTTGTGATGCTTTTTCCCCCTTAGGTCAGTCCAATTTCATCAAAAATAATAATAATAATAATTGTGCATATTATACACGTACATATGTTGAAAAGAGTAAACAAGAATTTATGAGGTAATTAAGAAAATAAGAATATTGAAAAAAAAATATGAAATAAAGAGAATGACGAAGAATTGAAGAAGAAAGACGAATAAAAAAAATGATCTCTAATAGTTGGTGATGAGAATTATATTGTATGTGTTAAGAGTCTTTGACATTTCTCCAAACATTTCCAAAGACTTCAATAATGTTCTAGTAGGCGCTAGGCGCTAGGCACCAGTCGTACGGTGGACCGGTGCTTAGCGCCTAGATTGACTAGGTGTCTAGGCGAATTTTTTTTTTTTTTCAATACGATTTGTGATTTTGTTCTTTACAATCATTATTATTTCATAAATTTTTTATTTATTTTATTTTATTTTGGCTTCAACACCACATCATTGCATGGACCCCATGTCACTACATCACTCCTCTTTTCCTCAATTAACTCACCCACTGTCTTGATTCAATACAAATTTCAATTTTCTAAATCCACTTCTCATTTCACTACACACTTTTTATCTTCTCAATTAATACTCTCTCATTTCAACTCTATCTCTCTCCATCTCCATCTCTCTCCCCAGACTCTTCACTCTCTTCTATTTTCCTTCTTCTTTTTTCTAGTGACTCTTCACTCTCTCTCACTCCATCACTCACTCTATATTTTCCATTTATTTTATTTTCCCTACAACTCTTCACAAACTCTCTCTCTCTATCTCTTTCATTTATTTTATTTTCTCTGACGAGCTCTAACAATATCAGAACAACGACAACAGCTGTTTAATGTTTTAATGAAATTTTTTTTTTATTTAAAAAAAAAAACCGCATAGTTTTGTGCTTGAAATAAGTCTAGTCGCTGACTAGACATCCGGCCTTCCTAGTGGCAGTCGGTGCCACCTAAGGCCATCTCCAACCCATTGTACCAATTTGTTGCAAACTTTGCAACAAAATGCAGCAATTTCACACTTCCATCTCCAACCAATTGCACTAAATCCTACTCTAAAAAGAATATTCCCTTACATATTCCCTCTCAACCAATCAAAAACAATGAAACAATTTTATTTTTTTTTAAAAAAAAAGGTTTGCTACGCTCTAGCGCAAAGAGGATTGTTACGCCAAATCTGGCGCTATATGAAGGTTTGCTTCACTCTGGCGTAAAGAATAGCGCTCCCATTGGAGAAGGTTTGCTGCAACAAAATGGCGTTTGGTGCTTCCGTTGGAGATGGTCTAAGGCCTAGGCGGCCGACTTAACTGATTACTAAAACACTAGGTTCTAGAGATTTGATACATTACCAATACTTTGGAAGCTTCATGAGGAAGCCAAAGTGATGGCAACTGACTTTGTAATGTACGCATATATATACATAAATGTACAAGTCAGTGCGTACTAATATAACTTTATCGGTGTGTTAGATATGGACCATTAGATTTACATACTTTGACTTAAAGTCTATGCACTTGTCAAAACTTCTCCATAATCAATGGTCCACATACATTGGTACTGATGTAGTTATATCAATGCACACTGATATGAACGAGGCTGTATATATATTCAAATTTTGTTCATAATTTCATTTTAGTCCTCAAATTTGTGTTTTTAATTTTCATAACCTCTAAATTTTCATATATCTGAAATTTTAACTTTAATGCTTTAAAAAAAAAATGAAAGTCAAAGAGTGGTGCTATTGGCACACCCTTGCGATCTATTTATGCCCCACTTTTAAAATTATTTAGCATTCAATTCTTTTTTCTTTTTTTCTTTATCAAAATTAGTTATCTCTCAAAAAAAAAAAAATACTTAAAAGAGATATGCAATTAGGAAAAAAAAAAAAACCTTATACAAAGTAAACCCTAATAAAATCCCTAAAATATATTTTTCTTAACACACAACCCTAAAATAGTTTTACAGTAGGTTGGGCTGTCTAAGAGCAACTCTAATAGATTCATTAATTGAGGTTGTTGGAAAAGTTAGATGTGGCTAGCTCCAACAGACTCGTTAAATAATATTCTTCAATTGAGAAATTATTTCTCACTCTTCAATATTACCGAGTGATTTCTCACTCTTCAGATTTTATTTTATTACTTTTTATTGTGTCTTAACAACTATATCTAATATTAAATTTAACAATTCTTTCTAATTTCAAACAATTTCAAACAACCGTAAACAACTCATTAAATGCTTTCATTAAAATAATATAAGACTATTTCTATTTGAAGAGTCTTTTGGAATAACTCTTCTTTTCTCACTCTTAAAATTACCACATAAGTAAGCAAATTGATATTTAAATAGTGAAATTAGAAGAGGCTTTTGGGGTTGCTCTAAGAGCATCTTCAAAAGACTCTTCTATTTTCACTCTTCAAATGTTTATTTGCTTACCTATGTGGCAATTTGAAGAGTGGCAATTTGAAGAGTGAAAAAAGAGAAGCCCCTCCAAAAGACTATTTAATTAGAAATAGGTTTATATTATTTTAATGAAAGCACTCAAATTCCTCCCCCAACAAATATAATTACCCTTCATTTTTTTTCAAGTTAGATATAATAATATGTTATTATTAAATATTCAATATTAGTTTCATTTTAAAGATCTAAATGAGATCTTTCTAATGGTATAATTTTTATGATGATAAAATTTATAAACTAAAATTTATTATATATTAATTGAATTTAATTAAAAAGATAAAAAGATATAGATGTCAAATATTAATGATGATATGATATAAAAATAATATAATAATAATTGAAGAGGGAGAACTTGCTCTTCAATATTGAAAAGAGAGAAGCAAAATCTTATTTGAAGAATCTCATTTGAAGAGTCTGTTGGAGCAAAATATGCTGATGTGGCTCTTTTGACTTTAACAAATATCTCATTTGAAGAGCCTTTTGGTGATGCTCTAAGGGCATCCCCAAAAGACTCTTCTATTTATACTCTTCAAATGTCTATTTGCTTACCTATGTGGCAATTTGAGGAGTGAAAAAATAAAAGTTCTTCCAAAAGACTCTTCAATTAGAAATAAGTTTATATTATTTTAATGAAAGTGCTCAAATTCTCCCCTCACCACCAAAAAATCTAATTGCCCTCTATTTTTTTCAAGTTAGAAATAATAACTTTTCATGTTATTTATATGTTATTATTAAATATTCAATATTAGTCTCGTTTTAAAGATCTACATGAGACCTTTCTAGTGGTATAATTTTTATGATGATATAATTTATAAATTAAAACTTATTATATATTAATTGAATTTAATTAAAAAAGATAAAAGATATAGATGTTAAATATTAATGATGATGTGATATAAAAAATAATATAATAATAATTGAAGAGGGAGAAGTTGCTCTTCAATATTGAAGAGTGAGAAGTAAAATCTTATTTGAAGAATCTCATTTGAAGAGTCTGTTGGAGGCATATATGCTGACGTGGCTCGTTTAATTTTTAGATATATCTTATTTGAAGAGTCTTTTGGGGATGCTCTAAGATCCCTCTCTAAAACAAGAATCTTTGACCATAATATGCAGGCCAACAATAATTTGGCCATAAACTTGATGGCATTACAACAATCCCCACATATTCCCAAATTCTTTAACACCGGAATTGAGGATTCTCCATTAGAATTGAGTATTCCAGAAGCAATAAATAGCTTCTCACTGTGGTTGCAAAGAATTCCTTGTTTCTCCTTCTCATTCACATCTTGCAAAAATTTGTACGTAAATCTCATCATATCGTCCATCACTCCAATCACCAATAACAAAAGTGTAAACTCTATTTCTAACATGGACCCAACTGTAACCTAGCGCGCTTAGCTATTCTTCTTTCACTCATCAATTTTCTAGTTTCTGAAGCTTCATCCCATAGTTTGGCTTTAACAAAAATATTAAATAACAATAGAGGTTCGAAATAGAGATGAGGTTTATTAAGTTTAAAAAATAAGTAAAAATGAAAGTTGAAAAATAAATTTAAAAAATTAATAAAACTATTTAATTTTATATAATTAAATCAAAATTTTAAAAAGTGAGACCCAGACATAACGTAAGAGGTGCCACCGGGAATTTATTGTTTAAGTTAAAATTTGAAAAAAATAAATAAATAAATAAGAAAATGAAGGTGTCGCTACCATAACAGCAACTGTGTACAGCTCATATACAGAATTGTGAATGGTGCAACATGCAAGTATGTGAAGACTAAATATACAGAATTGTGAATGGTGCAACGTGCAAGTATGTGAAGACTGAAGAGTGGCAGACAAATGTCCACAGAGATTTTTAAGACAAGTGAGGTGTTTTAGGTGAAACTGAGTGCACACAAAATGTGTGAGTGACATTGTCCAATTGAGCTGTGTAAACTATAAAGTGTCAAGTGAGAGAATGATTCAAGCATTGTAAATTTGCTATGTAATATAAATTGGGGTTTGGTTAAGTTGCGGTTAATAGTCATATTATTATTAATGGGCGTGAGAGAGTTAACAGTATGTATTTAAATTTATTTAGGGTTATTTTTGGGGGGTAAATGCCGTGATGACTATCAACTTATGTCATCACTATCAAAATGACCACCAGATAGGGAATTGATTTCAAAATGGCCATACCATCCAATGAGTGGCATTTTATTGAATAAGGGGATAACTTAATTTATTTTAGATATTTTTTTTAAATCAATTTTTTCTTTTGTTTTTTGAAACAAATAATTATATTTAGTGTATGCATATACGTATATATATCTCAAACATATATATATATATATATTTCTTTTCAACTTATCTCAAATATATTTTTTAGAATTTTTAGATTTTGTAGTTTTAATTTTCTCAAAAAATAATATATATATATATATATATATTTCTTTTCAACTTATCTCAAATATACTTTTTAGAATTTTTAGATTCTGTAGCCTTATAATTAATCTTCTCAAAAAATTATATATATATATATATATATTTCTTTTCAACTTATCTCAAATATACCTTTTAGAATTTTTAGATTTTTTAGTCTTAATCTTCTCAAAAAAGAAATATATATAAGAAATATATATATATATTTCTTTTCAACTTATCTCAAATATATTTTTTAGAATTTTTAGATTTTGTAGTCTTAATCTTCTTTAAAAAGAAATATATATATATATATATATATCTTGAGATATGCTATACGTATATATATACACTAAATATAATTATTTGTTTCAAAAAACAAAAGAAAAAATTGATTTCCAAAAAATATCTAAAATAAATTAATGTCATCCACTTATTTACTAAAATGCCACTCATTAGATGGAATTTGATGGAATGGTCATTAGTATAACAGTGTTTGCCAAAAATGTCCATTTTGAAACCAATTCC
Organism: Acer campestre; assembly: GCA_954870605.1. Lineage (NCBI taxonomy): Eukaryota > Viridiplantae > Streptophyta > Magnoliopsida > Sapindales > Sapindaceae > Acer > Acer campestre. The sequence continues at coordinate 16,262,660 of OX940811.1, read as the reverse complement.
CCATCTGGTAGCCATTTTGATAGTGGTGGCATAAGTTGATGGCCACCAGGGTAATTACCCATTATTTTTTTTATTTTACTACAGGGTACAAAAAGATACAAAGTTTCTGAAAAAATTACATTAATAGTGGGTGTAACGAGTAAATTGATGTACAGTACCAATGGTTTATTGTCTGGATCAAGATCCTCTCCTGGCTTATTTTTCCTTGACTTTCCATAATCCAATGAAAATTAAGCAAGATACAAAATACATAGTCAAGATTGCCAAGGAAAAATAAGGACCAAGGAGTGGATCCCAACTCTTATTGTCTTGAATATTAATTTGCACAAAGCATGCAAGACTTTGTTTGGTAGCATTTAAAGATGGTTAGTGTTAATCTTTATTGTACTTTTTGACTTATCTTTTTATTTATTTCAAATTTTCAACTGATACCAAGACATGAGTTATTGATGCTCGAACAAGAATTTGATAAAACTGATACAGGAGACTTAAAAGCAACATTAATTGAAGAAGAATTGGAATGATAACGTGATAACATTTGAATAGAAAAAGGACTAACACAGTCACTGAGGAATTTTGTTAAGTTTGCAGAAACTATAGTCCTTGAATTTTTTGGCTTTATATTTTGGAGGATTTTCTTCATCAAGAAGATCAGCAATCGGACCCACCACCAATTCACTCGGAGGCTCCAGGAAAACAGGCCACGACATCCTCGTTCTTTCCTTGTCAACTGTTGTTCTGTGTAACACCGCCTTATATTTGCCATTGCTAAGAATCTGCACATTTTAATGAACATTTTTTACTACCAAATCATATTAAACCATAATTGTTTATTCGTTATAAGGTAACAAAAACGTATTAATGATAATTAAAGAATTGGAGAAAGGACCTCAATCTGATCACCAATGTGGATGATGAGAGCGTTGGGGATGTATTTAGCATCGATCCAACGGTCATCCTTGAAGACTTGGAGTCCAGGAACTTCATTAGGAACAAGAATGGTGAGGGCAGAGAGATCAGTGTGAGCCACCACACCAAGCGCCAGATCAGGACGAGGACATGGTGGGTAATAGTTTATCTTCATCATGTATTCAACCTCCTCACCACCTGATGCTTCTTTAAGTCGATGCCCTTCCAGCCCCAAACCTATCGAAAGCCCCTGAAACAGTTTGTCCACCACCTCTCCCATGTACTTTGCATACTCCTCATTCACCTCTCTGCATGCATTGTACTATTAGAGATCTAGAGCACGTTTATTAATCAAGAATGAAACGAAAGAGAAAATGAAAAAGAATCAAGTTTCATGGAAAATGTAATCAGGAAAAAGAACTTGATTCCTTGGTTAGGAGGGAAATCAGGTTCCCTTTTCAAAAGGAACTTATAAAAAAAATAAAAATAAATAAAAATAAAAACAAAAATAAAAAATAAAAACCTGTAAGAGGGAGGAATCTTGGGCCAGAAGCGGTAATTGATAGAAGAAGGAGGCCAAATCTTGTGGAAGAGATGATCAACCCAAGATTTCTTTCCTTCAACTTCTTTTTGGAGTTTGGAGCCATAGCCTTCAATACTTTGAGAACCAGGTGGTTTTGCATAAGCTTCTTTTTCTTCCTGAGGAAGTTCAAAGAATTGTCTCCCAACAGCCTGCAATCTGCTTATAACATCGTCAGGTATTCCGTGGTTTACAATCTGGAATATGCCCCATTCGCGGCTGGCCTTGGCCATCAAACCCACCACTTTTTCGACATCTGGATCGCTGATGTCGATCGTTGGTATCTCAGGTACTATCCCATGATATGTTGTGATTGCAGGCTGTTCTATCTCCGGCCTGATGAATTCTGAAGGAATGCTGTCTTTTAAATTGCATATGCTTGCGACTGCTTGAACGCTCTCCACGGCCATAATAATATCAGAAAAGAAACCACCGATGACTGATGATCTAGTAGTGTAGTTTTTGAAACAAATTATGAGAAAAAAAGCTTGTCAAAAATAATAATTATATAAAGCAAGTGGTGAGGGTTTCTGCAACAATATTGACGTGGACTATTTCAGTTCACTTGTTAGAGCTACCAACCATGCAAAGGACATGACACGTTCTGGGTGATTTATTTTTGCTATTATGAAATGTGTAAATATATTTGGAAAATAAAATACAATTATCAACTACACCCATCAATCGTCTAAATATCTCAGTAGATTCGCCACCGTTCATTTATTATTATTATTATTATTCGTATGACCCGACTATTAGGTTTGGCAACTAGCTAGTAGAAAATCTTGTACAGTATGGTCCCTCCCTGGTCCAGGGTGGGACCGTCCCATGTAAGATTTTCTCGGACCATCCTATGTAAGATTTTCTTCTAGTTAGGAAAGATTCTTTTAAAATCCAAACCTATATATCTAATCTATCTAGTCTATTAAATCAATCTTTGTTTTCTTTTCTTTTTAAAAAATACTGTAAAACTATCCTTAAAAAATGACTTAATAAAAAGAAGGTAGCATACAGCATACATTTATAAATAATTTGATATATACAGTGCAACACACCCAAAGGAAATTTCAAAACAGAAAAAACTTGCCGATGGTAAAGATTAAAATAATTAGAGCTCTATGATACTCACAATTTCCTTAAATAATTTTGCTCCCTCTATGCTTCTCAAGTAGTACAACCTTAAAGACCCGTTGAACTCAATTTTATGTTTATACTCAAAACTGTAGACACAATTTTATAATGAGAACAAGAAACAAAAAAAAAAAAAAAAATTTGATTTTAAATTACTAAAGGACATCAATATTTATAAACATTCTCGTATCCATTCGAAAAGACATATATCTCTTTCTATTAAATATATCCTTAAAAAAAATTGGAAAAAGATATGATTTTTAATAAATGATACTGTGTTTATAAAAAGACACAACTTTTATGAAATGACACTATTTTTTTTTTATTTTTTATGAAAAGTCATAATGCTTAACCAATTTATTTATATAAATTCAATTGGGTATTGAGAATAATTTTCTCATTTACTAATTAATGGTTTTTTTTAAAGTCAATAATTAATGGTTAATATAAATATTAATAATAATAAAACCATTTCACACAAAATTTGGTGTAAAAACTCGATTTTCTGTTGGATAACGCCAAGGCCAACCAAACTGAAAAGAGATTACTAACCTTTAGCCTTTAGGAATTAAATATAGAAATAAATTGAATACAAAAAAACCTTCTATATATTTAATATGTTGCTTTAGTAATTGAAGTTATTTTAGGAAAAATAAATGATTTAATTTTTAAATTCGGAAAATTTTAGCAAGCACTAAAAATAAATGAATGTTCAGTTTCCTTGTTTATTTATTTATTTATTTATTTATTTATTTATTTTTATTTTTTTAAGTATTACATTAACTACTGGTTTTTTTAGGAGGAGGAGGAAGACTTGAATCCATAACCCCGTGGTACAGGTGTGACTGTGTGAGAGGTTTACCACAAGACCAACTTCATCTCGTCATTTCCCTATTTAAATTATAGATTACTAAACATGCTCTTGAGTGTATATATATATATATATAACACATTCATTTACCCATAATTACAAATTAATTAGTTCCATTTTATTATAGAGTTTCTCTATTTAAAAACTTTTTTTTTTTTTCACACTTCTTTTCTAAATACAATCTTATTTATAAAATTTCTAAATACGCTTCATTTTGTTCACGAATACCCTTTTTTTTATCTTTTCATACTCGTTTAATTTCATTTATTTTTTAAAACTTTAATCGGAAAGGCTTGTCCAAAAAACCATCGATTTTTTTTTATATTCAATTATTCCATATATAGAGGTAATTGTCAAGATTTTTGATATTAAAACTACATTCTTTTTATTTATTTTTTTATCTTTTCAGTTTCTTTTCTAAAGATACAATTAAGGATGAGGCATGAACGTCCACTGTGGCATGCTTCGTTGTAACACGAGTTCCTTCTTTGGTAGCCAGGGCGGAGGTGTTTGAAAACCAACTTAGGCTGTAGCCCAGGTTGGTATTTTGGAAAAAAGTTAAAGGTTATTACTAATTACCCATATTTTATAATTATATTTATCAAATTATTCTAATTAAAATAAAACATTTCAGATATAAAATAAACTATTGAAGGCTCAAACACAACTTTCAAGTTTCAAGCAGTGAATCACTAAGCCACCAACTAAATTTAACCTGTTCATTCTCTCAAAAGGTGTCTCACTCTCAAGAGTTAATTAAAGTAGTTAAAATTTTGATCTTCCAAGCTTTATTTTTTTCTTTTGATATTTTATAATGTGCTAGTAGTTGGTGGGATTAGCATATAAATACTAATTTTAATCAAATCATGCTATTTTCTTTGAATTTATTCAAACATGATTCAATTATAATATTGATTGTTAACCTAAAAAAATCATAAAAAGTAAATAAATTTTCTTTGAAAGTAAATAAATTTTATTGATCTGCCTAAATAGGTATTTTTTTTTTTTTTTTTCATATCTTGACAATCCAATTAATATCGTAGACTGTAATATCAAACAATTATATACAAAAGCTGACAAGATGAGGTTAACCCAATGGTATGTCTCTCATACCTACACTGAGGTTGTCGGTTTGAGTATCTCCCCTCCTGAAATCCCGAATTATTTTAATAATTTAATAAAAAAAATTATATACAAAAGTGAAGAAAAAAATCAATTAATAAATTTTTTTCATACAATTTAGATTCCTTAAAAAAAATAATAAATAAATAAATAAATTTGGTTTAGCCCACCCTACTATTTTACCCTGGCTTCGTCCCTGATGGTAGCCTCCATCTTGGATTATGTAGGCCACTTAGTCATCTGCGTTACTTTTACATATATAAAGGGTGTTTTGGATTCCATTGATTCTTTTTGTGTTATTTTTTTTAATTTGATCTATATATGCCGTCCACCTTAGAGATAGATGATGAAGATTTATCTATCTATTTTGTTTTAGAAAACCAATATTTTTGTCCTTTTTTTTTAAATGATCTCTATGATCCATTTGAAAATGGTCGATGGAGATCCAATTTTTTCTTTTATTTATAAATGGATTTCCACCATCCATCGTTGGATGGATCATGGAGATCTATTTTTTTTTTCTTCATTTTGCATTAATTTAAGTTAATGGCATTGTGATAATTTCAATAAGAGGTATAAATGACTTTTTAGTAGTCCAACTTGGTCAACAACATAAAATTAATGGAATTTACTAATGCGGGGTGTTGGGGATTTGAACAGATGAATGCGAAAACATCGTGCCTAATACTTGCCCATAACTCATAGCAATTAATAACGTCAATATATAAAAAAAAAATATAGATGGGGAAAAATAAACAATCACATAACACAAGATATACGTGAAAAACCCAAATTGGGTAAAAAACCATGGGCCATCAGCATGACAGAGAAAGTTCCATTATATGATAAATTGTTACAACCATATACTCTATAATTCTCTCTCTCACCTCAACCCTAAACCACGCTCACAAGATCTGTAAGGTCCTCATATTTTGATTGGCTTATTTCGTTGACAAACCACATTTGGGGATGTCTATGTAATAGGTAGCTTAGGTTCTCGTTGACAAGCTTCCAAGCATCCAGGTGACTTCAAGAGCAAGAGCGAAAGGTAAATCACTTGACTTGCCTCTTGAAGAGATTAGTTGCACGCACACACTTCTTCAAGCATTTTTTATTCATCTTGTATTTGTACTTCAATTCTTATATTTGTGCATTCTTCACACTTCACACATGCACTTCTTTATTGGATTTTGTTATGTGATAGTGTATACTAATTCTTTTCTGTTTGTGTGATCGGAAACGTCCGTGTTTGCACGAGGTGTACATGTCTTAGCACGATGGTTGACCATTTCAGAATGTCCTATTCTTCTCTTAGATAAGTGTTATAATTGGTTTGGTTGTTTGTAGTAAAGTGTCTAGTTTCAAAAGATTTGATTGCAATGATTTAAATGATTTTCAAAATTATCCTTTGTATGGTCTTGTGATCATAACGTTTTATACAAAGCTTCAAAATGAGTTTTGAAAATTTTTGTACAAACTAGACACCCATACCTTTTCAACAGTATATTATTCATAATCTTTCATGACTGTTTGGATTGGTTTTGATATCTCCAAAGTGACCACTAAAACAGGGCATCTCTGCTATTTTCCAAATCTGACCTTTGGTCACTCTAATAACCATAACTTTTTCTATAGATATCAAAACCTCATTCTATAAATAGGAGTATAAAGTAAACATCCATACCTTTCTAACGGTATATCATACGAAAGGTTTAGATATCGTTTGGTCATGGTTTGGGGCGCTCTAATCTTGAGCTGTTGTGCTTATTTGCCAATACTCTGGTGATTGCGCGGGTAGTATACCAACCAACAAACCAGTGCACTACTCTACCCCTGTTTCATAATTTGGCCATATTTTACTCATTTGGAGTCTAATTTGGCTCATTTTTTAAGGCAAATTCACAAAATTTATAGGGCTATCATCTAAGCACTATAAATACATCTCTTTCTCATCATTTGTCTTTAAGGAACAAAAACTACAAAACCCTATAGAGAGATTAAGAGTTCCTTAGTGAGAGAAAGCATCAAGATTACTTCTTTAACTCTCTCAACTCATTTCCATTTGCATCAAACATCATCTAAACATCATATAGGATCATCTAGGATGTATCTATGCATGGGTCTTCTTTAACACATATGACTTAGCAAGTTAAACACCAACTATTCATTTTTGTGTTCTTATTTAGCAAGAAATCTCATTTATAACTTGTATGCATTTAGATTATATTCTATCTACAAGATTGAGATTGTATGTTGATTGATTGGGTTGTTTTGTGATAGCTAGGATTTCAAGTTTATATAACATCTAGCTAATTTATCTCATTGTTTGATTGAGATTGATTGTGATAGCTATTGTATCTAGGATTGGTTATCCTTTACATAGCTAAGTTGTATGTCATGACATATAGCAATATGAAATCTATGATTGATTTTATTGACATCATTTAATCTCTAGATAAGCATTTAATGTTGCCTAGCATTAATTGCATTTTGAATATCATTGCATATTCACATAAGTTATTGATCTCTTCATGAGAATTAAGTATTGTGACTAAGTTGCTTAATGCATAAGCAAGATTGGTCAAGTGCCATTGTAAAAGGTCTGCGGGTAGAGTAGGAGGTGCTCACACCAAAAGTAGTGGATCAGGGGATATCAATAGGGATTGAACCAAGAGTGGTGAGTGGTAGTGTCCATAGCCTGAGGTTGTCTAAAGTGAGAGTCCGAGTATCATTTGATGGTGTAACCTTTTATTCGTACAGTGGATTTCGGTGACCGTGTGTAGCTAGCATAATAGCTTGCGGTTTTTCCTTGTTGAAGGTTTCCACGTAAAAATCAAGTTTTTTTTTAATTTCTGCATTTTATACTTGATTTTATTGTTTGTTGAATTGGGCTATTTTTTGTAATATTGACTAATCCGAAAAATTTGGCAATAATCGGATTAACAACCCATTCACCCCCTCTAGATTGTTTTAGATGCACGCGTTTATATATTTTCAAGATCCTCAACGAGTACCCTCCAATATCCCCTAGGTCTCTCCTGAATATCACTCATGGATCTCTAACCTGATTTACCGATATGTTAGGATTATGCTCAATAGCAAGAGTGTAATAATGTTTTTGACAATCTTTTCATATTAATAAAGTGATTTCTGTTTTAACAAATCCTATAGCATTTATATTTTAATTATTATAATTGTCAAAAGTAAATAATTATAAGGTCAAAAGACTATGAGAAATAAAGAATCGTTCGTACATTTGGATGTGTATGAGATTGACACAATTCTTTAGTTAGTCTTGAATAATGTTCACAACTTAAGATAAAGGTTGGGCACCTTTAGCTTGTTAAAGTTGTAAATTATTTTGCTAGCATTTGAGTGGGATCAAATGTGCTATGATGAGTCTAAAATCATCAAATTGTAATGTCTTTAAGTAAAAGAATCTAGTGCACTGGGTGCATTGAATAGGATCACAGTGAAATACTTTATCCAGAACCGTCAGTGGATAAAAGTTTTCATTTTGAGGACAATCGGATGGTCTATTTTAATCCTGAGATAAATGATGGATTTATGGTTGCAAGTGTTATCATTTGAGCTATCAATGAGTACGATTATATAGCATAGTCTATCCTCGATAGTTTAGTGGTATTCATTTGTTAATCAATAGATGTCTTCATTTATAGATATGGATATCGTGGCTCCATTTATTTAAATGATAGTATAATATTATCATATGGATATTTTGAGGTATTTGATATTAAATCTTAACGTTAAGTTTTCGATAGTATCTATTGAAATATGGCTTCTGGACAAGTCAGAAAATCCAAGTTGAAAATGTGGTCATATGAGTAAATATGGTAACTAGGAGAGCTATATGCGGTCTATGAGCTCTTGGTGATTACTGATATTTTTCACGAGGATACACTATTTCCAATAAGATTGTCTAGGGTATGAATGAGAAACATTTATTTATTCTATCTTTATTTAAGAGTTCAATTTTAGTTCTTTAGTGGAATGAGCTAAAATTAATAGATCAAACCTAATTAAATCTTTTGTTGATTATGATTAGGTTATGTCTATTGAAGCTTACATTTAGATGGCCCGCCAAGATCCTCAATCCACACGGACTTGCATGGATCACTTGATATATTATACCGTACTAATTTATGGGTCCATCTATAATTGTAATTAATACATTAAGAATATAATTTGCACATTTATTATATAATGGACTGTTAAATTATATTAATGTATTAATTTAAGGCATATGGACTTGTTTCTTTTAATAAGAATGAGTCTAGTTCATATGTGGATTTTTAATTAAGGTCCAATGGATTTAATAAAATGTAAAAATAATATATTGCACATGTTTTACACTTGGGCAGCAAGGCTAAGAATCTTAGCCTAATATATTGTTTTATTTTATTATTTAAATAAATGGAAGTTAATTAATTAATTATTTAATTAAAAATCAAAATCTTTTTCTAACTAGGAAATAGGTTTCTTAGTGTTATACTATTGTTGGTAGTATAATAAGAATCAAAGACTTTATTTGATAAGTAGATAAATAAAAAAAATTTATTTATCTAATCAAATTAGGAAGTTTTTGATTAAGTCACAATTTAATTTATAATCAATATATTATTGGATAATACACTAAAGAGTTGGATTAGGGTTTGAATTCTAAAGTTGATAGGAACTTTGGTGAAGCACAAATCCTCTTTAGGTGAGGATTTCGGCCAACCTAATATTTAGGGGATAGAATTCGGCCAACCCTAATCCTCTTGGGGTGAGAATTTCGGTCACCATATATATACTATCATATAGAATTCAGCCAACCCTAGTTTTCAATAGAGAGTTTTTTATTTTGCTTAAAAAAAATAATCCAACTCTAAGCAAAGTGTGTAAATTTTGACCAAAAGGAAAAAGAAAGGAAGAACGTTTTGTGTTCGAAAGTGCAATAATAGCTTTTACATCAAACAGACTTTATGTACAACATTGAATTAGGTTCACGCAAGTTTCGATCAAAAGATTAAGAACTCACAAGTGACCAAACGTTTTTCGTTTTTCTCTAGGAAGTTATTGTGTGAAATTCCCTTTAAAGCAATAGTGTTTTATACCTAGAGGGGGGGTGAATAGGTATAGTCCAAAATTCTTCCAATATTCAAAAATGCGGAATATAAGAATGAAAAAAATACTTGAAATGATATAATAATTGTATAATATGAATCAATTCATGTAAGCATCAATATACAAAAGAATCAATACAAGTGAACATATGGAAGATAAAGAAATATAAAGTGAAAATGAGACACAATGTTTTTACGTGGTAAAACCTCGAAGAGGAAACATCCACGGGTTGAATCCACAACCACCGGCAAAGCAAATCCACTATACGAAAAGGACTTACACACTCAAAGCTATCAATACTATGATATCCACTCTAAGCTATCAAGACCTAATCAACCCTCGGGCTAGTGATTCACAAAGCCTACTCTCTATCCAAGATGTGTCCTACACCTCTAGAGAGCAACTTCCTATCCAAGGCTCTCAAGCCTCTAGGAAGATTTCCTTGCTTAGCAATCTAGATCACTAGGATCCTAGTTAAACTATCCAAGCTCAACCATCCGGAGTACACAACTCCTTGCTAAGACTTTCGCTTAGTTATCCAGATCCCCTTGATCCTAACTAAGGCTTCTTGCTTGGCTATCCGGAAACCTTTCCTAACCAAGTCTTCTTGCTCAAGTCAAAGGCTTCACTCACCTTGACAAGAGACTTCAACCTATTACAAGCCAACGATCTAAGTGATGCAAATAATGCAAACACATACAAATAGAGTAAGTAGATCAAACACACTCTATGAACATGCTTAATGATAATCTAGAATATACTATCAACACACAATCACAAATCTATCTAGGAATCAAAGCATGCCAAAACAATAAGAACAAGATTAGAATATTCAATATATGTCACAAAAAACCTTAGTTCTTATATCAAGAAATTGAATCTAGAAGATAACATGAAGCACATCATACAATCAATTTCTAGAGGCAATTTCAAGCAAAATCAAGTCGAACAAATAGATGTTTAAGAGAGATCACAAAGCTAAACTCAATTAACTAATCAATCATACAACCCTAGCATATGATCTAACATACTTCTCAACATATTTCAACAATCAATTAGAAAGAATCATAGAGATGATCAAGTGAAATTGAAAGAGAAGAAGTTTCACATACAACCAAAGAACCTCGAACTGAAATCAGTGTGTTGGGAAAAATGATGAAGTCAAATGGCTCTGAAAATACTTGGGGTTTGTATCTCTCGTTGAGACCAACAATTTTGGCTTTTGAATCACTCGATTTCGAGTTCGTATGAAGAAGTTATGATCAAATTAAGAAAACAAAAATCATGAACAATTCTGTAGAAATTTCCAATTTGATGTTGTTCAAGTTGTTGGAAATGGAGGGAAGAGAAGGTATTTAAAGGAAGGAGAAGGAGGACATTTTGAACTAATCAAAAGAGGCCAAACCACCCTCTTTCCTGTGTGGGCGCGTGTGGCACACGGGACCAGAGGGAGGTTCTGGCCGTGTGGCACACGGCCTCCACACGGGGTGGCCTAGCCAATGCCAATGCCAATGGCCATGGCTTCTCCTCTTGCACATCTCGCACGTTCTTCGACCGTATTCGGTCCTCCGAACTCCGATTTCGAATCCATTTTTGGATTAAGAAAAGAACTCCCTCACACACAACGATGACTACTTCCTTTATCTTTTTAATTGAAGTGTTTGTATGAATGATATCTCTCTCCCGGTTGTTGAGTGTTTCAACAAAGGTTGTGTGCCTATTGAGATCAACTAAACCTTTATCTCTTTAATTCCAAAGATCTCTAATCCTACTTCCTTGATTCACCTAACGCCAATCAGTCTCTGCAACACTTCCTATAAAATTATTGTAAGTGCCTCATTTTTTAATTGGCTTATTTCGTTAACAAAATCACAATGAGATTCAATCTTGTTAGGGTAGCTTAGGATTGAAGATTTTCTTCTCAATTGCTTAAGGACCTGATTGTGGATTTCAAGAGCTTCATGGAAGGTAGCTACTTGATCTTGACTCTCATTTGAAGAGATTTAGTTGCACACACACTCTCTAGCATGCATGTGTGATATTTACTTCTTGTATGTTTTTCACATATATCACACTTACACTTTTTTGTTTGTGTTTTGCTAGATGTAGGTGTGTGCGCTGACCTGCTCATTGTGCTGGTCCACAGGCGCAGCACCAGCGCAAATCACCAGCGTAACCTTGGCAAAGGTTTGCCGCTGGTTCTGCACTGGTTGTCAGGCGCAGCCTCACCAGCGCAACTCTCCCAGAGAATTGTCGCTAGTTGTGTGCCTATGACTTGCGCTGGTCGTCCAGCACAAGGTTTGCACATAGGTTGTGCGCTGGTGTGGGTGCGCTGATCCACCAGCGCACATGACGAGATCTGAAGCGTTTTTTTTCAAAACGACCTCACTTTGATTGGATCTCATATATATATATGTCTTATTTGACCTTGGCTCGTTTTTAGAGCAAAAATTACACCTTTTTGAGAGCTTCTAAGTGTCTTCAAAGCCAAGGTATCAAGAACACTTTTTTATTACTTCAAACACCAAAACCCATCGTTCTTGTATGCTTCATTCATCATCTAGCATGTTCTAGTTTGATTCTCTTAGGTTTTCATCTTTGCTCACATGACTTGTAGTTAGAACATCACTTGCATCATTTCACATGTTCTCTCTCTACAAGATTGCTCATTTATTACTTGACTAGGCTCAAGATTGCTCCTTTATAACTTGACTTAGGTTCAAGATTGTGTCTTTGTGTTTTGTGAGTTGTATTGTGGTAGATATTGCATATAGGACTTTGTTTGTCTATTTTGTTATGTTATATGCATGCCACTTAGTAAGATGATATCTAGGAATTTTTAACATGTTCATCCATGCCTAGATAAGCTAAAATGTCTAACCTTGTATTTTGAGCATCTTGAATATTGCACATATTCACCCTAGGTTGTTTTATCTCTTCATTTAGAGTCAAGTCTTGTATTTACCTTTTGGTAGTTTGCAAGCATGAACTAGGTTCACTTCTAAAGGCCCGTGGGTAGCAAAGACGGATTAGTAATCTTAGGTGTGATGCGGTCAACCTAGATTGTAATCGTATTTGCAAGTAGTGGATTGAGGTTCTAGTGTGGAGCACAAAACAGCCCGTGGTTTTTCCCCGTGTGGGTTTCCACGTAAAAATCATTTGTTATTTACTTTCCGCATTCTCTACACATAATTTCATTTGTTGACTAGTTGGGGTTAATTTTGTAATCTTGATTAATCTCGAAAATTGGTAAAAAGGGATTAAAATCTATTCAACCCCCCCCCCCCCCCCCCCCCCCCAGATTAAATTAGGGCTTGTTTATATTTATTTTCAATTATTAGCAAGATAATTGTCCAAAGGTTGAGGGATTTGCTTCCAGCTCTTGTCAGCCCTAACCAAGTCGTTTTTGTGCCAAGTAGATAAATTCAAGACAACATTATGGTGGCTCAAGAAGTCCTTCATAAATTCAAGAATACTAAAGGGAAAACGAGTTATTTGGCTTAGAAGTTTGATCTTGCAAAAGCCTATGACAAGCTTTAGTGGGGTTTTATTAAGCAGGTTTTGGAGGAGGTTGGTCTTGATGCAAGATTTATAAACCTTATTATGAGTTGCATATCTAGTGTGAAGTACAAAGTCATATTAAATGGTGCTCTTTCTAATGAATTTTCCCCTAGAAGTGGATTAAGATAAGGTGATCCAATATCTCCTTATATCTTTGTGCTTTGCATGGAGAAATTATCCCATTTAATTCATCAAAAGCTGTTAGAAGGGGTCTGGAAACCTGTCAAGGTTTCGAGAGAAGGTCCTGAAATTTCTCACCATTTTTTTACAGATGACCTCATTCTTTTTGGTCAAGCCTCTCGACAACAAGCTACTACTATGAGGAACTATCTTGATCTCTTTTGTGACCTCTCTGGTGAACAAGTCAGTTACCATAAATCTAGAGTATTTTGCTCCAGTAACATCTTTGCTTTGATAGCCAGGACTTAAGCTGATACTTGTGGTTCTCCCTTAACTACTAATCTAGGAAACTACCTTGGTGTTCCTTTTATCCATGGTAGAGTGACTAGGGTAACTTATAAGGAGATCCTTGAAAAATTTCAAAAAAGACTTGCCTCATGGAAAAGTGCTTCTCTGTCTTTAACTGGTAGGATTACTCTCATTAAATCTGTGGCCTCATATATACCTGTTTATGCTATGCAGTCCATAAAACTCCCTACGGAGATTTGCTCCAAACTTGATAAGCTCAATAAAGACTTCTTGTGGGGTCATTCGGCTGATAAGAAGAAGATTCATCATGTTAACTGGGATTTGGTCTGCTTACCTAAAGACAAAGGTGTCTTGAATATCAAACAAATGAAAAAGATGAACCAAGCCTTGCTTACCAAAGTTGGCTGGCAGTTGATGCAAAATGACAATAGCTTATGAGGCAGTATGTTAAGAAGAAAATATCTCAAAGATAGCAATTTTGCTAATTATGGAAATCTTCCTATGAACAACTGCTCAAGCACTTGGAGGGGAGTTTCCTTTGGTGCTAAGCTTATTTTGAAGGGATTGAAATGGAGAGTTGGAGATGGTAGCAAAATTCAGTTTTGGTATGATGCGAGGGTTCCTGAATTCTACTCTTTCAAGAACTAGGCTATTTCCCCTTTATCTGCTGATCAATTGCTTGAGAAAGTTAGTGATTATACTTATGTTGAAGAGTGGAACATTCATAAGTTGAATTCTGTTCTGCCTTGGGATACTGTGCTTAGAATTTATCAGCATTCATACTGGAAGAAGGAGGAGTGGGCCTGATAAAGCTATTTAGGGTCTCTCTAAAAGTGGTGAGTTCTCAGTTAAAAGTGCTTATGACTTTCACTACAAATTCTGTGAGATTAATTCGTGGCAGTGGAGTTTCATTTGGAAGCTTAGACTACCTCCTAGAGTTCTAAGCTTTCTATGGATCCTTCTACATGACAAACTTCCTACAAATGTCCACAGCTTCGAAAGTGTATGACTACGAATATTAATTGCTTCAATTGTAATCTGAGTTGCGAAGATATGAACTATGTTTTCAGAGGCTGCCCGAAATCTATCTTCATATGGGATAATATCTGCAAAGGGATTTCTAAATCCTCTATGTTTAATCGTGACTGGAAGGATTGGCTATTCCTTAACCTAAAGGACAACAGAAATATTTTGAGAGAGTTGCCTAGATACCTTCTCTTTGTAGTAACTTTGTGGTTAATCTGGAAATGGAGATGTAAAAGCATATTTGTTTCAGATTTCATTTATCCCTCTTCCCCTAGTCTGATTATCAAGAATTACCTGGACTCTTGGCTTAATGCTAATTATGTGAGTACCTCCAATTATGTGTTGAATACGTGCTTGATTGCTTGGACACCACCCCCCCCCCCCCCCCCCTACTGATGGATTGGATTAAATTAAATGTTGATGGTAGAATGATTCTTGAGTCGGGACTTATTACAGCAGGTGGAGTTATAAGAGATCACAACATAAACTGGATTGGAGGCTTTACTCGTAAGAAAGGCATTGGCAGTGTGTTGGAAGCTGAATTGTGGGGTCTCTTTGAAGGCTTACAATTTGTCTGGAAGGATGGCTATAGAAAAGTCAATGTGGAAACTGACTCCCAAATCACTGTGAAATTAATGAGCAAATCCACTCCCCTAAATCACCCCCTTTTTAGTCTCATTCAAAACTACAAATCCTTATTGAAAGAAGACTGGTGTTGCTCCATTTGTCATATCTACAGAGAAAGCAATAGGGTTGCTGACTGCCCCTTGGGTCACTTGCTCGATCTGGGTGTTGCTTATTTTGAAGAACCTCCTCCCCAAATGCTTGGCGTCTTGGATGATGATAGCAGAGGCTTGGCTATTGCTAGATCTATTCTTAGCCTTCCCTAGCTTGTTTGTGTTCTGGGCGTTGCCCCCAATTTACCAAAAAAATAAAATATAATAAAAATCAGTATAAACTAAAGTGTGTGTCTATCTACAATATAGCAACACTGGTAGCACATGTGAACTTGCACACATATGTGTGTGCCAAAGAGGCACACATATGCTTCCAAATGTGGTTTCATGTCCGGGCTACTTAACAGTGGAGTGCACGGTGTAGGTATGGCTAGGTGTTTTGACTCTCGCAAACAATGAACTCAAGGAGCAACCCGAATCATGAAACCATTGGTGCATAAGGAAAGGCCTGAATAAAACGGTAGGACCAACCACTATAATTTGAAGAACAAAAATATAATTTTTCTTTTGTATTTTTCTCCTATAAAAAGTTTGAACTAAACTATATCTCACCCAAAACAAACTTTATATTACCTCAAATATCCATATTTCAAATGGATTCCAATATTATCAATGTTTACTTTCTTTTTGCAGTAGATCTTTATCCAGAAGAAGAGCTTAGTCAAAACACCTAATAGCAGATGATTACAAAACTCTTGATTATACATAACTAAACTTATATGCAAGCCAGATATATAAATATAATTCTTAATTAGATAATCAATTAACACTTCCCTGGAATATTAAGATATTGAAACCAAAGAGAAACTCTGAAAGCTATCGTTCTCAAGAAGGCAGGACATGAGTTATTTATTCCACATTTAACTAAGAAACCAAAACAGTAAAGCAATTTAAGCAACAATAACGAAATGGGAGAAAGATGTAGAGAAACTCCAATAACAGTAGGAGTCAACAATGGGAATTTGATGACCTAGGCTTATTTAAATCAGACCCAAACCTTGGCCAGATGAACCACCTATAAACACTGTCCCAAAACCTAAAACTAACTCAACAACACAAACAACAGAGGATGTGGGCAAAAAGTTGAAGCAAACTAAGGAAGGGAAAGCTTACCATGTTCTGAAAGTGGGTCCATCACCGAATCCGGCCTGTTCTCCCATGCGTCATCGCCACCACTATTGAAGCCCTCAAGGACTAGCTCCAGACCTACCAGTTTAAGAAAGAAGAAGAAGGACCGATGACACCTAGCTCAGATCTTCTTCGTTTAAAAGCAGAGGATCGGTTTCGGGTCTTCTCAGTGGTCGACCTTGCTCTGTAACCGGTCCAAAACTGAGTACTCACCGTGGCTCAGCTCCAGAACCTGGTGATTGCAATCTTTTTCTTCAAACTTTGTTCTTTAACCTTCAATTCCAAAAAGCTATAAAATCAAATACCAAACACATCAAAAAAATATACTTTAAATGCCTAGTTGAGTCTGAGAAACAAGAATTCTACGCTGAAAAGATTTTCGGGTTAACTCCACTAACTTACCTTTACTTTATTGAATCTAACAAGATTTTAAAAATACATCCTAAATTAACACAAACGCCCTTGCAATCAAATCAATTCGTTAAATTTAACGGTTGATTAACATTGACCCATGGAAAACCAAATATACCCATAACACATTATCCCAAACATAAAATATTTTTTAATTAAAAAGTGAAAAATCAAATATAAAAAAACAAGATAATTAGTTTACGGAAACATCCTTAGTTCGTAGAGGAGCCTCGTCTGCTAAATGCAGAAGGCCGATCTCCTCCAATTGGAGGAGATCAATGATGATCTCTTTTAGTAAGAGGAGATTGTCAATGACCTTTTGTTTCTTTCGGTGTTGGAGATCCATCGCCGGTAGATTATTATTATTATTTTAATTTTGATTTTTCAATTTTTAATTAAAAAATATTTTATATTTAGGATATTGTGATAAGCGTGTATTTAGCTTTCTAAGGGTCAAGGTTAGTCAACCATTAAAGTTAACAGACTGACTTGATGGCAATGGGTTTTTATTTTGAAATTTTGCTAGATTTAATAAACGAAGGGTAAGTTAGTGCAATTAACCCAAGATTTGCATATCTAGAAATTGAAGATTTGAGAGAGAGAGAGAGAGAGAGAATGGATAGGTCTTGAATGAGAGTAGAGATGAAGAGAGACTTTTGCTTGAGTGAGATAACCAGTGTAACTAGTTCCAGGTAATATATATTTTTTATTTCACCGGTTTGTATGATATGAACTACTTTATTGTTTGTAGGGTAGCAAGACCCAAAATTGATAGACCCCTTGCATCAATTCATAATCGAAAATTACAAAAATATCCCTCAGGCCCTAAGGGGATGTTTGGTAACATTTTTGTTTTCTATGTTTTTATTTGAAAACGAGTAATTGATTTTCATATTTTTAGAAGTTAAAAACAGTGGAAACATGTCTGGCAGCAATAATTGAAAACAATGTAATGAATATATATATATATATATATAACTACAACAATATAATGAATATATATACTGCATTTAGTGGAATTGTTTTGAAGATATATTTTGAGATCAATTAAAGTGCAATTGATGGTCGATCTACAATTAATGTGGACTGGGCTAAATGTAAACAAAGCCCAAGCAACTTGGTCAGATCCTCGTTGAACCATGGTTGTTGACTGCTCTATTAACCTGCAAAAAGAAACGAAAAGTGAAGAGTAATTGCTCTATAGTGAAGAGTAATTGGTTGATCCCCAAATTTTGCCTTATTTTTCTTGGGTTGAGCGTTATATTCTTTATTGTAAGGATTCTAGGGAAACAACTGGTTGATTGAATGTAAAGAACATGAAAATTGAGTGGTTTCAATGGTTGGAGCTTCGATTTAGGCAGAGCTTCAACACGCAATCAAACTTTTGTAAATCAAGAGAAATCATAATCCTTTTCTAGTGAGAGGAAGGTTTTATTTATCCCTGTGAAGGATCTTATCCCTGGAATCTCGGCAAGATTTCGCAAGATAAATGATCCATGACTCATTCAAACTCTACCTCTATTATCAGATGGCAGTTGTTTGAGTGACTGAGTCAAACAACCTTCAATAAGTATCAAAGGTCTTTGGGTTGACCTGGATCCAAAATATTATCGACTATGGGCTTAAGCGTTAGGCCTAAGGGCCATTTTTGACTAT
The DNA here is from genome assembly GCA_954870605.1 of Acer campestre. NCBI lineage: Eukaryota > Viridiplantae > Streptophyta > Magnoliopsida > Sapindales > Sapindaceae > Acer > Acer campestre. The sequence continues at coordinate 16,243,972 of OX940811.1, read as the reverse complement.
CACAACGACCACTAGGCTTAAAAGATAAAAAATGATTTGTGTGATTTTACAAACTTTTTAATAGAAATCTTTACCGGACACAGTTTTGACATTTTCTCAACTAAAGAAATGGAAAACAAATTTCACCTAATTTTTCTCTCTTATTTATTTATTTCTTCCTTTTTCTTTCTTTCTTCTTCCATCTTCACAATTTCTTTCTCTTTTGATCGAACACCTCTTTCTATCGAACACCTCTTTCTTTCATCTTGTTTTCTTCTTCGATCACACTCATTTCCTTCAAAATTGTGAACAAAAATGGGGAACATAAACAAATTACAATGAAATGGAGGCATTTCATCAACTTTAAAGCAATTTTTTGGTGAAAAAAATTGGATGAAAAGTTTGGAGAGAAAAATCATTAGTTATCACTCACCAGGGTGTGTAAATCTTTTATCTTTTCATTTAATTTCATTGAAAACACTCAACATATCTTGGGTTTTCTTAAATTGGTCGAAAATCGCGAAGAACATGATTTCCAGGTATTTCATGTTTTGTTTTTAATTAAAAAAATGTGAAATTTGTTTTTAAAAATATGAAAACGTGAAATATGTTACCAAAACATGAAATATATTTTTAGAAAAAGTGAAATATCACTACTACAAAAATGTTGAAAGAAATCGGTTTTTTTACATGCAAGACATCGGTTTTTCAAAATTTAAAAACCGATGTAGATTTGAGTGATGTAGAAAAAAACGCGCTAAAGACATCAGTTTTTAGCCGATGTAAAAACACGCGAAAACACATCGGTTATATATAAAACCGATTTAAAAACGCAATGTAAAACTAATGCATAACAAAAATTAATCCCGCCGTCCAGCCTCACCTCTAATAATAATGATAATTAATAGTCATTATGAGGAATTGAATTTGCAACCTCAAAGTTATAATGTTAAGCCTTTACCGCCTGACTACAAGATTGGATGTGTTAACAATTGCGCAATATTTATAAATAACCTATATGAATTGTTAGAAATAAAAAAAACAACTTGTTAGATAAATTTAAATTCATTCCACTAATCAAAATTCTAATTTCTACGACAAACATATATTAAAAAATATTTATTGGAACATTTAACAAAATTATATTTTTTAAAACATATATAGTCGAGTTATGGGTCTATACTTTATAAGAGACTAGTGACATCAATTGTAATAAGTATGATTTGGAATACAACTCTTACTACAGATGAGATATTTCTCTACATGCATCTTGCAATTTAATGAACAAATGTAAAACTCGGATTACTAATTTATATGAGAAATTGAATTATTAACATGTCTCTTAGCAAGAAACAAGAGAGTGCAAAATAAAAAATAAAAACAATTTCTTTTAAATTATTTTTTTTGAATTTTTTAAAAATAAATTATTTAAAAGTAAATTTATTAAATTTAAAAGTGTAAGGATTCTCGGTTTTTAATTGGCTTATTTCGTGGGCAAACCACATTTTGGGGTTGTTTGTAAAGGGTAGCTTAGGTGATAGGTGATCATGCTCAATGGCCCTACTCAAGACCTCAAGGATGACAAGCACTCCAAAGGTATATCTCTAGTGCTTATTTTCTTATTGAAGAGATTTAGTTGCACACACTCACTAGTAATGTTTGCATATGTATGTTTTACTTTTGTGTGCATTCTCTTCAAATGTCACATCTACACACTTGCACTTTGTGTTGTATCTTGTTGTGTGTCTTTTGTGTCTTGTAATTCTTTTTCAGACTTTGTTCGGAAACGTTCGCGCATGCACGAAAGTGTGCTTGGGTTAGCGCGACGATCACCTTCGGAGAATGCCATTGGCTTCTCCTTTGGTTTCACCATCAGTGGTGAAACGGCGGTTTGATCGGCGGCCATGACCGCCGAATGGAAACCGCCGTTTGATTCCAGAGAGCTCTGGATTGGATCTGCGGTTACGATCGGTGGCCAGGCCGCCGAATCAAAACCACCGAATAGACCTGATGCATTTATTATCTCGGTCTCTGTTCAGCGGTTTAATCGGCGGTTTCTAAACCACCGAATGAAACCGCCGATCTAGATATTTTAAGTCGGTTTCTTTTTTGGGTTCTGATCAGCGGTTTCCCAAACCGTCGAATGTGGTCGCCGAATGATCCTCTGCTTCTCGGGTTCAATTTGGCGGTTCAATTCTGTGGCCACGACCGCATAATGAAACCGCCGAACGGTGATTTCAAGGGCAGTTTCGTCTTTTCACATGCCCTGTTCTCTTTGTCTATAAATATCACACTTTCTCATTTCTCTGATCAAGTTCTTGACTCCAAAAGAACCCTAAGCTCATTTGAGAGATTTTGGAGAGATATTTAATAGAGAACTCATTTTCTAAACACTCAAACCATATACATGTGCATCAAAGATCATCTAAGCATTTTCTAGCATAGTTAGTTTGCTTATTTGAATGGGTCTTGGTCATCACACCTCCCTTGGTATGTTCTTCACTTTTATCCATTGATATTTAGTGTTTTATTTATCAAGGAATCTCTTTTATTATTTGAATGTTCTTAGATTAATATCTTATATTCAAAATAGAGATTGTTTGTGATGACATGATTGAGTGTTGTATTGTGATAGCTATCTAGGTTTTTATAATCTATTTTTAGCTAAGCTATTTGACATGTCATTTAGCTATTGATATCTAGGATTGTTTTTATTGACATATTATCATCCTAGATAAGCATATAGGGTTGCCTAACTCTTATTGCATGTATTGAGTATTTTTATATATTCACACATAGGTTGTATAATCTCTTCATTGAGAATTTAAGTCTTGTTGGCTGAGGTTGCTTAGGCCACAAGCAAAATGGACTAGAGCCACTTTTAAAGGCCCGCGTGGTAGAAGTGGGGGGTTATAGACCGGAGTGTTAGATGAGGTCTACATAGGTTGTAAACTCCATTTCAATTAGTGGATTTCGAGGTTCAAGTGTGGCGCACTATACAGCCCGTGGTTTTTTCCCAGTGGTTGGGTTTTCCACGTATACATCAAGTGTTATTTAAATTCCGCACCATATTACACTTGTTGTATTTTTTATTGACTATTAGGGGTATTTTCGTAATATTGACCTTAAACGAAAATTGGGTAAAAATTAGTTATAATCTATTCACCCCCCTTCTAGATTAATATATCAAACACACCCGAGTTTATTGTATTCTTATTTGTACTTTCAAAAAGTTTAGTACTTATTCATCATTGGTTTGCCCAAAAACCGATATTTTATTGTAAAATAAATCCATATCGATTTACCCAAAAACTGTTGCCTTTTCAAACTGCAATATTTAAGACATCGGTTCATATAAACACCGATGTCTAAACGTTTTTCTTCTTTAATATCGATTTTCCCAAAAACCATTGTCTTTTCAAACCGCGATATTTAAGACATTGGCTCATATAAAAATCGATGTCTAAATATATTTTTTTAATATTAGTTTTTTCAAAAACCGTTGTCTTTTTAAACCACAATATTTAAGACATCGGTTCATATAAAAACCAATGTCTAAAAGTTTTTGTAAATCGGTTACTTAAAAACCGATGTAAACAACCGATGTCTTTTAACATTTTTGTAGTGGTGTATGTTAAAAATGTGAAATATGTTTTCTAAAAAAATATTATATATGTTAATTATAATATTAAAACATAAATATATATTTTCAAAACGTTTAAAATAATTTTTTTTTTCCTACAAAAATTCATAAAGCTTGTTTGGTTGGGCTTTTGAAAATCCTCTGCTTGTAAAAAGTCTACTTGTGGTAGATCTAATTGAAATAAAGCTTTAGAAAAAAAAAAATTATAGTTGTTTGGTTGGTAATTAAAAAAAAAACACTTTTATAGCAGTAGACCGTTTGGTTGTAAACTTTCAAAAAATCTACTGAGATATTGAATTACTAAAAAGGACATATTATTTATTCATTCTAAAAAAAATGAACTTAAAACATTTTCTACATCTTAACTACATATTATTTATTATTATTGCACAATAATAATAAAATTCAAAACTTTCACCATATAAACTAAAAAGATTAAAAAAAAATAACCATAAAATATTAAATTTTCAACAAAGTTGAAGCATTGTCAAAGATTAAACAAAAGGAAAATGATCAATATCTCATACAAAGGTAAAAAGTTAAATGGAAAAAAAATTTAAATAAGTTATCATCGAAGCATCAGAAGAGTCGCAATATCTATTATCATATTTTATTTTTCTGGGAATTCCCTTGAAATATGGGTTAGATAGTTTCAAATAATCAACCATGCAACAAACAACATCCAAAACTATTCCAAACCATCAAGATATAGTTTCTCCTGAATGTTGAAATCTTTCTTGAGCCATTCTATTTCCACAGGCATGCACTAACACCAACAAAAAAATAGCCACCGACTCATGTATTGTAATGTCCTTGCCTTTTTCTAAGCCATATGATTGATGCAATGTATCACATAGTTTTATGAATACCGATGTTTCCATCCTAAATTGCTCATGACATATGATATGATGGCCTGTAAAACCTCCATTACCCATTTGCATCCTGATAAAGATGATGTTCTACATTTTTCCGTTAAATTGTACTTAATAAAATGGTGAACATATAAACCAACTCCTATTTTTATCATTTGTAAACGTTTTTTTTTTTTTTTTTGTCATCATCACCCTGATTATCAAAAGTTTCATAATCATTATCCATATCTGAAAAATATGAACATATTATAAAATGTATAAACATTATCAAACAAATAAAATAATAACATAATTTTAATGAAATAATAATAATAATAACATCAATCAACTTTCATTTGAAAAAAAAATAATAAAAAAAAAAACTTCAAGTGCATTATATAAATCAAATAGTAATTGTCCAATAGATAAACATAATCTCAAAGCAATTCATTACATAAATAAAATTTAAAAAAAAAATAAAAAAATAAAAAAATAAAAAATAAAAACAAGACCAAATCTGAAAAATTATTCTAAGCTTTCTCTATAAACATAATTTATAGGTCATGATCCTTAAGTGTAACAAATGTTTCTCTATTATTCTTCTTAAGAAAAAGTCTAACTACCTTCATTAAAAGCTCACTTCCTCTCTTAATTTCTGGAATGTCACGTAACATTTTGATCACCTTTGCAATGCTAGATTTATCATTCTTACCATCCATTGAATCATATAATCAATCTAATTGTTTGGATAATGTGACAGCAGATCCTTCTTTAGCTTGAAATATTTTTTTTCTTTTCTTTAAATTTCCTTGTAAAGTAGATTCTGGTGTAGTCCCAGGTGTGCCATCCCCATCAGTATTATCTAAATTTTCATTAATATTTGTTTCTATTCCATTCACCCTATCGATTTCATTTATATATATACCATCAGTAGGTATAAACCCCATAGATGGTGCCCAAGATCTTTCCTCAGTAGCAGCAATATCTCTGAACAAAATATCTAACTGGTTAGCACTCCTCAAGCCTTTTGTTTGAAATTTAGATGCATCCGGATTTTCCTACATTAATATATATCAACATGCATAAATATTAAATATTAAATTAAAATTTATTCTTAGAAAATAATTAATTTTTCAATTAATATTACAAGAATAGAGTAGGAAATTGCACCTTTAATCTTTTGTCCCACCATTCTTCACTAACATCAATTGTTTGCTTAACATGATCCCAATCAAGGCCGGTTTCTTTTCCAACTAGATTTGTCCAGAGCTGCCACTCTCTCTTAAGATTATCCCTTTTATTTGTCCTCTGTTTTTTACTATAATTATTATTAATCGTTTGTGCCAACTTCGTCGAAATATTTTTCCAACCCTCTTTGTTGAAGTGACCATTTGGTCGATTACCAGCTAAAACTTCATAAACACAAATCTTAACAAATGTGTCAACATATAAATCAATCCATTCTGTCTTATTTCATTTTTGGTTTTCCTCCACACTAGGTTCCATTCTATATAAATAAATAAATAAATAACTATTTAATGAATATTAAAATTAACAAGCAACCAAAAAAACATTCCATGGAATATTATATAAATTAATTGCACACAACCATAAGACACCTTAAACTATTATAGGGACAAGCTAATTGAAACTAATAATGCACGGTGTGTATAAAGCTATCTGGGGTGGGAATGAACGGTGTGTATAAAGCTATCTGGGGGGGTGTTGGATGAATGGATTTTAAACGATTATTACCAATTTTTGCGATTAGTCAATATTCTGAAAATACCCCAATCTAGTCAAAGCAATAAATCAAGTGTAAAGTGCAGAATTTAAATAACACTTGATTTTTACGTGGAAACCTTCAATGGTAATATTTGCGATTAGTCAATATTCTGAAAATACCCCAATCTAGTCAAAGCAATAAATCAAGTGTAAAGTGCAGAATTTAAATAACACTTGATTTTTACGTGGAAACCTTCAACTAGGAAAAACCATGGGCTGTTATGTATGTTACACACGAACCTCGAATCCACTAATTGTAATGGTGTTTACAACCTAGGTTGATGATTGTACTATTTTTATTCTCATTTTAAAGTCCCCAATTCCTACTTCTTGTGCTTTTTCCTTGGGTAAAACCGGGTATTTAATATATTAAAATAAGTGTTTCAGGTATTTTTGGAGTTTATGGGCATTGGCGTAATTTTGGAGAATCATGGGTCAAAGTGAAGATATGGAAAATAAATTAAAGATCCTATGATTAGAGAAGAGTTGAGGGGTGCTAATTGTAATTTTCCAGATTGAGGTGGCCGTTAAGTTGGCACTCGCCGACGGCCAACTTGGTAGCGACCTTTTTCTTGTCACAAGAACAGAGATATTGGCACCCAAAGTGGTCGCCCCCGCCCATGGCCAACTTGGCAACGACTTTTTCGTGCCAGCTCAGCAAATGACGAATTTCAGACCCAATTTTTGGCACCCACTATATATATATCCTATTTTCTTTGTTCTAAAACACAACACCCATCACATTTCTAAACCCTAGATCTAGGAATTACCTCTCCATACCCAAAACCTTTTCACATTCCATCAACTTCTCACATACAAAAATCAGCCAAGTTCCAACCTTTTTACATTCTTCTATCGTCCCCGTGGAGGAGGTTCTTCAAAAAAAAATAAAAAAAATGGAGGCCAAGCTTCATATCATGCCCCAACCAAACTAAACTATCAGCCAATAAATCTCCTTCCCTAATGAGTCACATTGCAGCTCCACTCAGCAGATATGAAGACTTTGCAGCTCTGTATAATGTTAAAAAGAGGATGGATGAGATTAGAGGCTTTAGAAAGGAGTTGGACTGTGGAGAGAGAGTCTGATTCCACAACAACATTACGATAACCAGAGTTCAAGGCTATAGAAAGGCCTCAAGCATGCCCTATAACTCCACTTCAAGCACACTACTAGTACCCTTCTTAAGAGAAAACCCTTTCAACCACTTCTTTTGGTGGTTTTGTAGAACCCCTCCTACAGTTATGGTCCCCAAATTGACATCACGACTACCATCAGTATTAAGTTTCACCCAGCCATCCCTTGGCGATACCCAAGTAATCGGCAAAGTTGAAGCATCCCTAATAGTGCCAACGTAATTAACAGACAGCCAGTGAAAATGCCTACAAGGTTATACTAAACAACCTAGAGGGGGGGGGGGGGGGGGGTGAATAGGTTGACACACTAGTTTTAAAAACTCTTTCGTGACTAGTGTCAAAACCTTGGTGAGCATATAATAAACCTTGAACAAGATTGTAATAAGAAAAACAATTTGCATAAGTATGCTCAATTCACCACACTTAGTCTACAAAACATATATCAAGAACCAATGTATCACATATACAAGTATATCCAATAAAGAGCACATTCTACAAATTGTATTATGAATATTACAATGAAAGATCACTAAGTAAAATATTACAACTTGATTTAGAATATTGTAAGATACAAGATTCAAACACTTACAAGATACAAGTAACAAATATAGATTCAACAAACAATGTGTGCATCTCTTTCTTTATCAATAACAAGTTTACAAGGATGTGAGAAGTTTAAGATCATAAACAAGTTATATAAAACAAACATACAAATATAAAGAGATGGAGATAGAGATATTTGACACATTGATTTTTACGTGGTAAACCTCCGAAGAGGAAACATCCACGGGTTAAATAAATCACACTTTACAAAATCTTGTTCCAATATACTTCACAAGTGAATAATATGTCATAAGATAACAACATACACAAAAAACAAATATAAGAGATAGAGATAAAAAGAATTAACACAAGAGATTTTTTTTAACGTGGTAAAATCTCCAAGGAGGAAACATCCACGGGTTGAAATACAACCATTGGGTACTATATATATTGGAAAGTAAATTAGAAGTTCCACAAAGTGACCAATCCTAGATCACTAACCCATGTGGAGTCTATGTCTACCCAAACCCTATTGGAAGATACAAAATCCCTCAATGATGCGAAACCACCACATATTGGAAATCATACCTAGCCAACATCGTTGGTAGATTAGAAATTCTTCAAGAGTGCATACATACCCCATGTACCCCGCTTTATCGGACTCTATGTCTAGCCAAACATCCGGGCCTACCAATATATAAGCCAACTCTCTATCCAAGGCACACTTGCCTCTAGAGAGCCTCCCTTGCATGACTATCCAAGTCCTCCCGACTCTAGTCATGACTTCTTGCTTGTCTATCCAAGTCCTCAAGACTCTAGACAAGACTTCTTGCTTACCTATCCAAGTCCTCAAGACTCTAGGCAAGACTTCATGCCTTTTACAAGGACTTCCTAGTGTGATCATGTGAATGCAAATGATGCAAACAATCAAAACATCATAGAACATGTGATCAATACATTCCATGGAACAACTAGATCTATAGTTGTGAAAACACAAACATTAGAAATCTAGATGCAAAAACATGAATGAAAACCTAGAGCATATGAAATCAACTAATACATAAAACTCCTAGATTCATTCACTCAAATAACTCTTAAACAATTCATATACATGAGGCACAAGTTCAAGATGTTATAAACATACATAAAAATGCTAGAATCACAAAATGTATTCAATAAGTATTCTAGCCAAAGATTTAGAGATAGAATATATTGTTAACACAATTCAATCCTAGATATCTCTAAAAACACATACAAAGGCTCTAATCTTAGATATCATCAATCAAGGATCAAAAACACATTTCAAGAATTATTAATCATAAAATGAATCAATCAAGTCTCAAATAATCCTAGATGTCAATCTAATCACAATACAACTCTCAATCATGTGAAAAACAAAGAATCCAAGAATCTAGTCCACATGTGTCTCTAATTAGACTTTTCAGTTAGATTAATTGTAAAGCTATCTTTCTCAATAGCATTCACCATACATACACATACATATAGAAGAAGAAATCTCAAGCAAATTGAAGGTTTAAAAAGATGAAATCAGCAAGATATCATCACTACCTTGATTTCACGAGCTGATTCGGTTTTCTGAGTAGATCACTCCAAAAATCAATCAAATAGCTACAAGATCACTTGGAAAAGGTAGAGGACTCGATCACGAACAATTTCCAACTTGAATCACTCAATTCTGACTTCGTATGAGAAAGTTATGGTATTTGAAAGTTGAGAAAATTGAAGAGAAAAAATTTGACGGGATTTCAAATCTTTCTTCTTGAAAACAAATGGAAAGAGATGGAGGTATTTAAAAGGAAGGAGAGAGAAGACATTTTTCGGCCAATCAGAGAAGGCCACATCAGCCTCCTGGCCGATGTGGGGCGTGTGTGCCACACGGGACCAGAGGGCTGGTTGGCCCATGTGGCACACGGCCTCCACACGGGGTGGCCAAGGCTTGGCCTTTGGCCATGCTCGCTCCTCTCACGCACCGCTCACATTCTTTGACCGTATTCGGGCCTCCGAACTCTGATTTTGAATCCGTTTTCGAATTATGAATCATGACTCCCTCACGCACAACGAAGACTATGAAACTTTGATAAATGGTTGAGAATTCATCTCGGAAAACAACGACGACACAACTCAACGAATGAGAATGAAAAATAGCATAGCTACATCGTTTGGACTCGAAACTAAATAAATGAGTAACCAAAATGACCGGAACTCAAGAAGGAATCAATTAAGATCATGTACAAATCCAAAACACAAGAAACACAAACAATCAAATACAAATTCACATATGAATGCCATTTCCTAGACATAGTCTTAGAACATGCAACTCTACAAAGTATGAGCATTTGAGTTCAATGCATGAGCATACAAAAACATGTGAATGTGTTATATAAATGGTGCACAATGATGCAGGGACACTTATGAATGATTTGTGTGTGTGTGCCTATGCCTTGTAAGAGGAATGAGGTCAATTATACATTTGATGAGCAATGAAGCTAATTCCCCTTATCAAGCCACCATCTTGCATGCATTGTAGTTGAGTCTTTCTTTGAAGCTTTGAATCATCATCAATATGACCACTAAACAATACAATATGAACAACGTTTTGATATGAAATATATGCCAACACAAACTAAAAACCTAACAGCCAGTCCTTACTAAAATTTTTAATGATCATTTGAGGTGTCTGAGGAATAGAAATATCTATATCAAAATCCCTTTTGCACCTCCACTTCCACAAAAACCACACCATACTAGCAAAGAGAAGATAAGTAGGAGTGTTACCATCCACCATCTTGTTATTATGGAGATTATCAGTGAACCAGTCATTAAGATCACTATTAAAGGAATGAGAATAAGTGATACCTCTCGAAACACTCTCTCAAACGCCTATGGAGTATCTGCAGCCACGAAGAAGATGATCAATGTCCTCAATATCAGCCTCACACCTCGGGCAAGAAGTATCCATAGCCATCCCCTAGATAGCCCTTTGTTGGTTGGTGAGAATCTTACCATGAAGGAGAATCTAGAGGAAGTGCTGGACTTTTGAAGGGAGTTTAAGATTCCAAATGAACTTCCAAGACTAGCTAGAAGTACCATTAGCCTCACTCTTACCTATAAAAGTTGATTTAACAGTGAAGTGGCCATTATGAGTCCAACCCCAGATAGCTTTATCAGTGCCGTTATAAGTGTTACCTACATGGATACTAACAATTATGTGCACAATATTCCAAGGGATTAGAGTAGCAAGTTGGTGGACCTTTCAATCACCATTCGAGATATAGGCATCAACAGATTGAGACAAAAGGTCCTAGAAAGTAAGATAGCAATATGGTCCCTCAGCTGACCGAAACCTGGAACCCAATTATGGCATTAGGTGTCGTTATTAGTTTAAAACAAACGCAACCCCGCTTTGGACAATAAAGCCTGGTTCATACCCTTAGTTTTCTTAATACCCAAACCACCATTTCTCTTAGGCAAACACATAGTGTCCCAGTTTAGGAGATGGATAGCTTTTTTAGTAGTAGTGTGGCCCCAAAGTCCCTATTAATTTTGTTTAGCTTCTTGCATATCTCCCCAGGGAGCTTGACAAATTGCATAGTGTAGATCGGTAAGGCTGAGTTAATGAATTTAATAAGAGTAGTTCTACCTGTGAGTGAGAGAGTGTCACTCTTCCAAAAAGCCAATTGTTAGGTTTTTGGTTTGTCTTGGCATGTATTCCATATCAAAACGATGTTTTTCTTATACTAATTTGTGGTCTTAGAAATGATGATTCAAAGCTTCAAAGAAATACTCAGCCTTAATTCATGCAAGATGGTGTCTTCAAAGAGAAATATGCTGCATTGCTCAATAAAGGTATATTAGACCTTATTTCTCTTACAAGGCATAGGCACACATACACATGGCATTCATTTGTGTCCATGCATATTTATAAAACATTTATATAACACATTCACACACTTGGTAATGTATGCACATGCATTAGATTTAATTTGATAAACATTGTGTAATTGCATGTTATAGGACTATATCTAGGAAACGGCATACGTGTGTGACTTTGTGTTTATTTGTTTCCGTTTTTATTGTTTTGGACTTGAACATGATCTTATTTGATTATGTTAACTAAAAATTGTCACTGAGGTGGATTTCCAATTAACAATTCAAGTGACTGTAACCGGGGTAGATCTCAGTCTAAGAGGTATTAGGTAGTTCGATACCTTAGGTTTTCAGTAAAAGATGTTCAAATATCATGGCTATAGTGAATGGAAATAACTAATCAAACAGGTTCATATATTAAGCTTTTTATTAATTGTAAAATAAAGAGAAATACAACTATCGAACTATCATGACAGAAATATAACTTAGATAGAGATGGTGGTGGAGCTTTCATGCGTATCGATAAGTAGAAAAATACACTGTAGGGTTTTTTGCATTACAAGTTGCGGCTCCCTTTTGTTGTTTATATATTCCATGTGCTTGCTGAGCACTCCTCTAATTTAGGTCTAGTGACCTAGAGTTTTTCGAGATTTTCCATGATCATCGGCGAAGAGGTAGTCATCTTCCTTTTAGGAATCAAGCGATCCCTTACTTGGCAGAATCTGACAAAGTTGACTCTTCTTTTAAATATAACTCTCTAGTGGCGAGAAGGAATCAACTTCCTTGTTTATCAAAACGATGGCGTTTTTACTGTCTTTCTACGGGATTTTTCAATAGTTCAACATCAAGCCATTCCATAGGTAGTTTAGATAGTCTTACCCAGACCGGCTTTCTCTGAATTTCTTCTTCTCCTGGAACAAAATTGGGTCTCCACTTCTGTACTACTAAGTATTGGTTAGCAATTACCCATAGCCCTCCTATCAGAACAAATCCCAGGTCTTCCAACATCTGAAATCTTGCAACAAAATATCCATCCTCCAAATTCGTAAGTTACCACTGCCCAATAAGAGGCAATTTCTGGTTCAGTTTCGAAAGCATGAAATTAAGGGTGTGAGATCTCCCCATGACCTTCAAAAGTAGCACATTCGACCACGGCTTACACAACTGTTGTTTTAAATCAGTAGATAATTTCATAACAGGTCTATTTGGACCCTCTGTAATCATGATATCCCCTTCCCTAATTCTTAATTTTTCCTTACCTGCCCCAAACCTCATCCAGCTTCTTAGGCTAGACGAAATGAGGAGCTTTGATTTGAAGCTATCACACACCGGCTTCCTTTGACTATCGTCGTCGTCGTCCTCACTTAGACCTCGGGACCTCTTAATCCAATTAATGGGATCAGGTGGCTTCTTTCTCTCAACCTCGATACCTATTTGCTGCGGTTGAGAAGAGAACATGAAAACGTCGCCCATAACTCGCCAAGTTACGGCTACTGAGTCGACTCAAGACTTTGGATGTTAAGGAACAAAGCGAGGGAAAAACCCTAGCAGTAGGTCACTCTAAAATGAGATAGCAATTTTAACAATTAGCAATTGGTAACAAAGCTGATATTATATCCGGGCTTATTTAATTACACAAGCCCAATCTAGGTTATAATTTGTGCCAGGATGTAAATCAATCGAAAGTCGGAACACTTACAGCGTCTCCAATGCCATAATGCATTTGAAGAAAATTTAGTGCCACATAAGATAGTTATGAAAGTGGTGAGGCAAACTTTTTTTTTTTTTTTTTTTTTTTAATAGAGAATATGGAATTGAATTTCTAACGTTAGAAACTCTTATAGAAATGATGACTATGATTTCTAATTTTTTCCTATCAATAATACTACACCCAATTTAATTGTAAAAATAAAATTGGAGAAAGTGTGAGATAAATATTTTATGATGATTTGACAAAAATGAATGCATATTTGATTTTAGATAATTGCATTAGAGATCAGAACATGAATTTCTTTTATTTATTTATTATTATTATTTTTTTTACCAAAATGTACCCATATTCAATATCCATATTGATGTGTCACTAGTTAGAAACCTAAAAATACATATTTGCATCGGAGATGCTTTTAAGTTTGAAAAACGTTTTTTAAAGACAATTTTATGTTAAGATTCTCGTGCCTTGTTCAGTAAAAGTATTTTTGGACCATTTTTGTTTTTGTGTTTGAAAAATAATTTTGGATTCATGTTGGTAACTTTTTCTAATTTCTTTATAAAACAAAATACGAAAAAATAGAAAATAAAACTGTAAAGATTCCCAGTTTTTTATTGGCTTATTTCGTGAACAAACCACATTTTGGGGTTGTATGTAAAGGGTAGCTTAGGTGATAGGTGATCATGCTCAATGGCTCTACTCAAGACCTCAAGGATGACAAGCACTCCAAAGGTATATCTCTAGTGCTTATTTTCTTATTGAAGAGATCTAGTTGCACACACTCACTAGTTATGTTTGCATATGTATGTTTCACTTTTGTGTGCATTCTCTTCGAATGTCACATTTACACATTTGCACTTTTTGTTGTATCTTGTTGTGTGTTTTTTGTGTCTTGTAATTCGTTTCCAAACATTGTTCGAAAACGTCCGCGCATGCACGAAAGTGTGCTTGGTTTAGTGCGGAGATCGTCTTCGGAGAATGCCCTTGGCTTCTCTTTTGGTTTCACCATCAGTGGTGAAACGGCGGTTTAATCGGCAGCCATGACCACCGAATCGAAACCGCTGTTTGATTCCAGAGAGCTCTGGATTAGATCTGCGGTTAAGATCGGCGACCAAGCCACCGAATCGAAACTGCCGAATAGACCTGATGCATTTATTATCTCGGTCTTAATTCTACGGTTTCGAAACCGCCGTTTTAGATATTTTAGGTCAGTTTCCCAAACCGCCGAATGTGGTCGCCATTTGATCCCTTGCCTCTCGAGTTCAATTCGGCGGTTAAATTCTGCAACCACGACCGCAGAATGAAATCGCCGAACAATGATTTCAAGGGCAAAATTGTCTTTTCACATGCTGTGTTTTCTTTGTCTATAAATATCATACTTTCTCATTTCTCTGACCATGTTCTTGACTCTTAAGAACCCTAAACTTAATTGAGAGATATTTGAGAGATATTTTCATAGAGAACTCATTTAAAAAACACTCAAACCATATACATGTGCATCAAAGATCATTTAAGCATTTTCTAGCATAGTTAGTTTGCTTATTTGAATGGGTCTTGGTCATCACACTTCCCTTGATATGTTCTTCACTTTTATCATTGATATTTAGTGTTTTATTTATCAAGACATCTCTTTTATTATTTGAATGTTCTTAGATTAATATCTTATATTCAAAATAGAGATTTTTTGTGATGACATGATTGAGTGTTGTATTGTGATAGCTATCTAGGTTTTTATAATCTATTTTTAGCTAAGCTATTTGACATGTCATTTAGCTATTGATATCTAGGATTGTTTTTATTGACATATTATCATCCTAGATAAGCATATAGGGTTTCCTAGCTCTCATTGCATTTATTGAGTATTTTTATATATTCACACATAGGTTGTGTTATCTCTTCATTGAGAATTTAAGTCTTGTTGGCTAAGGTTGCTTAGGCCACAAGCAAAATGGACTAGAGCCACTTTTAAAGGCCCGCGTGGTAGAAGTGAGGGGTTATAGACCGGAGTGTTAGACGAGGTCTACATAGGTTGTAAACTCCATTTCAATTAGTGGATTTTGAGGTTCAAGTGTGGCGTACTATACAGCCCATGGTTTTTCCCAGTGGTTGGGTTTCCACGTATACATCAAGTGTTATTTAAATTCTGCACCATATTACACTTGTTGTATTTATATTGACTATTAGGGGTATTTTCGTAATCTTGTCCTTAAACGAAAATTTGGTAAAATTAGTTAAAATCTATTCACCCCCCTCTAGATTAATATATTGAACACACCCGAGTTTATTTTATTTGTTTCAAAAACTAGTGTTAAAAATGAAAAAGAAGGAAAACATGTTTATTTTTCGGTAAAAGAAAAAAATAGACCATCTTTTTCTTCATTTTTTTTTTTAATTATTTAATTTAATATTAATTTTATATTATTTAATTTAATAATGAAAATTATTTTAACATGTTCATTTTTTTTGAAGGGAACATGTCCATTTTAAATACTCACACTACATTTATTTTTTAAGCTATGGTTTCTAGAAACCTTTTGTGTTCTAACACTTTGATTAGTTGATTATGATTTGTGATAAGTTATTGTCCACTTTTAAATATTCAAATTATAAATAATACTTCCAAAAAAAAAAAAATTATAATACAAAAATGACGTTGGTAAATTATTTAACTAAATTCTTCAATAATTTTATGTTATAATATCAAACAAAATACAAACATGATATTACAAATTTTTTATTTATAATTTTCGGTTATTCTACCATATGTGTTTTTATTTTCAAAATATTCTTTTAACATATGCTATTAGACACATTTTCAGATTTTAAAAATTGAAACGAGAAATATTGTTTTTATTTTCATTTTTTTATTAAATTGAAAAACGAAAAATCATGTTGAAAAATGGTTCCAAACATGCCCTAATCTTCTACAACATGTGGATGCAGATTGAATCTCCACCACTCCATCAGAGAGTTTATATATATACATATATATATATATTTAATATTTCCATTGTCAATTAAATATTTTTGTTTGTTAAAAATATGAATTTTTATTATTTTAAATGATCTTGAGATGATATATAGTTTGTAATAATCCAAGTATGCTCTGTGCTTGCCTTTAGTTAAGGATCATGCACATCAGAAAAAGATTTTGGTTCTATTGGCTCAAGGTCCTTGCCTGTTTTCATGGCATTTCTCTGTGAAGTACCCTGTTTAGCCGATGGATAGGCGCCTTTGGGGAAAAAATTTGAACCCATGTTAATGGTGTCAAGGCTCCCTGCCACTCGCCATGGTATCAGAGCCTCAGTCCTCTAGAGTCCAGAGTGATAGAGTTAGACTATATTGATTCAACAGATTCATTTAGAAAGGAAACTTCTCAAAATATGGCCAACAATACCAACTTTGCACCCCTTAGACTGTCTTCTTCTCTGTCAATTACTCATTCTCCTTCTATTCATAGAACTTTTTCCAATAGGATAGAAAACCTTGTAGAATATTCCCATATTCCCCAAAATGCCCAGATAGATGCAACCTCAGTCCCTCTGCTTAATCCTTACAACATTTTCAAAAGAAAAAAGTCTATGGTCACTCGCATGACCCGTCTTGTGTCACACAGACCTCTTCCAATTAAAGAATACGTTCAGTCCACAGGTCTTGACAACTGTCTCATTCCGTCTTCACCTGCAGAACAGTATGTTGATCTTGAGATTGGTCAACCCATGATCAATCACTGGATCGATGAAGGCTACTCTCACCTCCATATCGGTGCAGTCCGCCTCATCCTCACTCTACACGGCCGCAAAGGAATCCCAGTAACTGCAAAGGTAGCTTTGCTCAACACCATCTACAAAAATTATGAGCAAGCAGTTATTGGCACTTGTTTATCCACTCTTCATGCCGGTAGCATTTCCCTTACCTACTACCCAAATTTCAACATTCCTCTCAGAGATCCGAACCTCTATACTTGTTTGAAGGTCCAGATCTAAATCACTGGTGCTGACATGCAACCAGACTCTTTCATGGCTACACTTCACCATCAGATCGCCTACCGCCTTCAAGATCATGCCATTGACCTTCCCATCCCAGGCCATACAGGTGATACCCTCTTTATCAAAGCAGAAATAGAAAATGAAATCCTTACAATAATCCAAATTCCAAAACAACTCCCAAAGGAGAAACTTCTAGAAATCATGCCTTTAGAATGGATATCCAATTACGAAAAGGCTTTTCAGAACACCACTCCGGTTATCGCATCCGAGTCATCCCACAAGAGACAACCAGACGGCTCCATCTTGACAACCTTCACACCTGTCACTGATGCTTCTACTAGCACTTCTCCAACAGCTCCTCCCATCTTCCAAGCCCTCATGATCAAACCAGTCACCATTGAAAAGGACATCCCCATACACAGCTTTGAAGCTGATGGAAATCCTATCTTCACAGACAAAATCAACGGACACTTCATATGGGATATTGATCCCGATATGTGTGATCCTGACTATGACTGCAGAGAATGCCTTAGGGCCTTCTCCATCCCTTGCAAACCTGCCATCAAACCACGAAAACCTAACAGATCATCCAGACCTTGGATAGGTCTCCACCCCATCAAAAACAAACCTTTACCCATCTATGATCGTGCTCTACAGATCTTACGATCTGAAGGCCTCCTACCCAATCCTGAACAACAAACCCCTGCTTAGATCCCTGTGCCACAACCAATTCCTTGCTTCATGGCTTCCAAGTATGATAATGACTTCCCACCTCTGGAACCCAGATCTCTTCCGGATCAGAATCTCTTTTCCAAGCCCTATATTCAAACTACAGAAGTCCAACCAAATGGTACTACAAAGAAACCATCTCAAGTAGAACAAGTCCTCAACTAGCACACACAAAATGCAGAAGCTCAAAACAAAGTTCTCTTCTCCATTGACCAGAAGATTGATAAAGTAAACAGTCGTGTCAAAACACAAGACCAAAGACTTTTATCTATGGATAAAGTCTTCCGAGACATGTACACTAATCTTCAAACACGCATTGCCAAACTTGATGCTGATTTACACAGATACATCAATCAAGGTTACAATGGTCTAGAATTTAACCGTAAAGAAAGAGAGATCAGACAACTTAAAGAGCAACTAGACCAAATGAACAGAGATAAACTGCATTCCACCATTATCTCTTCATACCACAAGCCCTACACACGATCCCTCTTCTCCACATCACCTCCTTACTCTCCTCCTCCACCTGATGATGCCCAATTTTTCAAATCTATTGGAGAGTTATTCAGAAAATATCCTCCTCTAACATCCCAACCAACCCAGTCCAGACAAGAACCCAAACCATCATCTTCCAGAAAAGACAAACAACCTTTATCCGACCCATATGACCCTGTACTATTCACTTCCATACATCATCATTTCCACTCGGATGAAGATTCTGATGTTCATTCCCTTCAGTCCACCCAGTATTCCGATGGCACAGACACTCCCTTTGATACTACAGGAGACTTCCATCAAACCCTCATGGCATCCAGAACTGACCCCCAGCCTTCCACTCGTACATATGAATCTCCTGACGAGTCTTCTAATGTTCCGTATGTTGAAGAACCCACGGATAACCCTCCTCCAGGCCAACCTCTACCAACTAAACCTACCAATGGTCTCTAGTTTACACTTGATGATACTTCTCCAGACACATGGAGAGAGAAAATATCAGAGATGAGCGCTTGGCTTGATCTCCAGTTATCAAAGCCAGAGAATGACCTTGAATCAGCTCTCCGTGAATTCGTATCATGATTTACTGGTTCCTTAAGGGACTGGTACCAAGCTCTTGGTGAATATAGACAACTTCAATTTGTTCGGGTTGACTCTGCATCTCATGCCATGGGACTCATTTTTAGAGAATTTCTTGGTTATCCTACCCATTTCTACACACAGACAAAGCAAGAATTTTTCGAAATGAAATGCTATTCTCTGAAGAAAAAGGACATCCAATTTCACTACTCACGAATGTCAGGAAGATACCATGTCCTTAGTGGTATCAATGATCCCAGCCTTAAACATGTCTATATCAATTCCCTACCCTCCGAGCTTCAAGATGAACTTCACAGAAAAATAGAATCTTCAGGCAGAGCAATCCCAGACATCACTCTTGGTGAAATTCACATGTTCACTCTCAGCTCCCTTGAAAAGCTCTGTGCAACTCAAAAGATCTTTTCAAAAATGATCAGAGAAGGAAAGAAATATGAATCTCAATGCAAGCAGCCGTCCTTCCAGATCAAATGCAAATCCACAGACCAGTGCACCTGCAAAACAAAGAAGAAACACCACTTCAAATCCTTAAATCGGCGATTCAAGAACAAGAACTTTAATAAGTTCAAGTCCTTCAGAAGAAAGGCCAGAAGCAGTAGAAACAAATCCATAAAATGTTTCATTTGTGGACAATTAGGACATTATGCAAAACGATGTCCTAACAAGAAAATCAAATCTGCTAAACTTGTTCAACAGATAGCCCAACTTGCAGATTCTATTTCTTCTGATGCTGATGTTGAATCTGTCTTCTCCGAACAAGATGAAGTTACTGAGGAAACAGTTTTCATCATACAAGACACTGATGCTCCAGACTTTGACCCTGACACTGGACATTACTATTCCTCCGAAACTGAAGACACCCCTGATTTCTTCCAAGCCCAAGCAACTAAGCCACATTCCCCTATTGGGCCTGCTGGACCACAAGCTAACATCCAGATTCTTGAAACCAAATACTCCAAGCCCATCAATGTCATTGCTTACTTTGATACTGGTGCCCACACCACCATGATGAATCCCAGAGTCCTTCCAGCCCATGCCTGGACACCACATATCCAACACTTCAAAGCTGTAGACGGCCAGATTTTTGCCACTAATTTGATATCAAAACACAAAATTGGTATCAAGTTATTCCCATCTTTCATCCATTGGGTTCGAGTCATTGGCACTCCATTACCAGACAAAGATATCCTCATTGGATGGGATGTTTACATCAAATGTGAATCCCTCCGAATTCTCCCCAACGGAATCAGATACAAGAGAGATTTTAAACCCTTCACCCTCCTTCCAAAGATCTTCCCTTTATCTGAACTTTATCCAACCTTCCAGGATATCCAAAAGAAACTATTACGATTCTGTGCTGACAACCACTCTACCTTCAACCATCCTTCTCCCTTATGGAAGAACCCTGACTTCTTCATACACCTCCCTTTCAAACTTAATGAAGATGTCAACCCTACTAAAGCAACCCATTCCGGAATGTCTCCCCCTGACCTACACCTGGCACAAGCAGAATGTGCTGATTTGCTACAACAAGGCCTCATTGAGCCTACTTCTTCTCCATGGGCTTGCCAAGCCTTTTATGTTGAAAAACGGTCTGAACAGCGCAGAGAAAAAAAGAGACTAGTCATTGACTACAAACCTCTTAACCTCTTCCTACGTGACAACAAATTCCCTGTTCCAAAAACCAACATACTATTCACCCAACTTTCAAAAGCAACCATCTTCTCCAAATTTGATCTCAAAGGTGCTTTCTAGCAAATTGGTATACACCCCGACGATAGATACAAAACAGTTTTTTGTATCCCCAATGCCCAGTACCAATGGAAAGTTTTACCTTTTGGCCTCAAAACAGCCCCATCTCTTTTCCAAAAGGCTGTTACCAGGATCTTTCATCCCATTCTACACTATGCCCTCATATACATCGATGATATCCTTATCTTTTCCTCTGATGAATCCTCCCATTCCCAGCTTCTTACTCAGTTCCTTTCACTAGTCGATCAACATGGCATTATGTTATCTGACAACAAGAGTTCACTAGACCAATCCCAAATCGAGTTTCTTGGCATGCAAATCTCACAAGGAAAATACAACCCTGGTTCTCATATTGCCACACAACTCCTTGACTTCCCAGACTCAAACCTAACCCCCAAACAGGTCCAACAATTCCTCAGCATTATCAATTTTATCAGAGACTTCATTCCCCGGGTCAGCCAGCATACATCCGTTCTTTCCCAAATGTTGAAAAAGACTCATCCACCGTGGACCCAGTCTCACACTCAGGCGGTCATTGAGCTAAAGGAAATATCTCAGTCGCCTCCACCCCTTACTATTCCCTCTGATGGACAGCTCATTCTCCAGACAGATGTCAGTGATTCCCACTGGGGGGCCATCCTCCTTGAAGAAAAACAAGGCACCCGTTCCTATTGCGGACACGCTAGTGGACAGTTCAAAGAACCCCAGACATATTACCATACGGTCTACAAATAAATCATTGCTGTCAAATATGGCATTCAAAAATTTGACTTCCACTTGAGGACACAGAACTTTATCGTTGAGATGGATAACTCCTCTTTTCCTAAAGTTCTCGAATTTCGAAGAATTTCGAAACAAGATTCCTCCTAATCCTCAGCTCCTTAAGCTAAAAGATTGGTTTGCCCGCTATGATTTTACTGTTAAGCATGTGAATGGCCAGCACAACATAATAGCAGACATGCTTTCTCGTCCATCCACCATCCATTTGCTCTCTCCCACAAAAACGATACCTCTCATCTTCATGATGACCTCAGCCTCATCTTCTACATCGCCATCAATCCCTCCAATAGGAGATTTCCCACCAGAACTGCAAAACTCCATCCCACATGGTCACACACCTTCTCTTGACCAGATCACAAGCTTTGCCAAATCATACATTCCCATTTACCTTGAGAGAATAAGGGCACAAGGTGTTCGATGTGATGTTACCAACCCCAACAGACCGTTCCTTGACCCATTCATCATGCCTCCATTTTACTATTTCTCACCAGATCTTTTATGGTATCTATGGTGCTTGTCTGTTTTACATCACTTTGCTTTTGTTTTCCCCTTACAGGCTATGTCAGGATACCTCCATGATCATACCCTCACAGGTTCCATCCTATGGACATTTCTCCAATGGTTTAACCCTCTTGATACTTGGAAACGTGAACTCATCAGTCTCATGGGTAACTACAATTTATGGAAACTCAACAAGCGTGAAGCCAAAGATGTTCAATGTATTTGGATACTACACCGACCATACAGATACAACCCTCATAAAAGGTTGTTATGGACCACAAATGTCAGTTATGAGTGGCATACCACTTATAACTATCCATAATGGTATCCAAAGACCATCCAAAAATCTCTGCTCAATTTTCTTTGCAATGTCAACAATGACTTCACTGACGAATACTACATCATTCCTGATGTCCCTCGTCAACAAGGTGATCCTGAAGACCCACACTCAATTCAAAGTCACATGATTGACTCTCAAGACCCATTCGTCTACAGCTCTTGGCCCTGCCTGATATGTGGAGTCGAGGACTCTGATGATGAGAAACATGCTCCATGCAATCTAAGCAGTCCGTAATTTAAGGAACCCATGACCAAAAAGCTCATGATTTTAGTTTGCTTTAATGATGTCAATTATTCGGTGTGCTTTAATTTTGGCTTTTATTTTGCTTTTACTTTGTAAAAAATCGAGTATTTTGCTTTTACTAAGGGTGTTGTAATAGTATTTTGCTTTTACTAAAGGTGTTGTAATGATAGCTTGGCATTACTTTCGTAAAGTTTGCCACACCATTTAATCATGTTTGTCTGCCACTTGTCTTGGCATGAATCAGATTGCTCTTTGTTTGTTTTTGGTCTCATCCTTCTATAAAAGGAAGACCACTCCTCTGTATCTAGGCAGAAGCAGTTTCAATAAAAAATTTCAGAGTGTTTTCTATATTTCTATGGCTCTCTAAATTTTCATTTTCTTTTCTAAATGATCTTGAGATGATATATAGTTTGTAATAATCCGAGTATGCTCTGTGCTTGCCTTTAGTTAAAGATCCTGCACATCAGAAAAGGATTTTGGTTCTATTGGCTCAAGGTCCTTGCCTGTTTTCATGGCGTTTCTCTGTGAAGTACCCTGTTTAGCCGATGGATAGGCGCCTTTGGGGAAAAACTTTGAACCCATGTTAACGGTGTCAAGGCTCCCTGCCATAATTATTTATTGTCAAAGTGATATATAATAGGGGCAATTTTGTTTATTTACAAGGAAAACTTAGGAAATATTAATGCAATTTTTTTTTTAAAGAAAAATATTAATGGGACTAGATGAAGTTGTTCTGATGGTATATCTCTCATGCCTACATAACGTCGCGGATTCGAGTCTCCCCTTCAAAAAAAAAAAATATTGATGCAATTTGGTCTATTAAAAATGTTAACAAATTGACTACAATGACCCCATGGAAAACAAGCCATGCGTCTAAATATGAAGGGTGGTTTTGTCTTCACAGACAAATTATTGGTTTCAATACTTCGATAACATTATAAGTGATTGTTTACCGCTAAAAAAAAAACCCGCATCGCCTTCTTCCAAATCCAAATGTCTGCAGAGCTCAGCTCTCCTCTCACGTTGGGCTTATCCATAAAACAGCACCATTCTCAATCTCCATTACTAAAATCCTCTCACTTATCTGCTTTTTCTCTATCTAGATCATCATCTCCTCTCTTCAATTCTCCTCTCTTTGTCACTAAAAATGTCAGTCGTCCAAGCTTTCGAGTGTTTTGCTGCCAAACCGGTTTGGAAACCGCCGTTCAAGATGGACAAGACCGTCTTTTGAAGGTTTCATTTCTACACTTGTTTTATTTTCTTGCCGATTATATACATATACAATGAAGTGGCTGTGAGTTTTAGTTTATAGTTTGTTTTTTGTGTTCTTGGCAATGGAATTTTTACATTATTGGTGTTTGGGTCTCTTATGATTGCAGGTTCCGACATCAAATATCAGGAATTTCTCGATTATAGCACATATTGATCATGGAAAATCAACTTTAGCAGACAAATTGCTGCAAATGACTGGTACTGTGCAGAAGCGGGATATGAAGGAGCAGTTTCTCGATAATATGGATTTGGAGAGAGAAAGAGGCATTACTATCAAGCTACAGGTTTCTGTATTTTTCTTATAATTAATATTCTGTCCAATTTTTCTGTGTTTTTTATTTCTACAAAGGAATTTATTTATTTATTATTATTATTATTTAATGTTTTCTTATAATATTAGGGATGTGCCTATATAATTTTAGCCAATGGTAGGGGATATATAAAAAATTTTCAATACAAAATTTGTGGATGACCATGTTTAAGCTTCTTAGGTTTTGTTTCTTCTCTTTTTAGCTGTTCCAATCCAAAGGGTTTCTGATGCTATGAGGCTTGTTCTGTATTGTTTTTCTAAATTGTTTTCCATTTCCTAATTCACAGTCAACCAAGTTATTCTTTTGGCTGTCATTTTCATAGAGTGGATTTAGAAAAAAAAATGCATTTTCTATAAAAATACATCATTACATATTCTTCCATGAATTTATGTTATACCCAGAGCAGAATACTCCATTAATAGCTGGTAGGTAGCACAACTGTTGAAGTTTCGTCTGCATTTAGTTAGTTTTTCCCAAACAGTTTACAAATTGAAGGTGCTTGGGTATCCCCATCATAAGTAAAGATGCTGGAAAAATCCTGTGCTAGTATTTTTTCTGTTGGATGCTACATTATTGCCTCGTATATCATGTTGCTTACTGTAGCAAGTAGTCCATGTGTCCAAAACAAGTATTCTATCATCTGTTTACTTGTGTATAGGTTCTAATGGTCTTCCAGCATTGCATGTAGATTATGCTAAAAGCGACTATATCCTTTCAATAAATATTCTTACCATGGCTTGCTGTTTCACTTCCTCTTAGAATTGTGCTTTTCCTATGCTTTAAGGTTAGATATTAATCTATTATTCTATTGAATTCATTTAGAATCATTAATAAAAAAATCAATTAGTATTGTATTTATAAGGAATATTAATTGACTAGTGTTATTGGCACTCCCCCAGTTTCCCATCTCATGGCACTCCTATATATATATATATATATATATATTTTAATTCATACCATTTGCACCTTAAATTAAATACATAAAAAGGACAAACAAAAATAACAATAAATTTAGTAAAAAGATTTACATTCATATGCAAAGAGATTGATAATAGATTATGTTGATCAACCTTGTTTATATATCTACAATCCAATGCGTCAGCAACCACAAGCCATCAACAAGAACAATAGTTGGGGTTTCAAAAAGTTGAGCATCCATGGCCGCACTCAACCCATTAACTGCATTAGCAATTAAGCATTAAGGGGTGTCCGTTTCAGATTTTTCTTTGGGTATTATGGTTGCTCTGAAATATGTTCTGCATTGTTCTTCTCTTAATCTTCTAAAGAATTATAGAGAGGAAAACTCTATTTTTTCTTGTTATTATTCTTCTCGACATAGGAGGAGTTATATAGAGGAAATACAAAATAGGAAAGAAATCAATCTAGGAAATCAATCCACAATCCCTACAATCAAGCTAATCGTCAACTACACTAATCAAGTAATCAATCACACTAATCAAGCAATCAATTAGTCAACTATACAATCTTTATAATTAATTGATTATATTCTAATAGAAACTAATCCCTAAAGTTTAGGAATTAATTTCGGAATTCAACACCCCCCCTCAAGCTGGG
Source organism: Acer campestre (assembly GCA_954870605.1). Taxonomy (NCBI): domain Eukaryota; kingdom Viridiplantae; phylum Streptophyta; class Magnoliopsida; order Sapindales; family Sapindaceae; genus Acer; species Acer campestre. Next base: position 16,217,854 of record OX940811.1, on the reverse strand, counting down.
GAATAGATGTCAATCATTCCCAGCTTGGAAGTCAATTCTTCAAACTTTATTCTTGGAAGATTTCGTTAGAACATTTGCCAGTTGAAGGTGTGTAGGTGTGTAAATCAAGCTTAGTATGCCAGCTTCAGCCTTTTCTTTGATGAAATGACGATCTATCTCTACATGCTTAGTTCTGTCATGATGGACAGGGTTTTTAGCAATACTTATTGCAGCCAAATTGTCACAAAACACCTTCATTGTTTTTCTTGTTGAAATCCTTAGCTCATCAAGTAACCTTTTCAGCCATAATCCTTCACATATACTCTGAGCTAAAGCCCTATACTTTGCCTCGGCACTACTCCTAGCCACAACAGACTGTTTCTTGCTACGCCAAGTCACTAAGTTTCCCCATACATAAGTGCAATAGCCGGTAGTTGATCTGCGATCTGTAACGGATCCTGCCCAATCTGCATCTGAGTAGACTTCAACTTCTTTGCTTGTTCCTTTTCGAAAGAATATTCCTTTACCAGGATTCATCTTCAAGTATCTAAGAATCCGGTAAACTGCTTCAAGATGTTCTTCATTGGGCTTGTTCATAAATTGACTTACGACACTAATAGGAAAGCCTATGTCTGGCCTTGTGTGAGAGAGATAAATGAGCATTCCTACAAGTCGTTGATATCTCCCAGTGTCAACTGGAGGACTGTCATCTTTGAAACCGATTTTATAACTTGATTCCATTGGAGTGTCTGTAGGCTTACATCCTAACATTCTAGTTTCTTTTAGTAAGTCCAAGATGTACTTGCGTTGGGAGACCACAATTCCTTTCTTCGAACGAGCAACCTCCATGCCTAAGAAATATTTCAATGATCCTAGATCTTTGATCTCAAATTCCTTTGCAAGAACATCCTTTAAACGATCCATTTCTTCAGTGTAATCACCTGTCACAATAATATCGTCAACATAAACGATAAGAATAGCAATTTGCCCAGTAGGAGAAAATTTTGTGAGCAGGGTATGATCGGCTTGCCCCTGAGAGTACCCATGCTCCTTGATTGCCTTTGTGAATTTCAAACCATGCTCTAGACGATTGCTTAAGATCATACAGAGACTTTCGAAGCTTACAGACCTTGTTAACATTGCTTTCTGTCTCAAAACCCGATGGAATTTCCATGTACACTTCCTCTTCCAAGTCACCATTGAGGAAGACATTTTTCACATCCAGTTGATGAAGAGGCCAGTCTAGATTGGCTGCCAAGGACAACAAAACACGAACAGTATTTAGCTTGGCAACATGAGCAAAAGTTTCTTGGTAATCGATGCCGTAGGTCTGGGTGAATCCTTTAGCAACAAGCCTTGCTTTGTAACGGCTTACACTCCCATCTGGATTATACTTGACAGTGAAAATCCACTTGCATCCTATTGGTCGCTTCCCTTCTGGCAAATCTGAGAGTTCCCAAGTACCATTCTTTTTTAGAGCATTCATCTCTTGTATGGCAACCCTCCATTTTGATTTTCCTAGAGCATCATGAATACTTTGTGGGATTTCTATATTGGATAGGTTAGTAGCAAATGACCGATATTCTGATGATAGACCATCATAGAAAACAAAATTGGAGATTGGATGTTGTGTACAAGATCTCACACCTTTTCTTAAAGCAATAGGAATATCAAGATCATCATTAGCAGAAATATCAATCTGAGATGTATTACCTGGAATATCTGGACTTAGACTTGGACTTGGATCGGATTCATGGTTTTGCTCAGGAAGGTTGCAATCCTCTATCTCCTCTTGATGCCTTTTCCTCCTTGAATAAACAGTCAACTCTTTGTCAACTGAAGGTTATGTGCGGGCAGGAGTAGAGCTGTTAGTGTTTGGCTCGATTTCTGGAGGGATGGTTAACTCGGGTTCAGGTGGAATGGAGGTGGTTAACTCAGTTTCATATGGAAGAGTTGGAGTGTCAAGCCAAAAACTACATTCTTGTATGGCTAAGTTCTCCCCCCTGAATGGAAGTTTTTTGGGTAGTATGATTGATTCTCAAAGAAGGTGACATCCATAGAAGCGTAGAATTTCCTAGTGATAGGCGAGTAACACTTGTAACCTTTTTTAGTGGGAGAGTAACCAAGAAAGAGACATTTGATGGCCTTTGGATCAAGCTTGCTTCTATGATGTTGATGTATATGAACAAATGCTGTGCACCCAAATACTTTTAATGGTAGGGATGAGATGATTTGAGTATCTGGGTAGGAGCAGAGAATGGCTTGGTAGGGTGTTTGGAATTTGAGAACTCTTGATGCATCCGATTAATGAGATATGTGGCTGTGAGGACTGTCTCTCTCTCCCCAAAAATGCTTGGGAATGTTTGTAGTGAACATAATGGATCTGGCCACTTCGAGGAGGTGTCTGTTTTTCCTTTTTGCCACCCTGTTTTGTTGAGGTGTGTCGACACATGAACTTTGATGAACTATTCCCTTATCCATCAGATATTCACCAAGTAAAGAATTAAAGTAATCTTTGGCGTTATCCGTCCTAAACACCTTTATTTTTTGTCTGAAATTGTGTTTGGATCATGCTGTTAAAATTTTTGAAGATAGTACCCGCCTCTGATTTTTCTTTCATCAAATATATCCAGGTTATACGAGTATGGTCATCAATAAATGAAATAAACCACCGAGCTCCTGAGATATTGTTGACTCTAGAGGGTCCCCATATATCACTGTGAATGATTGCAAATGGGTGAGATGTTTTGTACCCTTGGATTGGATAATTACTTCTCACATGTTTGGATAATTGGCACACTTCACATTGAAGATTCTCAGGTTTGATATTATCGAATAATGTTGGGAACAACCTTTTTAAATACTGGAAATTGGGATGACTTAACCTATAGTGCCACAACATGATTGCACTATTGGTATTTGACAAGGCCGGAGGAATTGGAGATGACACACTACTCGCAGCTTGAACTTGTTCTTTAGGATTATTAGGACCGTTAAGAAGATAGAGCCCCGCACATTCATTAGCTTTGCCAATAATCCTCCCTGATTCCAAATCCTGAAATTCACAACGATTTGAGAAAAAAATTAGTAACACAATTCAAGTCTTTGGTGAGTTTGCTAATGGACAGCAAATTACAAGTTAAATTGGGCATCAAAAGCACGGATTTTAAAGTTAGATCATTGGTAATAGTAACTAATCCTATTCCTGCCACTTTAGACAATGATCCATCAGCAATTTGAACCATCAAATTTCCAGAACTTGGGCTGTAAGTATTGAATAGTGTAGAATTACCAGTCATATGATCTGATGCGCCGGAGTCTACTATCCAAGGACTGTGTCTCTTCATTTCGGTGCTCAAAGCCATAGGAAAATTACCTGTTTTATCAACGGAATGGAAGATGGAAGATGGAAAATTACTGGTAGCGGATCCAATTCTTATGGTGTTCTTGGCTGGGATCAGAATGGAAGATGTTGTTTGGTGGCCGATCATCTTCTGAAGAAACTCGATTTGCTCTTTGCTAAAGATGTAGTTTCGGACGATGTCTTCTCCTTGTTGTTGAACATCATGACAGAGTGAGAACCTTGGAGAAAGTTTTGCCCATTCAGTTTATGACCTGTAATGGGGAGATGAGAATTGTCTGCTGCTCCAAGGCTGTTTGGAATTGTGACTTCAGAGGTATGTTTTTCGGTAGCCATTCCGGTGGCTGGGCCGTATGTTGGCATAAGAGAGGAGATGGTATTAGGGTTGCAGAACCGGAGAAAGGAGACTTAAAGTTTCGGTTTTCCCACTCTGATACCATAAAGAATTTATAGCAGAAAACTCTATAAAGAATTTTAGAGAGGAAAACTCTATTTTTTCTTGTTATTATTCTTCTCCACATAGGAGGAGTTATATAGAGGAAATACAAAATAGGAAAGAAATCAATCTAGGAAATCAATCTAGGAAATCAATCTATAATCCCTACAATCAAGCCAATTGTCAACTACACTAATCAAGTAATCAATGACACTAATCAAGCAATCGATTAGTCAACTATACAATCTTTATAATTAATTGATTATATTCTAACAGAAACTAATCCCTAAAGTTTAGGAATTAATTTCGGAATTCAACATCTTCTTTCATGGTTACTTTTATATTCTTATCTGCAAACTTTTGAGGAGTTTAAATGATCTGTTCTACTACATTAAATGATTAGTATTGTATTCATGTGGAATATTAATGTTTTATCTTACTTTTTGAAATTTTATTACCACATTCCTAATCAAGTTTACACAATTGTTGTTTCCGTGCATTGAACCAGCTGATCTCCAATTGTTTTTTTATATTATTAAAAAAAATTAAACATCTTACATTCTTACATCTATTTTTGCAATTAAGTTAATTATTTATTTTGATTTTTGCAAAAATCACTCAAGATATATAGAAAATTTTGAACTTCGAAAATAATTTATTGTTTAGTATGCTTATATCATGTAATTATGGAGTAATGATAAAGCTAAATTGCTTGTCTGGTGTTCATGTTGCAAATATTGTATGTGGCACACTCTTTGTTTGGTATATTTCATGTTCAATGCTTTAATAATCTTTATTATCTGGTTAGCCTTTATGAGTTCATGCATTTCTTTATTTTGATTATTTTAATTTTTCCAAATGTTTAATAATGCAACTTATTTGCATATGATCTTTATGTAGGCTGCTCGAATGCGTTGGGTGATTGAAAATGAACCGTACTGCTTGAATCTAATTGATACTCCAGGTCATGTGGACTTTTCTTATGAGGTAATTGAATTCAACACATTTGGTGGTCAGAATATTATTTGACATAATATTTGTTATCTTCAAAGTTCGTCGATTTTGGAACAACTATAAATTTGGAGGATCATCATAGACAACTTACAATGTCTACTTAATAAATTTATAAGGACATTTTTGATTATTTCTAGCAAATGAGTTTATTCTTTTATATTATTGCAATATTAAGAATTGGGAGATTCCTAAAAATCCTCTTGAGTTTTGACTATTTAAAAAAAAATAACTATCTAGTTTCATATTTAGATGAAAATCCCCTTGTAAGGGGGTTATGTTACACAATAATGTGGTTTTAATTAAATTTTGAAACTACAAGCTATTTTTGGTATTTCATAAGGGAGGAGGTTTCATTTAAATTCAAAACTAGCAGGTTGTTTTAGTAAAAGGTCAAACTTAAAGAGGGGTTCGTGCAGTTCTCCCTTAAGAAATATGCCAGGTGAAAATCTAATTGTCAAATTTCATAACACCTTAGACACATAAAAAAAGAAGTTAATTGCGTGTCTTGGGTTGGAGGTTCCCATGTGATTATATCCGATTTTATTGTGTTTTTGTTTGGGCTAAAGTAAAGTCATGTGGCAAACCCGTTGGTCTTGCACGTGAAGTGGTGTTTTCTTATGAGTTTAAGCTTTTGGATTATTAGTTATTAAAAATCATTAATTGACTAAGAATTATGTAAGTGTTCTCAAAGTATGAGGTGAACGTTATTGTTAATAAAAATAAACTGAAAGTGTTATTTTAAAAAAATTAATGAGTTTTGTCATTTCAGTTACTTCTATCAGATGTGTTTTTATTGTTAGAGTGCTACAGTTGATTCCTTTTCTATCCATTTAAACCTTTGGGTCTAGTGGTTGTTAACATGATATTAGAGCTAGGTTTGATAAGGATGCCTGGATTTGACTCTTCCAATTTTGGTTTTATTGAATTTGTTATGTGTTTGTGTTTGGGTTTGATCCACATGGCAAGCTCATTGGTCTTGCACATGAGGGAGTCTCTGGGAGTGGAGCGTATAAACACTATTGTTCAGATGAAAAGCTTTTGGGTCCTGTGGGTATTGACATCTGCTGTTCTCTTTTTCATAACATCGGCTTTAGAAAATAATGCCAAATGTGTGTTTTCAGAACAACAAATTACTTAAAATTTAATTGACAGCTGCCATAATGGTTATGTTTACTTATATTTTGTCTACATCAATGATGTATAGTAGTTTTTTAACTTAGAAAGAGATGAACAAGCAGTCCCCCTGGGAACTAAGTAACCAGGGCTTTTCTCCTTGAGTCGTAATGTTCACTAAATAATTATCTCATTTAGGAATTGAGTACTAAAGCCTATTAATGTCATACAGAGTTAAGCTTTTTGACATATTATTTTTGGCTAGGTTTCTCGTTCTCTAGCTGCTTGTGAGGGTGCTCTCCTCGTTGTAGATGCTTCTCAGGTAAACTTTCATGTACACTATAATTGACACATGATTCAAATCTATTACTTATACTATTTGACACATCACATTTCATAGACATGCTTGTCATTGGACTGTTGATATAATTGAACTTTTACTTTGAAAGTAGTTTTGTTATCGACTGCACTTTTTTTTTTTTTATAATTTTTTTTTATACTGTTTCTACTATACACATCATTAGCAATTAAAAGTGTGTTAAAACCATCAATTATTTGTAGGGAGTGGAGGCACAGACTCTGGCTAATGTATATTTGGCCTTGGAGAACAATCTTGAAATAATTCCTGTAAGTGAATTGTCAGGTTTTATTTTGTTATTTTCTCCTGTTCATTTGCTGAAAGTTGCAATTTAACATTTTCGCACCAAGAGTCTCTTAGCTTTGGAGTATAGTAACAGCTCACAACATCTACATCAAACTTTTAGCTTGAAAAGCATTTAGGAAACTCATGAAGATGGGGGCATTTTTGACAAATGTGTGGAGCAAACACTTGCATTATTACTTGGATTTATTCGAATAAATTTTCAAGGAAGAAATGGTGTTTGTCTTTATTCTGTCTTTTTAGGGTCAATGGGTGACAATTCATTCTGGAAATGTTTGTTTTGCAGCATCTTATACTATATACTTTTTATTGGCAAAATATATCTACTCAAAGAATGCTCCTTTGATTCCTTTCTTGAAACTCTTTTCTTGGTGAGGGGAGGAGGGGGTGCACAGGTTGGTAGTGGATTTAGTATGATACTCTAATAATGTGGTTAGCATTGGCAAAATTTTGCTGTGAAAAATCTATGGCTGTGACTATACAGGGGTTACTTCTACTGCACATAGAATTTCTGGTATTCTTGTACCCAAAACACATGGCATGTGAGTTGAGCATTTATATATTGTTTGATTGATTAAATGCTCGTTTTGCGTAGTTATCTACTCTATAAACAGTTTTTTTTTTAGTATCAAAACCTCTTTATATTTTTTTCTTTTTGTTGTTTGGTTGCAACTTGAGTAGAGCTTTTCAAGGAAAAAGGTCGTTTTATGTCTACTTGGAGAAGCTCTTCCTTGTAAGAGTATTTTTTTATCTGATGTCAAAACTATGTCATGATGGTTCACTGTATCTTTAAAAAAACAAAACCCTATTATACCTATTCAATCATAATCATAATTCTTATGTGTGGTTGTTAGTAATTATTGATATACTAACAATTATTAAACTATACAACCAGTTTTTCAGTTTAAAAGAGCTTTTTAAGTGAGAATCAAGCGACTAAGAAATTTTAGTTGGAATGTAAATATTGTATTTACTTATTTAGTTAGGAATTCTTTTTCTTGTTCACCACTCTTATGTGGTCCCCACTATTCTTGTTCACCACTCTTATGTGTGGTCCCCATTATTCTTGTTCACCACTCTTATGTGGTCCCACTATTCTTGTTCACTACTCTTGTATTTCTCTATATATTCCTCCATTGAGAGAAGAATAATACATCACAATATAAAACCCTAAAATTCTACTTGGTATCAGAGCAAAAAAAGAAGAAAATCTTTTCGCTGCCTCTTTTTTTTTTTTTTTTTTTTTCTTTCTTTGCCCTAAACCTAATTAGAAGATCTGCTGCCACCGCCGCTACACCTTGCAAGAGTAACTTACGCTCTCCTCTTGTGTGGCCGGACAGCCTCTCTTCTCTACCGAAACTATCAATTTTCTAGCTAAACCCTAGCCGCATCATCTCTCAATCACATGACTACCGAAATTCCTCCTACCGAAATTCCTTCCGGGTCTAGTACTAAGGTCCCTATGGTTCCTGATAGCAAGATGCAACCCACTGTCACCATTCAAGAGACAAATACTTCAATCCATATTAAATTGGATGGTACAAATTACCGTATTTGGTCTAAGGTTTTGGAGATGCACATTGCTGGTAGAAAGAAGAAGGGATATATCACAGGAAGGAAGATTGCACCCTCAGAGAGTGACCCGAACTATGATGAATGGGAAGCTGAAGATGCACTTGTTAAGTCTTGGCTTATCAATTCCATGACTACCAATCTGATGTCACATTTTGTGCAGTGTGGAACGGCTAAGGAAGTGTGGGATGCAGTTAAGAGGAGTTATCTTGATGCCTCTGATTCTTCTCAGGTCTATGAATTGATGAAGAAGACATTTCAATTGCGTCAGGATGGCCGGCTTCTTACAGAATACTACAATGAGCTGAACTCCGTTTTCATGGAGTTAGATTATCGACGACCTAATGATATGGAGTGTACCGCAGATTCTGAGAAGTACATGAAGCGTATAGCAGAGGATCGGGTTTACATGTTTCTTGCAGGCCTTGATCACAACCTGGATCAAGTTAGTAGTCGTGTTCTGGCTACCTTGCCTTTACCTAGCCTGGAAGAAGCATATTCATTGGTTCGTCGCGAAGTGCAAAGACAAGTTACCATGGGTACTGAGGATCGTTCTGAGGCTTCAGCACTTGCTATCCAGAAGGGCAATTTTCGGCTAGCCCCTCCTACTGGTCCTCACACTCGCCTCTGCACTCACTGCAACAGTACCACACATATAGTTGATACCTGTTGGAAGAAGCATGGCTACCCGGAGTGGTATAAACTCAAGCAAGCTGAGAGGAAAAGCAACAGGAAACCCCCTCATGTTGCTCTAACTGAGGCTTCTCCATCTTCTGCTTCTCATGTCTCTCGAGTGTCCCATCAGGAAGGTAATTCTAGTTTGGTATTACTCTCTTCTACTAACAACACTTGGGTTATTGATTCAGGAGCTACTGATCATATGACTAGTAATTTCTCCCTAATTACTTCTCTAATGTCTTCACCTGTTAAGTCTGTTCAGGTTGCTAATGGGACTCCTATGCCAATTACTGGGGTCGGGAATGTCTCACTCTCACCTACTTTTTCCATGTCTTCTGTCTTACTTGCTCCTAATCTCTCTAATAATCTTCTCTCTATTAGCCAAATTACCAAACATCTTAATTGTTCTGTAACCTTTTATCCTACTCATTGTGTGTTTCAGGACAATCTCACGAAGATGACGATTGGCACTGGTAGAGAGAGAGGAGGTTTGTATTATTGGGAGGAGGCGAGAGCATTGAAATACAAGTCTAGCCAAGGATTCCAAGTAGGGAAAGAGACACTTGACAGAGAGAAAATTATTTTATGGCATTATCGTTTAGGGCACTCATCTTTTGCCTATTTAGAACGCTTATTTCCTCAGTTGTTTTGCAATATTCCTGCTTCTAGTTTAAAGTGTGAACAATGCATTTATGCTAAAAATCATCGTGTTCCTTTTAAAATAAGTTTCAATAAAAGTCCAATTCCTTTTTCATGTGTTTATACTGATGTTTGGGGTCCTTTTTCTACTCCTACTTCAGGTCATAAATATTTTGTGTCTTTTATTGATGATTGTACTAGGGTAAGTTGGATATATTTGATGAAATCTAAAAGTGATGTTATACGTGTCATTCCTCAATTTTACCAAATGATTGTCACACAATTTCATACCCCGGTTAAGGTGTTTCATTCTGACAACGGTCGTGAGTTTGTGAATCAACCTCTAGCTGATTTCTTTAAACAACATGGCATCCTCCATCAGACAACATGTGTCTATACTCCACAACAAAATGGCATAGCAGAACGTAAAAACCGACATCTCCTTGAGGTGGCTCGGGCTTTATGTTTTACTATGCATGTTCCTAAACGTTTTTGGGCTGATGCTGTCATGACTGCTGTCTATCTTATCAACCGAATGCCTACCCGTGTCATTGACTATCAAACTCCTTTGAGAATGTTGTCACGTTTTCACCATATCCCTTCAGCTCTTAACATTTGCCCTAAGGTTTTTGGTTGTGTGTGTTATGTTTATGTGCACCCACTTCATAGGGATAAACTTGATTCCCGTGCTTTAAAGTGTGTGTTTTTGGGTTACTCAAATTCTCAAAAAGGCTATAAATGTTTTCATCCTCCTACGGGTAAATACTATGTGTCCATGGATGTTCAGTTTTGTGAGCGGGTGTCCTATTTTTCTGGGGATGTATCTCTTGTTCCTCTTCAGGGGGAGATTAGTAGTAAGGAAGAGGAACAACTATGGTTGGAAGAAAAAAAGGTGTGGATTTCAAGTAAGGGGGAGGATTCGGCTATTATAGGTGAGGGGGAGTCTTTAGATGCTTCTGATCCTGTGGAGGCTGAATCTAGTGAGAGTGAGAGGCCAGCTCGGTTGTTTGAAAAATGTTACACAAGACGGAACAAATGTGTCACTCTTGACTCAAATACTCCTCTTGATGATACTACCATGCCATCGGATGACTCTTCCGCGATTGACCATGTGGTACAGACTCCTACTGAGGTACATATTTTTTCACCTATAGCTCCCACTTCAGATGATATTTTGGATTCTAACTCTACAGATTTAGAAAATACTACGGGTAGGAGATATCCTCTTCGTGACCGTAAAGAGCCTGATAGGTTGGGTTTTTCCAAATCATCTTCTAATGTTATTTATCCCATTTCTGACTTTGTCTCTTATCATCGCTTGTCTAAGTCTCACCTAGCTTTTGCCCTTCAGTTATCTTCTGTGTCTATTCCTAGTCATTTTCAGGAAGCTCTTGGAGATCCCAAATGGAAGTCTGCTATGGTAGAGGAAATGAAAGCTCTTCAGAAGAATTCTACTTGGGAAATGGTTGAGTTACCTCTGAATAAGAAGACAGTGGGATGTAAATGGGTGTTTACAGTAAAGTACAAATCGGATGGGACAATTGACAGATACAAGGCCAGATTGGTTGCTAAAGGTTACACTCAGACGTATGGGATTGACTATCAAGAGACCTTTGCTCCTGTGGCCAAAATGAATACTGTTAGAGTTATACTTTCTCTTGCAATTAATCTAGACTGGCCATTACGACAGTTTGATGTGAAGAATGCCTTTCTTCATGGTGATTTGATAGAGGAAGTGTATATGGATCCTCCTCCAGGATTTACACCAAAGGAAGCAAAGGTATGCAAGCTGAAGAAGACGTTATATGGTTTGAAACAGTCGCCGAGAGCTTGGTTTGGTAGGTTGAGCTACTCAATGAAGGAGTATGGTTTTAAGCAGGCTTTGGCAGATCGCACTCTGTTTTATAAAAGAGATGGTGAAGATATTACCTTGCTTATTGTTTATGTTGATGACATGATTGTTACAGGTAGTAACATAAGTGAGATAGAAAAGCTTCAGTGTCTTTTGGCTAAGGAGTTCGAGATGAAGGATTTGGGGGCTCTAAAATACTTCTTGGGCATTGAAGTATCTCGATCCAAACAAGGAATTTTTCTCTCTCAACGGAAGTATGTCCTAGACCTCTTGGATGAAACTGGTAACTCAGCCTGTGAACCTGTGGATACTCCTATTGAGGTGAACCATGGTCTGACTATCTATCCTGATCAAGTTCCAACGAACAAGGAGAGATATCAAAGGTTAGTAGGGAAGTTGATCTATCTGACTCATACTAGACCTGACATATCATATGCAGTTAGTGCCGTGAGTCAATTCATGCATAATCCGAGTGATCGACACATGGGTGCTGTGAACCGTATTCTAGCGTATCTAAAGTCCTCTCCAGGTAAAGGTATTATGTTCTCCAAGCATGGACACCTAGATATTATGGGATATACTGACTCTGACTTTGCTGGATCCAAATTGGACAGAAAGTCTACTTCAGGGTATGTGTCATTTGTGGGAGGTAATTTGGTGACTTGGAGAAGTAAGAAACAGAATGTGGTTTCTTTGTCCAGTGCGGAAGCTGAATATCGTGCACTTCATCATGCTACTACAGAACTTACTTGGTTACGTATTCTCTTAGGAGAACTCGGTTATGGCCCTCAAAAACCTATGGTGCTCTTTTGTGATAACACGGCTGCCATTTAGATAGCTAATAATCCGGTGCAGCACGATCGAACCAAGCATGTTGAACTTGACAGGAATTACATCAAGGATAATCTAAATTCTGGTGTAATAGAGGTTCCTTACATTAAGAGTGCGGATCAACTAGCTGATGTGATGACTCATGCTGTTACAAGTGTTCCTTTCTATACATTTCTATCCAAGTTGGGCATGTGTGATATCTATGCACCAACTTGAGGGGGAGAGTTGAAATGTAAATATTGTATTTACTTATTTAGTTAGGAATTCTTTTTCTTGTTCACCACTCTTATGTGGTCCCCACTATTCTTGTTCACCACTCTTATGTGTGGTCCCCATTATTCTTGTTCACCACTCTTATGTGGTCCCACTATTCTTGTTCACTACTCTTGTATTTCTCTATATATTCCTCCATTGAGAGAAGAATAATACATCACAATATAAAACCCTAAAATTCTACTTTTTCATCAAAAGCTCTCTATTTGTAAATGCTCCTGTTTTTTTTTTTTTTTTCTTTCTTTCTTTTAAAAGCTCTACTTGAAGGAGCCATACTGACAGGACCCTAAACCTAGCCATATTTAATGTTGTTGCCATTATGTAGTCAATATTTTCTTAATGCTTGGGGTTCATTCGATTCTTTACTTAAAATTTTTTATCAGGTTTTATGACGTGGACCGCCATTTTACTTTCATTGTAAAATTATTTTGTTACATGATAAATTGTATTTTGTCTTATAAAGAAAATAATAAATAAATAAACAACTTATGGATTTATGAAAATTTTTCTCAAGTAAATTATGTTGATTTTTACAGGTCTTGAACAAAATAGATCTTCCAGGTGCTGAGCCAGATCGTGTCATTCAAGAGATTGAAGAGGTTGGTGTTCAAAAAGCATGATCGCTCAATGGGTGTGTAGCTTACGTTAATCCATGCTTTTTTCCTTTTATTTATTTATATTTTATTTTTTCTCTCTTTTGTGTGTTTTTTCCATATAAACTTCTTCCGGTAAATCTCCATTGAAAAATCATTCTTGACATCCATTTAAGGAAGACCCCATTGGTGAATTGCCGCTTCAACAATTAACATAGGAAAAGGAGTCATATTTGCAATAGGAGCAAAAGTCTTCATAATCAATCCCATAAACTTGTTTATTGATTAGTTTGAGCTTTCTAATGGCCTTTTTGACAACAAAAGCTACACTTGTCTATAGCAGCTTTTACACATTGCTTCCTTTGAGTGCTGGCCTGAATCTTGGGAGGTACTGTCAAAACTGTATGGTTAGGTAGAAGAAGAAGTCCCTTCCCAATACCAATTTTCAAACAAATATTTTCTGCCAATAATTCATTCGCCATAAAAATTACAAAGGGAAGTGGGTGGGCTTCGATGAAGAATGGAACAAGAAGTCCCCAAAGTCATCTCTGAGTGCTATAAAAAATTATACTAACCTTTGCTCACTGTAATCACAATACAAGTCATTGGAACTAAACGATTCTGGTTATGTAAGAGCTAGTTGATCTTATAGACTAGGCATAAATTAATTGAGTGAAAAATGAAAATTCTTGTACCCTCTTTTCCCCTTGGCTGGTAGATCTTAGATTCCTATTGATATGTCTTAGCAAAATTTTATTGTACATATAACTTGGATAAATAATCCTAAATCTTCTTGGCCATTGATGACTTAGCTGAGCGAAGGCTGATGGATTGCTCAATGAAGTTATTTATCCAAGTGATGATCTTGGTATTATTTATTCCCTAGTGGACAAGGTTGCAGCATAATTTCTTCCTTTCAGTCGTTGGGTTTCTCTCTAACTTTAGTAACATATAACTCCACATTCTTTCCCAACAAAAAAGTTTTCGTTACATATGCCCAATAGGTGTAATTATCACCTGTTAACTTTACACTTATAGCTTGGAGAGAAATCTGATGTTTTATCTGTTATTAATTCAAAATTGAAAATGATTTTAAAGAGGAAAATGATGAATCGAAGAAGAGACATGAAACTTCAGTTGTGTGACATTTAGAGAGTAGAGAGAAAGTGACTCAAGGAAAGCAATTCTAATAATAATAATAAAAAAAAAAAAAAAAAAAAACCATGCTCTAATACCAAGTTATTAACCATTAAACCAAAAAGCTTAAGTTATTAGGAAAGGTGCAACAAAAATATTTAAACACTCTTTAACTCTTAAGTCTTAATGCATTACTTAAATCATCAACCTTAAAAACAAATAAAATAAAGGCCTTTTTCAACTTCTTCTAGCTTAAGTTACTCGTTTGGAATTGTAATTAAACTTTTAAATAGCATTGCAAATATTTGTATCAAATTGCTTTTCTAACTGGCAGAATGATGTTTTCATTCTTATGACTGAATGGATTAAGTGGATACCTGCACATTGTATTTATTTTCAAGCAGCTTTTTTGAAGACTCTACAGGAGAAGGCTGCTAGTTTATTGGGACAAGGCGCAATATTTAGCTTTATTGTGGGCTTCGGTTTCTAAATGATTTCAGGAGTTCCCATTATTTTTTAATCTAAATAATTAGGAGGGTGTTGTGAAATGATCGCTTGATTTTGTATTTGTTTTCCCGATTGGTTGTTGTTTTATGAACTGCTGGTCCACTTTTTGTACTCTTCCACTGTCTTTAATGCAATGCTGTGTTCCTCAACAAAGAAAAAAATTGTTGGAGAAGATGTAGCGGTATTGCTGTAATCCATATTGCATATTTATGCTCTTTCATAAGTTTGTCGTTTGTTTATACGTGTCTTATTTTAATGATAATTGTGGTTCTTTAAGGGCCACAAATTGGAATTAAATAGATTTGCACAGCGGTACGAATTTGAAACTGAAGTTAACGTAATACTTCTTCTGTGTAGGTTGTTGGGCTAGATTGTAGCAATGCAATTCTCTGCTCTGCAAAGGTTAAATCATGACATTTGGCTCTAAACTGTATTTTTTTTCCTTTCTACTGCACTTTATGGAAGTTGGTGTGAAAGAATTATGCTAATTTTTAATATTGTATACTTCTTTGGCCTTATTTTTAAACTTTTTTCTTAGTTTTTTTTATTTCAGGAGGGAATTGGTATAAATGAAATTCTGAATGCCATTGTTGAAAGGATTCCACCACCTTCTAATACTGCCGGATGTCTTTTGAGGGCCTTAATATTTGATAGGTATGTATTTCATTTGGTAGACATAATCGAAATTGAATATCAGCTGTGTTAAAGTACTTAAATGCTAATGTTAGGCCTTACTTATTAGCTTAAGCCTTTGAATATGTTGGTTACTAACTAGATGTTAGAGCCAAATTATACCTAGGAGTCTTGAGTTCGAGTCCCCCAAGGTGATTATATTTGAATTTGTAATTTGTTATTTGAATATGTTGCGTGTTTGTGTTTGGGCTCGAGCCACGTACATGCATGTGAGGGGGTGTGTTAGAGTGCTTAAATACTACCGTTGAGGTTATTGGATTACTACATGAATCCTTTTGTCTCCATTTCACCTTATAATTAGGACCATAGAACCCGGATCTTTTTTAACTTTTTCTGCCCATATAAGTTTTGGTGTATATTCATTCATTTGATATCTACTAATTGAATCAAGTCTTCTTGTGTACTTGGCAATCCATAGATCCGTTCTACGCGGCCAAACTATTACAATCGACCTTTCCTTTAACTTATTTTATGTAGAAGCTATTCCCATATTCATGAAAAAGTGAATTAATTTCTTATCCTTTTTTAAATTATTATTTTCTTGTATTCTAAACATGCATCCTAAAACTATCATTTTGGCCTCACTCATTTTTATTATCATGTTGTTTCTAAAGATTCAAATTCTCTGTTCCATAAAGCATACTGGTTTTATTGCTTTAATTATGTTTGCATGATCCACAATGCAAGTTTCTTCCCCCCGTATTATAACAGAATGCTCAATCTTGGGGACTTCTTATAGTAAGGCATATTTTGTAGTTTGATACCATAAATTTTCGTAAATAAGGTTATGTTGTAGACGTTTTTAGCAACCTTCATGCATCTGATTGTCTGAAATTATAGCTTTTTTAGCTGACTGTCTGAAATTATAGCTTTTTTAGCTGACTAGTCTTGTAAAGATAGAAAACGAAAATGTGTTCCATAGAGGAATATCTAAGTGTGTCTTCTGTAGAAACTGAGCATTCTTTGCTGTTTGATAGTGTTGAAATTTGATCTTTTTTGTCCTGGTCAATGGCATGATTTTGTGTGATAGCCTAGGATATTTTTTAGAAAGTTTTTCATTAGTCTCTATTTTTTCCTGATTGTATTTGCTGTAAATAATTAAATATGGTAGCTGTATATTGCCTAGAATTGGTCCTTTACTAACTAGTTAGTTTCCTAATATAATTTTTCAGTCTCTCTATATATTGACACATGTAATTCATAATTATTTATGTGAGAAAATTAGAGAAATTCTCCTCTAAATTTTACGTTCTTGATAGTATTGGTATCCTAGTATATGTTAATAAGTACATACAACCTACACCTAACTGATTATTTTCTCCAAGTTCTTCTAAATGTTATGAAATGATTAGCCCTGTATGTCCATGAAATTACTATTTTTTATTTTGTTTGGATACTTCTGCAGTTACTATGATCCATATCGGGGAGTTATTGTATACTTTCGAGTTGTTGATGGGACTATAAAGAAAGGTGACAGGATTTATTTTATGGCCAGTGAGAAGGTGAAGTACTCTTCTAGGACTTTTGTGTTTGTTCTCTAATTTGAAGATGATGGGATCACCTTATTTGAAAAATAGGTTTGCATGTATCATTGCATATATCTTTAAACAGCTAATACATTTCAAAAAATTAACGAGAGATGATAACTAAACTTACTCAAGTCAATTAAATGTCTGTACTTTTTCCTTGACAAACTTTTTGATATATTTTTGGCATCCTTTGTATCAGTTTCATAATTGAGTATTGAATTGCAGGATTATTTTGTAGATGAAATTGGTGTCTTATCCCCCAATCAATTGCAAGTGAAAGAACTTCAAGCGGGTGAGGTAAAATGATTCTTGTGACTTGTATATATTTTGCTTCTCACTGCAATGTAATGTTACAAATTTTTACCAAATGTATTTTTTTGTTGTTTCTCTCTCTCTCTCTCTCTCCTCCCTTAAATGCAAATGCAGAGGCATGCAAAAATATTTTTCCAGAAGTTTCTTGTGGGAAGCAAATATTTTTTACCCTTAACGAGTTTGCCCTCTTGCTGTAGAAAAATAAAGCAAAGTTATTAACTAGATCACAAAGGGAACAAACAATAACTTGTGATGCACATATACTGTAGGAAGCAATTCTTTCCCCTCCTTTCTCATGATGTAAAAAGAATTACAAAATTAATTAGAATCTAATTATGCAAAAATTAAATGGAATAAAAATTAATTGAATCAACTGTATATGTGAGTTGTATATTTTTCTGGAAGCTATGTTTTTCCCCTTCTCACTCTTGCTGTAGAAGAAGAGACAAAAGTTAATTAGACTACTAAAGGAAGCAAAAATTAATTAGAATAAATATTAATCATATATGGATATATGCATGTAGGGTGTATGTACTTATTAACCAACCACTCATAATGACTTGAGAAACAGTTTTTTACACCTGCGATGCTATACAAATGTGCTGTAGTCAATATCTAGTGCAAAAAAAAAAAAAAAAAAACAGGTTTGAGGTTGGTAAATATATGGGATGCTGGAACTTCAGCTGCTAGCACATTAGAAAAACAAAGATTGAGTGGTTGATTAGGAAATAAAATTAGATCAGATTGCTTTGAAAGTGTTGAAAGGCTAAGATTTTGTTTTGTTTTTTCTTTTCTTTTTTTCTGTTAGGAAACAAAATTTTGTTGCAAAAGAAAGAATGAAACAATAGTGCCCCATACAAAAATTATAGATTGTAGCCCCATAGCCCTATACAAGTGTGAACAAGCAGTTGATCTAGGCTAACAAACACCACCTAGGGTAACAAAGGGAGCCTTCAAGACAAAAAGAAGGCCTACAATATGGAACAAGCAGTTCACCTAGGATTTTGGTTTTGTTTAGGTAGTAGTTTGCAAATTTGAAGTTTGGATGGATGGAAACTTGGAATATTGATGCATGGATATAGATCTTGTAGGGAAAAAAAAGGCCTAGACGTTATCCTTGGTCTTAGGACCAATACTCTTGAGATATATCACACAACAATAGCATTGCAGCATACCGCACACATTAATAGAACTTTTACTTAATTTGGAACTTCTGCTGTACTGTTAAAATGGCTAGATGTTTGGGAGGCATATTTGTATCCCCAACCAGGATATGGAAGAAAGACCTAACTGAGAATGATCCTGATCCTGACTTGTTAAGGGCCCACACACTATTATCCTCCCTCATTTCCTCGAGAGAAAACTGTTCCCAACAGTTGCAAAAGAGCAACACATTCTGTTCTCTCCCTATTCTTTAGATTTTTATGAAACTTGAGAGTTATAATTTTCATGATCAGCTATGGAAAGGTTTTTTCTTGGCCAATAGTCTGTAGGATAAAGCGATAAAAGGTAGAAAGCAGCCTCTCCCCTTTATTGATCCTCAGATAATAATTTCCTACCATTCCTAACCACAATCCTAAGGAGAGGCAGCAAGGAACTGCTGTTTTGGGAAATTAAAACCCGAGGATATCTTGTGCTACCTGTACAAAAATTATTGGGTCCCACTAATTCATTTGGAAGTCAAACTTAGGGGTGTCTGTTTTTTTGTCTTAAATATGAATGGGGCCCCGTCATTCATTTCACAGGATCAAACTCCATTGGCCACTTAGTCGCAAAATCCGCCATTTGATAAAATATACACCTTCAGGTTGATTCACTCAATCTCACCGCTCTTAGAGCGAGCAGGCATTGCCTGCACCTTTTTGAGTGCGATAACTCCTTTCAGACATTAACAAAACCTATGCAATAATATACCGTTGGAAAGCTTAGGAGTTGTCTTTCAATATAAATTTACAGTGTGATTTGGAGGTCTTTAGAAAAAGTTATGGTCATTTGAGTGTCAACAGGTTAGTTTGTAAAAATCAAGGTTTCCAAAAACACAAGAATCAAGACAATTATAACATGTAAAACATTTAAATCAAATCATGTAACTAACAACTTATAGAATGAAATACATGAACATGAATGTGTGTGTTTTCCTAAGTTCTTTCAATAGTTGAACAACTTGTATTGGAATTCTTACCTTGCGATCTCTTGAAGACTTCAACATGGTTGTAGAGTTGCTTGAGTGCAAAATATGAACGAGAATAATCATCCTAAGCTACTAAAAAAGTATTACAAGCAAAGAGTGTTTTATTATGGAAAAAGCCAACACAAAAATTGCCCTAACAGTTTAATACTCTTAACACGCCCCCTAACATGCAAGGCCGGACTTCTGGGTTTGTCACATGGATTGATACATGGGTCCATTTTGCTCTATATTGTAATTATATATTTATTAAATAAATTAGGGATCCCAAGTTTTTAACTTGAGACCACTAGTTCAAATGTGCTCTAATATCATGTTAGTAATTGCTTGAACCAAAAGCTTAAGCTATTATATAAGGCCCAATATTAGTATTTATACAATTATACTCAACAACTATAAAATAAAACTCATAGATTATTATCTTTTTATTGGGTAAACAATAGTTTATAACTTGTTTGCTAAGCCATTAAGCAATTTCATTTATGAAAAGTTACAAGGGTAAAGGTGTCATCTGTATTAGAGGCTGAATCTGCTTGTCTGAATTGGTTTCAAAATAGTGGTTCTGGCTTTAATGCATATTCTTTACTTATGATACAAATTTTCAACTTTTTGTCTATTTATGAGATGTTATTAGTTTGAACTTATGTAATAGAGTAGTTACTGATCCTTTATCGATGTCTAAGGTTGGCTACCTTTCTGCATCTATAAGATCTGTAGCAGATGCCAGAGTGGGTGATACTATCACTCTCTTCAGTAAAAAGGCTGAGATCCAACTTCCTGGATATGAGGAAGTCACTCCAATGGTTTTCTGTGGCCTGTTTCCAGTTGATGCGGACCAGTATAAATCTCTTGCTTGTTCATTTTTGTTTATGGAATTCGACAATGTAACTTTGTCAATGCCAATTTCTCTAGCATCATTCTCATCTATTTTGTTGGTAGGTTCCCAGAATTGCGTGATGCATTGGAAAAACTGCAACTTAATGATGCAGCATTGAAGGTAAGTATGTTGCTAAGATGTTATATAGGAAAGGACATTTTAGAATTTTCCCATTGAATTATGATGCACTTGGAACTAAGAGTTGAAATTCCTTTAATTTAGATTTTCTTTTTACTATTGATTTAATATGATTTTGGAGCAATTGTTGACTAGTGGATGGTGGACACTTTAAAGTAGCTAAGGTTGAGTTGGCTTATTCTTTTTTCTTTTTTTCCATATATATATATATATATATATAGCAGTTATCAGGTGCCGAATTCTGCACAATTTTTTCGTGTAGGATCACTGATTTCCACGGGTGATAATCAAAATAAATTTTTTTACCCTAATTCCCACTTGTGATAATTAGTGATCCTGCTAGAAAAATTCATGCGGGATCCCTCACTTGATAATTCTTATATATATATATATATGTATATATTATTAATGCAAAAATATATTTAAATGAAGGAAAAGTTCAAAAAATGAGGAGGGCGTTAGCCATCCTATGCTAAAAAAACTACAATAAAGAAAACAGTACAATACATCTTGAAAAGGAGAAAATCATTTATAAAGCATTTTTTTATAATCTCAAGAAGAGATCTTCTAGAACATTCTTCAGAAATTGAAGCTCATAAAAAAGCAGCAAACGTTTTTTAACGCAAAAGTATGTAACAATTGTCTTCTCTTTCTTCGAAATTACGCCTTCAACTCCAAACTACCAATAGAAATTATTTCACTGCACATCTGGATTTCCTAAATGCTCCTTAATCTTTAAAAAACAGAAATTTTCTTTTGTCAAGATGCCCAGGCCAATAATGTACATGCACTCATATTAATCGTTAGTGAAGTACCATGATTTAAAAGTGGTTTTAAGAATTGTGGTTACTATCCTAGGAGAAAGGCAGAAAGGAACATGGTAAAATTTTCTCAAAAAGGAAGGGAAAGTGATTGGACAATTTTTTTTTGAAGTATGTGATGTGCAGAAGTTATTTAATCGTGGTTTACTGGTTTAGCCATCTTCCCATTTGTGTCTTTCTTTATTGTTTCGATCCTTTTGTTTTGTTTTGTTTTTTTTTTTTTTTTTTTTTAAACATGATCCTTTTGTTATTAAATGGGGAGACTAAGTCAGTGGAGACAACTTAGGAACTTTCTCGATGTATACCAGTTAATATGACCTTGAGAATCCACCATAGAAGGGGAGACTAAGTCAGTGGAGACAACAAAGTAACTGTCTCAATGTATACCAGCTATTATGACCTTTAGAATCTTTGGTGGTATATATACTTATAGAAGTAGCAGAATAGTTTGTCAAAAGTCAGTAAGAAAGTAGTCTTTTGGCCCACATTTGAAAAATGTTTGAAAGTTTTTCTACTTTTTCTCTTTTAATTTTTACATATAGGGTTACCTAGGTCATTTGATTAGTAAAATACATCAGTTGACAACTTTTTAGAAACCAATTTAGTTCAGAGATATGTTTTTTTTCCAATAATTTTTTATTTGAATTACTATGTCTCATGCTTTAGGATATAGTCTAAGGAGGATTTGCTTGTTTTTCAAAATTGCTTGATTTGAATTGCTGACTTATGCTTTAGGATTTGAGATGCTGATCAAGAAAGTCCTTAAATTCCTTCAAAACTACATGTGTCTATTGAGTGAAGTGGAATGAGTCTGTATAACTTATGAACTTTCTCATTTAGGAAGGATGGTTCATCTCTTTTGGTGTTGACTTTGCAGTTTGAACCTGAGACCTCAAGTGCAATGGGTTTTGGCTTTAGATGTGGGTTCTTGGGTCTTCTTCACATGGAAATTGTTCAGGTTTGCCTTCTTTTCAACTTTATTTCTTCCTCAGTACTCAGTAGTGTTGTTTTTCATTGCCGCCTTGATTTGTAAATGTTGGAGAATTTGGAAAGTTGGCGTTGACCATGCAAAACTTTTTATCTTGCAGGAAAGACTTGAGAGGGAATACAATTTGAGCCTAATAACTACTGCACCAAGTGTTGTATACAGGGTGAACTGTATAAATGGTGATACTGTAATTTCTTCTCCATCCTTAACTTGATGCATTTAATTTGCTTTGTGTATTTTAGTTTCACATGAATTTTGATATTTACAGTATGATAGGTAGGTCTATGCATGAGCCCTGGTAACACCTATGCACAGTTCTAAAGGAGCTAGGGAAAACTTTGGTAACGCCAAGTCGCCAATTAATTAGATACTGTTCTGCAGTTTATGCTTCATGTCCTATATCAAAATTGTCAAGTGATGTGAAAGCTGATGCATTTATGGAATCAGGGGTTAACTATGTCCATACATGAAAGAATATGTTGTTTGTGAATAGCTATTATGAAACCTAATACCTATTAATTTCATGGCTGTTAAGTCATAACAGTCCTCTTTCTCAAAACCTTAAGAAATTTGTTTACATAAATGTTAAATGGATTGTTCCGGTTTAGAAAACAGTTGAAAATTAAACTATCACATAAATGTTAAATGGATTGTTCCGGTTTAGAAAACAGTTGAAAATTAAACTATCGAATGAGAAACTCTACTGACATTAACCTGCTATAGAGGCTCTTAGAATTTCTTATTTTTTGCTAGAAATATTTCCTGACATTAATTAGTAAGAGCCATGGCAGTTTGTATTTATAATTATATGTAATTATGACCTCTTGTACAAATAACTGCTGATTATTATTATTATCTTTTGTGCCGTTTAAATTCAGTTGAGTGCCTCTTAACAACTTGAATGCAATTATCTATTTGGTGTATGTATGTATATTTGCATATGGGTAATATTAATATAATACTTTTTATCGTTGTACTCCATAAAAATATAAAAATGTTCTTGAAGGTTGAGTGCTCAAATCCATCTTTACTTCCTGAACCTGGACAAAGGAGATCAATTGAAGAGCCATTTGTGAAGGTTATATCTTGCACCTTTAGATGCTTTACTTCTTTTGCTGCTAATATGGCTGAGATAAAAGGTGTTAACAAAAAGAAAACCCCCCCATAGTGAAAGAAAAAGCTGTGGTGAGAGGGAAGAATAAATTTGTTGTATATTATTAAGGAACATTACAAGTATAAGCCGGCCTAGACATGAGTGGAAAAGGAAATAAAACCATATAATAATTAATACAATCAATGCCTAGTGAATGGAGCTGTCTAGCCATAGTTTCCTAAACAAGATTTAACACTTTCCCTGAAGTTGGAGCTCAGATATCTTCAATGTCCAACTTGGAACAAAGATGTAAAAAATTTCCCTTGTGCATAGATTTAGTAAAAATGTCTTCATCTTGATTTTCAGACTATATACGGCGTAATTACTTCTCCTGCCATCACAGTCAATCTTCCATATGTTTGGTCAGCTCATGAAACAAGGTTGCTAACTATGTATATTGCTATCAACTTAATGTCTAGGCATAGTTTCCTAAACAAAATTTAACGAAAGAATGTTAAAATCATGTAATGATTAATGCAATTGATGCCCAACCAATGCACAACTAATGTCTAGGCATAGTTTCCTAAGCAAGATTTAACAAAAGAATGATAAATCATATAATGATTAATGCAATCGATGCACAACTAATGTCTAGGCATAGTTTCCTAAACAGGATTTAACAAAAGACATTCTTATGAGGCTTTTAATGTTTTGTGTTGTGTGTAGATTGAGATGCTTACTCCAAAAGACTATATTGGTTCACTCATGGAGCTATCTCAAGATAGAAGAGGCAAGTTTATGGAAATGAAATTTATTACTGAGAATAGAGCATCATTAACCTATGAGTTACCCCTTGCAGAGGTAATGTTTTCCCTTTTCATTTTTCCTCGATTTGCTCTCCCGAGATTAACTATTTAAAAGATAATTCTATTGGGGATTCTCTAATTTAATTTCCTATCTTTTTTTCCCTTTTACTTTTGCTTAGCCATTCTATATATTTATATTGCAGATGGTGGGTGATTTCTTTGATCAATTAAAATCCAGAAGTAAAGGTTATGCTAGCATGGAATACACTTTTATTGGGTAAATGCATCTGGTGTTTATCATTTAGTAACTAGCATTTAGTGCATGGAAGTACTGTGCTTGTTATTTTCATAATTGTTATTTCATTTAGATGTTTAGCGTATTGATGATCCCTTATCACATAAACTTGGTCATATAAATTCCAAGAGTTGGGTTGATTGGTAAAGATCTTTGGTTCTAACAATGAGGTCATGGCTTCGATCCTTTTGGGATACCTACTAGAGATATTATACAACCCATGCATTTCTTGACTATTAAGGTTGTGTTTGCTTATTTGAAAAAATGAACATGAAAAAATTCTTGATTGATCTTATGGATGGTCTCGTGGAAGTTGAATTAAACGAAGGAAGCTTATAAAACAATTGGGCTGCTAGGGTAGTGAATTGGTATTGTTCAAGTGTCAAGACTGGGCCAATTTGCAACTGAATTTTATGTGGAAGGAGCAATAAAGTGATCTTTTACAATGAAAATAATGATTTCCCCATCCAAACCTTGTTGGAAATTAGTGTATAAGTCCAGCTGGACAAAGGAATCCTATTTAATTCAAGGAAAGTAATGGGTTTTTTTTTCATTATTTGTTTAGGAATCTAGTCATGAGAGTCTTTTATTCTATGAAAAATTGTCCTACAAGAAAAGAGAAGCTTAAATAATGGGGCCATTGAATTTGTTTAAGTGTGCCGAAGAGAGGGTACAATGTGAGGGTGGCTATGTGAAGTCTTTGGGAGACTTGTGAGAGAGAGCAATCAAAGACGCGGCCACCACAAATTGGGGAGAATTTGTGAATATCGTTTGAGAGGTGTCTTAGAGGTTTTATGATCAGTGAGGTTGAAGGGATTAAGAGCTCTATTGACGTAATTAAGTTAGTGAACCACATTAAAGTGTTTGTCCAAATTATTTTCATCTTATTTTGTTGGTATTATTTTCTATATAAATATGGGGGTCATTCAATTTGTTTAAGTGTGACAAAGAGAGGGTACGATTTGAGGGTGGCAATATGAAGTCTTTGAGAGACTTGTGATAGAGCCATCAGAGATGTGGCTGTCACCACAAATCGGGGAGAATTTGTGAATGTGTTTTGAGAGGTGTCTAAGAGTTTTCATGATGGGTGAGGTTGAAGGGATTACTATCTAGAAG
The DNA here is from genome assembly GCA_954870605.1 of Acer campestre. Classification (NCBI taxonomy): domain Eukaryota; kingdom Viridiplantae; phylum Streptophyta; class Magnoliopsida; order Sapindales; family Sapindaceae; genus Acer; species Acer campestre. Next base: position 16,192,352 of record OX940811.1, on the reverse strand, counting down.
GGGTACTTGTGTTATTTTCATATTTAGTGAAATTTATAGCCTTTGTGGACAGTCAGATTAGTGAACCACCTTAAAAAGTGTTTTGACTCGATTATTTTCTTCTTGTTAGTATTTTGTTTTATCCTTCAACATTTACAAACAAAAGTCATGGAAGGTGTCATAATTTGCAATAAATTGGTATTAGAGTCTGGTTGTTCTAAGTTGTTTGCAATAGGCTAATAGCTAAGAAGAGTGAGAAAGGTGAATCGTCAACTAGATACTCTCGTGGTGGTGACGATGATGGCTCTATGTTAAGAAGGGTTGTTAAGGGTTATTCAATTGGAAAAGCCATGCATGATAAGGATTAATGAAACATCCAAAGGGAGGAAAAGCTGCATGTTGACTATTGAATGTCCTTTCTATTATGTTCTCTGTTTAATTATCAAAGTGGATTGCCAAATGTGTATTAATTGAAAATTAACGTTAATTCGTTCAAAGTTGAGTTTTCTTTCAAGGTTCAACTTATCTTGGTTTTTTCTTCATCAATTTGAGAAGGGAAATTTTTGTTTATTTGAAAACAAGAATACTGGTATTCATGTTGGTGAAGAAGCTATATTGGTTTATTAAATCAATTTCAGCTATCATTTTGAAAAATTAAGAATTTGAAGTTTTAAATTTACATCACATCAAACTGGACATGGCATACAATGTATTCTTCTCATATTTTACAAGAAAGTTTTGTACTAATATTTATGCATGATATCTTCTCGTTCGACTGCCAGGTACAGGGAAAGTGTACTGATAAAACTTGATGTTTCGATTAACGGTGATATTGTGGAACCATTGGCAACGATTGTGCACAAGGACAAGGTCAGTTAAGTTTTACTCTTTAGGATCTTTATTTAATTATGTATTAATTTTTAGAGAGGTGTTAGAACTTAGAAGTGCATTGATGGTATGCTGGTGAATATTTATCTAAAAGAAGCTACATAGTACTGCAGAGGTGGCTATCTGATTCAGATTGTCCGATCCTAATTCGATCCAGAAAATTTGAATATTCGGAAATCCGAATCCGATGTTTGGAAATGAGGAGGATATTATGTTTGACAAAATCCAAATCCGGATCCTGCTTGAATCCGCAATCGATCGGACAAAAATCCGAAACCGGAAAAATTCCAAAACTCCGAAATATAAATATATGAAATTAAATATATATGAAAAAATATGTGATAATTATTTTTATGGTTCTTTTTCAATACACGCATTCTTTTCAAAAGCAAAACATCCAAGTTTTTGTAAAAATAAAATGTTACATTGATATTTATGTATCCATATATCAAATTATTAAATATAAAATAATGCAATTTAAAAATAAATAAAATCACATTTTGCATTGATCTGTCATACTTTCAACTCAAACCTTGATTCTTTTCAATAACAATCTAATATGTTGGAATTGAATTATTTTTTTAATTTTTTGAAATAGGGCTTGATTTTAATTTACTTTATTGAAAATAATGACTCCATAAGTCGCACATTGCGACATGAAAATGGTTGACTCCATTATAAAATTGGAAATTGAGGAAATAATAAAACCTTTCATTTTAACAAATAAAAATATAAAGTGATAAAAATAGAGATGTACTTTAGCTAAATTGATGCAATCAAATCCCATTCTTCGTCAATTTATTAAAACTATTATTTTTATCAAAATTAATAAAGAAATTTTCTCATGTTCCACTATACTTTCTTCTTTTATTTGATTAATTATGTGTAGTGTAGTGGATAAAGATGATTCCAATTCAAATATTTATCTTTTTCTAATGTTATTAGAATAAAATTAAAAAATATATATATATATTTTTAAGAAAATGCAAAATACAAAAAAGTAAAATCCAAATCCAATCAATCCCAAATTCGGATCCGAATCTGTAATTCGAAAATTCAGGTCTGATCCGGTCCGACATTTCAGATTGAAAAGTGTTTTTGTTTTTTTAAAGTCCTTATCCGAAATATCCAAAAAATGGGAGTTGAATAATCCGAATCCGGTTCATTTGCCACCACTACTTAGTAGAGTGTGAGAATGCTAGAATGCTCCATTAGTTGCAAAAGGATATGTTACTTTAGAATTTTATAGAGCCAGAGATGCACCTGGATGTGTTATTTTCTATTTTATACCAATGTTAGCAATTATGGATCTTGGAAAATTTCGTAGTGGATTCTGTGTGAAATATCTAATGAAGAAGATATTCTTTTAGATCATTTATTCTTGTTAAACTGTTATTGCAACAATTTGAGTAAAACTTTTTTATGAACTGTTCTTTTAAAAGTGCTGTCTGCTTTAAAAAACTTGACCCTTTTAGTAGTTTTTGAACTTTTTGCCTTGATGAAGTTGTTTTGAACTATGCAAGCTTTTCTTTCCAGGCATACGCTATTGGGAGGGCTTTAACTCAAAAGCTGAAGGAGCTCATACCACGACAAATGTTTAAAGTACCAATCCAGGTAAGATCCGTATTTTTTTAAGATGTCAGTTTGGGTTTTGATTAGCGTTATTTATTTTGATGAGAAAGTTGCTTTCAAAATGATCATGAAGTATAACATAAAACTATTTCTATTTTTGTTATATATGTAAGAAACTTCAATTATAAGAATATGATGATTAGGAATTTGTTTTTAGAAATTTCCTTAATTTAGACTTTGGCCTTTGAAGTTATTTGTGCCCATTTGTGCTAGTGTACCGTACAAGTGTTCTAGCTCAATATACGTGCTATTGGTTGAGATATGTTAGAAAATAGCATATAAATGGTAATTGTTCGTATTAGAAGTGGAATTAGTCTGTTCTTCTGTAACTATTTGCATCTGTTCCTTGCAATAGGGAATATATTACCTATAGGTCTAGACTAATAGTGAGGCACCAAAAATTGGGCAAGGTGGATGGGCTCATGCTGCTTTCCTGAACTACCATCGTCCATCCATCAATTCATGCTTTCGTGTTTGTGTTTGTGTGGGTTTAAATATGTGAACTACATATTTCCACGTTATCATACTTGCCTGAATTGTGTTTTCTAGGTCTAGAACTTGTGTTTCTTCATTTTAGATACAATATGTTGCTTTGTATTGACTTGGACACTGACCTGTTAAATTCATAGATTGTGGTATTCTTTTAGCATCATAGACTATTTTGAAGAAATTGCGTTCTGTTGAAAATGTCTATTTGGCATTGCTTGCATTACATTTTAAATAAATGTCTGATTTTAGAGCATACATTCCATAGCATTAGTTTTTTTCGTTATGGAATAACTTGGTTGAATGTGTAATATAACTATTACAGGCATGCATAGGTTCAAAAGTGATTGCTAGTGAGGCTTTGTCAGCAATTAGAAAGGATGTTTTGGCCAAATGCTATGGTGAGTTTCTTATGAAACGTGTCTTATTTTACAGATTAGATAATCTGTGAATTAACTTGTTTATTCTTTTCAATTCATTTGGTTGCATCTGACTAGTGCAGCAGAAAGTGGGAGGTGTGATAAAATTTTCCGATACCACTCCTAAGAAATTGGTCCATACAGTTGTCAGTATAAACATGTATGCTTGTTTTAGACATTATGTATAACCATATTCTCTTGGAAATTTACTTTGTGATTGCTAAATTCAAAGCAGTTCATTTCTTTAATAATCTTATTTGTGAGGCGGCTCTGCCTAAAAGGGGTTTGTGAGAGCTTCTTCTATGTAAGCTGGTATTCTTTTTTTTCTTTTCTTTTTTTCCCATCTTTTTGTACTATTCCTGATATTTTTCCTAGCTCTGGACAGTCTATTCACCAATTCTTTGTACATCGTCTCTTTGCTTTGGTACAAGTTCTCTTTTTATTCCAAAAAGAAAATGTAATATCTGACCAGAGCATCATTATATGATACCCACTATGTTATTTTGTGTGCCCTCATTCATACTCTTTCATCCTATGTTTTTCTAAAAGATGTTTTTTGCATTCATTCATTGAGTATATTTCTGATTCTTCTATATGCTTGTAGGTGGGGACATTACGAGGAAAAAGAAATTGCTTAAGAAACAGGTGCTTTAGTTTTACTTGCCAGAATATTATTTTATATTTGTCAAAAGAATGTTCTCTCTGTTGATCTTTCAATGCTGTTGGTGATCATCAAATTATTTAGTTCATTACAATTGTCTTGACTGGTTTGTGCCAAGAGAAATATCCGAGTCTAGAGGCATTTCCCTGGAATAAATATAATAGTGAGAGGTTGACCTTATCACTTTCAGAAGCTTTGCTTGATAGTTGGCTAATATTGCAATGTTTACTTTTTCCATTTAGTTTAATTAATTTTGCATTTTCCACTTTCCACTTCAATTGATGTTAACATTCTGAGATACCCATGGTGGATTGGACCTGACGTAGAGTGGAGGATTTGTATATAAACATGAAGACAAATATGCATGTAATTGGTACTTGGTAGTATGAAAGGAGAAATAGAGTGATAGTTAATAGACTTTAAGGACCTTTATTTGTACGTTCTTGCTGGTAGGCATCATCCATGTACATTTTAAATATTATGACGTGCTATGTTCGCATATCTCAAGAACAAATATAGCTGAACATATTTCTAGCTTAGTAGCTTTTATAATAACTAAGTTATTTGATACATTTTGTTCAATGCAGCACAGGAAATGGCTACTGACTCGATCGTTTAAATCTCACACTTTCATTAGTATACTGATTAGCAGTGAAAGAATCCATATTTTGTTGATGTCTTTACTCTTGAATTTGAAGGCTCGATTTAGTACACTGGATTATAACCATAACGTGCTGAAATTTCAGTTTAGCTTAAGAGTTGTTTTAGCAATTTGTATGAAACAAGCCAAGGAGATTATGAATTTGTGCATAATTGTTTTCCTGTGTTCATTTTGTGTTCAGGCTGAAGGGAAGAAAAGAATGAAGGCTATAGGTAAAGTTGATGTACCTCAAGAAGCTTTCATGGCTGTATTAAAACTTGAAAAGGAGGTTTTGTGAATTGTGATCATCTTAATTTGTAACATTATTGTCAATTGAATAATTAATTCATTGTGAAAGGGGTATAAGAATCTTTTACTAGTATTTCTTGCTTTTTAAATAACACATTTTGAGTCAGCGAATCAACATAAAACTTTGTAAGGAGGAGAAACATCTGGAGGGTGATTCCATTGGCTCATTTGCAACACTCTAATGAAAAGCAATGGACGGATTCCCAGTATACTAGATGGAACTGTCAAACCCCATAATCTTCCTTTTAAGTGTTGGGAAATGTATGTAGATAACAGTTGAGTTGCATAGACCCCTGAATTGTAAGATCATGGTCTTAGGGAGAATCCAATCTCCTTTCTAAGATTAAATTGACAAGAACCCCAATGCTCACATTCCTAAGCGGCATGGCTGAAGCAGACATATCCGTTTCGATTCGAGGATCTCCCATCCTCTGGTTTGTAATAGAGTTGAAAACACAACAGCAAAGTTAAGTTAGGATTATATGTTATTTTCTGTGGTGGATGAAGAATTAGAATCCAACCCTAGAAAAGCAGATACAACTATAAAACCAGTCGAGAACTTAAAGTACAAAAAAAAAAAAAAAAAAAAAAAAAAAAAAAAAAAAAGCTTTCTTTTGTCTTTTCCTTGGTTCTCTCTCTCTCTCTCTCTCTCTCTCTCTCTCTCTGGGAACAAACCTAGGTAAGAGTTATGGTCCTCTATGGTAGTTGTCCCTTTATGTAAAAGTAAAGGGGCAGGGTTGGTTTTTGGATGCTTGTGTGGGGTTTCCTAGGTGCTTGCGAGTGGTTTTTTGGGTGTTTGCGTGTTGTTCTTTATGCTCTTCCGTCATTAGCCTGGTTTTTTCGTTTTTTGAAAGTGATTTTGTTAAATCTCTGTGGGCTGGGTAGGGGTTTTCCTTGTGAATATTGAACCATGGAGCCCGACAAATTGGTGAAGTTGTGTGAGTCTTTGTCGTCGGCGGAGGAAGATGAACCAGCAACCCATTTTGATGGAGACGTTCAGCGGGAAGGGATATGGGAAGTTGAACATTGTTTGGTGGGGGATTCTATTGCAGAAAAAAGTTAATAGAAAAGGTTTTAAAGCGGTTTTTGAACAAATATGAAATGTTGTGGGGAGGTTGGAGATAGAGGCCATCGGTGAGAATATCTTTGTATTTCACTTCATTCATTTGGAAGATAGGGAGATGGTGTGGTCTATAGGACCATGGCTCTTTGACCTGGCATTGAATATTCTTGAAAAACAAAAAGGGCCAGGATAAGTCAAGAAAATGGAGTTCAGTCACGCGTAGTTCTAGGTTCAGATGTCAAATTTGCCTTTGATGTGTATGAATAGATGATCCGCTCGGTTTTTGGCAGAGATGATTGGCGTTGTGGTGGAGATCTCGAGTAAAAGTTAAAGTTAAAGTTAAAGTGAATGTTTGAGTTAAAGTGAATGTTTTGAAACCTCTGAAAAGGTTTTTTAAAACTACAATTGGGTGAGTTTAAGTCCAACGTAATCATACCACTTCAGTATGAAAGATTGCCAGACTTTTGTTATGTCTGCGAACTAATAGGCCATCTATTAAGGGAATGTACTGATGTGAAAGCGAGGAGAGCTGCGTTAGAAGGATCAGAGACAAAGTTCGGGTCATGGATGAAGGCGTCAACTCTGGGGAAACGGAAAACGGGTAAGCAAGGTCCAAACTGATTGGGTTTTTATAGAGGAAGAGGACCTGTTAATCTAGTGATAGCCAGTCTTCTTGAAGTTGATGGTGGTGAGGATGATGTCCCGAGTGTGGGTTTTTAGAATATCCCGGTGGTGGGTCAGGCTTGTGGAGCTTTACGACGGGTGGGCCCTACAACCATTTGTCTTTAGCCAAGCCCAGATAAAGAACAAAAAGGTGGGGATGATGTGACATTGGGTGTAATACCGCCTCTGACTCCATTACTATGTCTGATATGATGGAGGGGGTGGAGTTAGATCCTGATAGGGTGTTGAAGGAGGCAAGGGATAGAAGCCCATTTTCTAGTAAATTAGGCATGCTTTCTAATAGCCCAAGCAAGCCCAATAAGCGTAAATGGAGAAGAATAATAAAGAAAGGACCTACTCAAAAAAAATTTGCAAGCCTGCCAAGCCTAAAGCAAAGATTGCTTTTATCAAAACGAAAGGCTAAAAACAAAGATCAAAACGGCAATGCTTCCCCCCTCTAGAAAATCCCCAATCTGTAAAACCAAATTAAAACTTTTGCTAGAGAGTGTTGCAAAACATGATAGAGCTTTAACAAGTGAGGTTGGAATGGGTGGTAAAAGATGTGGCTCGTACTTGGATGAAGAACCTAGGAAAGAGAAACGTTAGAAACATGGAGTGTCCTTATTGGAATCGGCGTCACCTAGAATCCAAGGCTGCTAGACACCACGAAAATCTAAAGTTGAAACATGCGAGGTATGGGGAATCCTCGCACGTTCATGGCACTGCATAAGGTGTTTAAAAAACATTCCGCTAGCTTGGTTTTCTTGTCTGAGACCAAGTTTAAAGGCAGAGAGGTGGATTCTTTGAAGAGGCAGGTGGGTTTTGAAGGGTGTCTTCAAGTTGATTGGATAGGTATAAGTGGTAGGCTATTATTACTATGGAAAAAAGAACGGTTAGTGTCTGTGCTTTAGTTTTCTTTGGGTTATATAGATACTAGGATGAAGGACGATGAGTGTGCAGAGGTGGTGGAGAAAGCCTGGGATAATTTTTGGGATAATTGAAGGGTTGAGAGTTGAGCTGGCTTGGTGTGCTTCTTAGCTAGAGACTTGGGGAAGAGAAAAATTTGGCTCCTTAGGCAAAGCTATCAGGTTGAAACAAAAGGAACTTAAGGAGTTGTTTGGAAGGTCATAAGAGCTTAGAGTCTAAAGCCAAATTAAGAATCTTGAGCGGGAGCTGGAAGGGTTGTTGACTAAGGAGGAGATTTATTGGAAACAATGGTCTAGAGCGGATTGGCTTCTAACAGGGACAGAAATTCAAAGTTCTTCCACATGAAAGCCTCGGCCAAGAGGAAAAAAAAAAACACAATTCTAGGGCTGGTTGATGGGCAAGGAAAGAAGCAGGATAGTGAGGATGGTATTATTAACACTATCTATGATCATTTCAAAGGTTTATTTAAGTCCAATAATCCCTCTCAAGAGGACCTCAATGAAGTTACTTGTGGCTTGAGTTAGAGACTTAGTATGGCTATTGTGGATCTTGTCTGGAATTTCGTACGGGAAGATGTGAAAATGCTATTTTAGAAATTGGACCTACTAAGGCTCCTTGGTCGGATGGTTTTTAGACAGTCTTTTTTCAGAAATTCTACCTTATCATTGGTGATGATGTGATAAAAGTGTCTTCCAATGCTTAATGGTGACCCTTTGATAAGGGACTTCAACCAGATAAATATTGTCTTAATTTCTAAGATGAAGAACCCATTAGAAGTTAAAGACTTCAGGCCTGTAAGTCTTTGCTCTGTTGCTTACAAGATTGTGACAAAATATTTAGCCAATAGATTGAAAGTAATCCTCCCAGACATAATTGACTCTTGTCAAAGTGTGTTTGTTCTAGGCAGGTTGATTTTCGATAATGTGCCGGTTGCGTTTGAGATGTTACATTCTATCAGCAAGAGGAAAAAGGTTAATAAGGGTTTGGCGACCATTAAGCTTGATATGAGTAAGGACTATGACTAGTTGGAATGGAGTTTCTTGGGCTATGTGATGGAAAAGCTGGGTTTTCCTCATAAATGGACCAGGTTGGTTCTAGAGTGTATCTCCTCTTCTTGACTTTCGTTTGTAATTAATAGGAAAGTGGTGGGAAAAGTTGAACCATTTAGAGGGTTGAGACAGGGGTGCCCTCTCTCCCCTTACTTATTTCTGCTATGTGTTGAGGTTCTGTCAAATCTGATAAAAATAGAAAACTTTTAAGAATTAGATGTTGTAGAGGGGCACCCCTAGTTAGTCACCTCTTTTTCACGGATGACAATCTTCTTTCTTGTAAAGCTTCTATACACAGTGGGTTGGAGATTAAGAGGCTACTGGGTGCCTACGAGAAAGGATCAGGTCTGCAGGTTAATTTACAAAAATCAAGTATCACATTCAGCCCCAATTCTTCAGATAAGGGTTAGAAAGGCTTTAAAGAGCTTTTTGATCTTAATGACATCTAAGCCCATGATAAATATCTAGGTCTTCTAACGATGGTGGGAAGAAACAAAAAGAGGACTTTCAATGAAATCAAGGAGAAGGTTTGGCGGAAGATTAGGTATTGGAAAGGTGGGCTATTTTCTATGGGTGGCAAGGAGGTCCTTATCAAAGTTGTGGCGCAATCAGTTCCCTCTTATCTGATGAGCACTTTTCAGCTCCCTTTGGGCTTGTGTATGGAATAGAATGCCATGATTTTACAGTTCTAGTGGGGCTCGAGTGATGGCAAGAGGAAGATCAGTTGAGTGGGTGCTAACATAATCTGTTTACCAAAGTCTCAATGGGGCCTTGGATTTAAAGGTCTAGCGCTTTTCAATCAAACTTTACTTGCCAAACAAGCATTACGGCTTGTGGAAATCCAAATTCTCTAGTTTTCAGAGTGTTGCAAACTAAATATTTTAAAGATAAAGACTTTCTTCAGACCTATTTACGCCCAGGGAGTTTTCATACCTATAGGAGTATCTTGTGGGGAAGGGCTCTACTCCAAAAAGGCCTTATTTGGAGAGTGGAGAATGGGCAATCAATTAGGGCCTTTAAGGGACCCCTAACTACCATGGCTTACTACCTTTAAAACCATTTATAGTGACCCAAGTGAAGATATCAGAATGAGTTGGTTTATTGATAAATATAGTCATAGATGGGATGTGCAGAAACTGAATCAGTTTTTTCTGGAAATTGATAGAAAAGTTATTCTATCAATTCCAATTGGGATTAAAGAGAGACCAGATTCTGTTGCTTGGCACTTTGATAGAAATGGTTCTTACACAATTCGAAATGGGTATGGGGTTGCTTTGGGGGAGTCTATAAGGGGAGTGTCTTCGAACTCTTCAGAGGATATTAAATGGTAGAAGTCTTTGTGGCACTTTAATATCCCCTCCAAAGGTTAAGGTCTTTGTTTGGAGAATATGTAATAAGGCTATTCCCTCTTTGGTGAATCTTGGTAAGCGTAAGATCTATGTTAACTTGTGTTAACCGCCAAAATTGGCGAGAGACCAAGGAAGAATTTTCCACCTTAACACGAGAAGCAGGTGCGAACACAATCCAGATACCTCGACAGAGTAGAGCCCGATTGGCCCAGGTATGAACCTCTTTCAGCGGGATCCACCCCGCCAGCGTCTTAAAGGACCAAGCCTAGTTATGATCGGGCACCCTAGGGACCCCGCATCGTCCCATCAACACTACACCCTAGGGACCCCGCAACACCCCGACACAGCTTCTTATGGACCCCGCAGCACCCCGACACAGAGTTCTACTGACCATCTCATTACAAGTCAGCTACATACTCCCCAACTCCATCAGTTGGATGCCTACCGGCTCGCACTTTCAAATATAACTAGCCCGACAAGCAGGTAGATACCGGGCGGCAAGATTCCCGTACCAGAAACTAAAAACTCCATAAAAGACTCATTAAAACGCGTCGTACAGAGGAGAAGTACACTTTCCCGCCAGAGAGTCCTATTTTGAGCAGGTCGATGTGCTAAGAATCCTACAAGGAAGGTAACAATTTGATCACGAAATTGACTCCTTTTAGGAAGGAAAGACGGGATTCCCCAAGTAAAGCTCCGAGATTATCTCCTAGAAAGAGGACGATTCTGCGTTGGCCAAACCCTAAACCGAGATTTTAGGAGTGCATGGCAAGCAAAACACCTATATATACGAAACAGTTTCTTCAGAATAAGGGACCACTTATCGACAGGCACAGTTCTTCTATGATCCAGACTCCATTGTAATCCAAATCAAAACGTTAGTTCATGTATTGTAAAGAAAAGAGGCTGTCCAATAAAGCTTATTGATTGATCAGTTTGATATACATCATTGTGTAACTCCGGCTTTGATAGGGATATAGTCGGTATCGAACTACTTGATACCCCTCCGACCAGGGTCAATCTTGATCTTGGTCCCTTTAAAGTTGTTATTTGGAATCCTATCTCAGTAACGATTTTCAGGTAACACTTTTGGCGCCGTCTGTGGGAACCAATTGTCCCAACCATCATTCAAAAAGCAATTTTCTTCCATCTGAAAAATATCCAGAATGAGACTCCGATCCTCCCAGGGTCAGCCGGAGCCATCAGGACTTCAGTCCCTTGCTTCCACTGAAAGAGCCCAGAGGCGGGGTAAAGGCGCTAGGAACGAGAATCCTCCGCCGGTACCTCCACCAGTTGTAGGCCTAGTCCCTCAAGACCCCGTTAGGGAGGAAGCCAATCGGGATGTCCTAGAACAGCACGCCGCAGCCTACGTAGAAGCAATCCGATTCCGGATGATAGCCCAGGGGATTCCCTTTGAAGCCACCGGGATCCCAGGGGATGCTGGCCCAAGTGTCAGGGCATCTGTTTTTGACCGATTGGGCCCACCCCTCTTAGTTCGACAGCCAGAGCTCAAACCCAGGCTAGTGAAGTCCGCAATCGAGGTTCCTCCAAGGAAGGTCCAGTCTCTACCAAAACCAAGAGCAGAGGAGAGGGATCCGCATCCTGATTCAGAGGGAAGCGCCAAATCCCGAAAGAGTACCAGAGAAAAGCGTCAGAGAGCAAAGCGAAAGGAGGTCATCCTGGATTCAGATTCATCAGATGAGGAAATTTCAGCAGCCCGGTCTGGAACCAAAAAGTCTCAACGCCTGGAGGATCAGATGATGAAAATGGCAAAGGAATTGGAGCAGTTGAAGAAGGGAAAGCATCAAAGGAGTCGGAAAAACCCCTTGGGAGAGATGAACGCACCATTTTCCAAAAGGGTGAGAGAAGCAGGATTGCCTCCCAAATTCAGGATGCCTTCAGAAAAGTATTCTGGAACCGAGGATCCTGTCAGCCACCTAGAAAGCTTCGTCCACCAGATGGAAGTTCAGAGTGCAACCAGGACTGCCATGTGCAGGATGTTCCCCTCAACCCTGACAGACTGTGCCAAGACATGGTTCAGAAAATTACCACCAGGTAGTGTTGATTCTTTCTCCAAACTTACCAAAGCTTTCTGTGCACAGTTTCAGGGAATCAAACCCCGTCCCAAGGATCCTATCCTGCTGCAGTATGTAGTTCAAGAGCGGGGTGAAACTCTGAGATCCTACGTGGAGAAATTCCATAAGGAGGTCGTCCAAATGGGAGTGTTCAACGAGAAGGAAACTTTAGCCAATTTCCGGAGGAATTTGTGGGCAGGCAGGTTATTCCGGTCTTTTGCCAAGCATCCTCCTGAGACGTACCAGGAAGCCTATAATCGGGCTCTGGAACAGGTGGACATCGAGGAACAACTCCGGATTGATTGCTTCATTTTTACACTAAGTGTAGCCCCATTTCCATATCATTTTGAGTTCGTTTCTCGGGTAAAACCGGGTATTTAATATGATAAAATAAGTGTTTCAGGCATTTATGGAGTTCAGGGGCATTGGTGTCTTTTTGGAGAATCAGGGGTCAAAGTGCAAATTTGAAGAAAAGATTGAAGATTCTGTGATTAGAGAAGAGTTGAGGGGTGCTTTCTGTAATTTTCCAGCCAACGCACAGCAGCTCGCCACGTCATTAATGAAACGGTGCGTTTCATGTGTGGGTCGCGCCCGACCCGGCCCAAGATCCGACAGGCCCAACCGGTTCATGCCCAGCAGCTGAATGCACCCCAGATCCCTGCTAAGTGCACCCCTGCAGTCAGAGTCAGCGCCACGTCAGCATCAATACGGCGTCGTTTAGGGGCAGCAACACATCAGCGTGACGTCATGATGACGTCACGTCGTCTTCAACCTCTGCTGACCCGGTTCAGACCCGCGTGGGTCGACCCGACCCGGATCGCGACCCGATGCAAACCCGGCCCCGTCTGACCATTTTCCGACGTGTTTTCCGGCGGTTTTCCGCCCAGATCGACGGCCGGAGCTTCCCCCGTCCGTTTGGCACCATTTTTAGGCCTCCATACGTCACTTTTCCATCTCCTCCAAACCTTCCAAGCTTCCATGGTTCCACCTCCATTTTCTCCACCGCGGCATGCAAGCGGCACTCAAGCGACAGTAATTCGCCGCGGTTGAAGTGCCGCGGTCGTCCAACCGCGGCACCCTCGCGACAGAAACATTCCAAAATTGCCGCGGTTCCGTTGTCGCTTCCGCCAACCGCGAAAATTCCCAAACCGCGGCAGTCCGTCTCTTGGTCGTTTTGGACGAATTCTTGGTCGTTTTGGACGAGTTTCTTGCCCTATTTTGGACCCATATATATAGATCTCTTGATCTAAAGAGAAAAGAAAGAGGAGCCACACAAAAAGAAACAAAACACTCTCCAAAGAGAGAAAACTCTCCCACTCCTCCAAGACTCCATCTTTCCTAAATTCCTACACAATCCAAGAGACACTTGACACCATTCTATGATCTTTTCTTGTTCTTGGGAGAAAGAAAGTTGAGGGAGCTTGAAAAAGGAGAGGAGCAAAAGGAAGAAGAGGAAGCTCTCCATTATAGTTTTCTCTAACTTTTTCTCTTTTATCCTTTGTTATAGCCATGTATTTATTTGAGATTATTTGTTGTATGGCTATTAGTTGTAATATGAGCTAAACTCTCACTTGTTAGGATTTGATGAACCCCACCCATGAATATTTATATCTATTGACCTTTGTTTATTCATTTTGTGCAAATGTGGTTTGTATGGGTATTTTTGTGTGCTTAATGCTTTTCAATTGTTTGATCTCCTTTTGAATGAATTTTTGTGGTGTGTTATGTACTGACCGGAGACGCACGCCACGTGCTCGATAAAATGCCTTCTATACATGTCTAGAAAAGTAGACCTACTTAGGCTAGCGTATAAGATTCCCTAGTGTGCCAAGGTTCTTAATGAACTCAATCATATATTCCGAGTAATCGAGAGATAGGCTTGGGTATGATTTTGGGTGCGATCTATTCTACTCGACCGAGATTGTGGGTTAACATTTGGGTGCATGAATCTATGAAATACATGAGCATGTTTTGGGTGAATAATTGAGTCTAGAACGGAAATCGACATAGGGTGGGGTGTAGTCAAATCCTAGCATATTTCTCTCTATTATTACACTTGTGTTTATTTTCGTGTTATTTCTTTTTAGTTTAGTTTAGTTTAATTTACTTAATTGGAAAACCAACCTTTTTGTTTGTTTGAATAGCAAATAGACTAATCAATTTCGGTAATCGGTCACTCGATCCCTGTGGGAACGAACTTTACTTACTATTGTGCTACTCTCCGACCTCGTACTATTTCGAGTGTCACTTGAGTGATAGCCACGGATCAAAATTGAACACGATGAAGCCCGATTAGCACCGCGCCCAAAGAAGGAAGCGCCGAAGCCTGCACCAACTAGGAAGTTTCAGAATCTGCCCCCAAATCGGTCTACTTACAGGTCGCCTCCAATCCCTCCGTACCAGGATAGATACCCAGTAAGGAGATCCCCTCCCAGAGAGCCTCCCATGAAGGAGGTATCCAGAATAGCAAGAGAGGAAGAGGGGTATAATCATTACACCCCCCTAAATGCTTCACGGGAAACTATCTATCTCGCTATTCGGGATAAGGGCCTACTCAGAAAGCCAACCCCTATGAAAGTCCCTGTGGACAGGAGGAACCAATATAAATATTGCGACTTCCATGAAGATGTGGGACATAACACCTCAGAATGCTACAGTCTCCGCAATCAGATAGAAGCACTGGTTAGAGGAGGACTTCTGACTGAATTCCTACAACAGGTATGGGACAGCATCAAAGAAGGAAAGCAGGTTCAAAGTGGGATGCAGGAAGCAGCAGAAAGAAGGAGAGAAGGAGAGAAGGATTTAATGCAGTAGATCCAAGTGATCCACACAATCAGTGGAGGCCCCACTCTAGCAGGAACCTCCAACAATTCGAGAAAAAACCACGCAAGGAAGATCCCTAGACTCAACGTTGAGCATGAGTTGCTAAAGGTCAATGGAGGACCCCGAGACTTATCCCGTTCCACCAAAATCATCTTCACGGAGGAGGACGTTTACAATACGGTGCAGCCACATGATGATCCCATGATCATAACAGTACAGATCGCTAACTGCTTAGTGCACCGCGTCTTGATCGATACGGGGAGCAGCGTGGATATTTTGTTCAAAGGAGCACATGAGCAGCTCAACTTGAAGAACTCTTGCTTCAACAGCTGTACCTCTCTACTATACGGATTCACAGGGGACTCTGTAATGCCGATGGGAACAAAGATACTACCAGTAATAGTGGGGGAGGCTCCTCTTCAACAGAACATAATGACGGAATTTATTGTAGTGGACACCCCGTCGGCATATAATGCAATCTTGGGAAGGCCTTTCCTGTCAGGGATTAGGGGAGTGCTGTCTATCTACCACAACGTGTTGAAGTTTCCAGTAGGATCAGGAGTAGGAGAGGTAATGGGAGACCAGCAGGCAGCCCGCAACTGCTATGCGGTGTCAACCAACCCCGCTGCGTTGGCTAAGCAATGCGCATCGGTGGCCAGCTACCCGGGTCCGAGAACGGCAGAGCGGGATGATCATGTCATGGCAGAGCGGGATGATCATGTTTTAGAGGAAGAGGAGATACCAGACATAGTCGTAGAGGAATCAGCAGAAGAAGAAGAGCGTGGTTGGAGTAGCGGGTATCCATCAGAGCAGCTAGAGGAGATTCAGATCCGGTGCGAAGATCCGACAAAGACAGTAAAAGTGGGAGAAGGTCTGGACCCGGGAGTGAAGGAGGATTTGATAGAGCTACTCAGGGAATATAACGACATCTTTGCTTGGAGCCATGAGGATATGCCCGGCATTCCACTCAGTCTGGCGACCCATAGGTTGGCAGTGGATGCAACCTTCAAACCGATAAAACAAAAGAGAAGGCACTTCAATGCTGAACGCAATGCCGCGGTTCAGGAAGAGGTTGACAAGCTCCTGAAGGCCGGGTTCATCCGGGAATCCCGGTACCCCGACTGGATCGCCAATGTGGTTATGTGTGTGGATTACACTGATCTCAATCGGGCCTGCCCCAAAGATAGCTTCCCCCTGCCTAAAATAGACCAGCTTATTGATTCCACTGCAGGAAATAAGCTCCTGAGCTTCATGGATGCTTTCTCAGGGTACAATCAGATCATGATGCATCCGTCAGACCAAGACAAAACCAGCTTCATCACCGGGCAAGGCCTCTACTGTTATAAGGTAATGCCTTTCGGACTTAAAAATGCAGGTGCCACCTATCAGCGTATGGTGAACAAACTATTCAAAGAACAGATAAGGAAGTCCATGGAGGTGTACGTAGATGACATGATCACCAAATCTCTAGAAGAGAGGCAGCATGCAGGGGACTTAGGTCAGACCTTCCAGGTAATAAGGCAGAACCAGATGAGACTGAACCCCGCTAAGTGCGCATTCGGGGTGGCAGCAGGCAAATTCTTGGGATTCATGGTGCATGAAAGGGGAATTGAGGCAAATCCAGAGAAGATCAAAGCCATTTTGGATCTCGAGTCTCCTACAAACCTCAAGCAGGCACAAGGATTAACTAGGCGGATAGCGACCTTGAACCGGTTCATATCCCGCTCCACAGACAAATGTCTCCCCTTCTTCAAAGTCATCAAGCAGGGGAAAAAGATGAAGTGGGATGAGCAGAGCGAGCAGGCTTTTCAAGCTCTAAAGGGATACCTGTCAAGCCCGCCGCTATTGGTAAAACCGATCCCAGGTGAGGAGCTCTTACTTTACCTAGCAGTCTCCGAAGCAGCTACTAGTGGAGCCTTAGTAAAGGAATGTAGTGATGGAGTACAAAGGCCGATATATTATGTAAGCCGGGCTTTTACGAAGTCCGAGAAGAATTATACCTTACTGGAGAAGCTCGCCTACGCTTTGGTGACCACATCCAGAAAGCTCCGGCCTTATTTTCAAGCTCACACCATCGCGGTGGTCACAGATCAGCCATTGGGACAATTCCTCCAGAGGCCAGATGTGTCAGGCAGACTGGTCCTGTGGGCTCTTGAACTCACATAGTTCGACATCAAATACAGAGCAAGAACTACGATTAAAGCTCAAACCCTGGCGGATTTCATAGCAGAATTTAGCCCGGTCCTAAACCCGGGTGAGCTTATCGACCCCGACCCGACCCGAGTCAAACCCCTCTGGGATGGCCTGAAAACAGTAAGGTATGGATAATTTACACAGACGGAGCTTCGAGCCAGGCAGGATGCGGAGCTGGGATCGTCCTTATCAACCCCGCCGGAGTCGAGGTAAGTCACTGTTTCAGGTTTGAATTCAGAGCCACCAACAACGAAGCGGAGTATGAAGCTCTATTAGCAGGAATGAGAGTAGCTGGAGCTCTGGAGGCCGAGTACCTTCAAATTAAGAGTGATTCTCAATTAGTGGTCAACCAGGTAACAGGGTTGTACCAAGCAAAGGGTGACAACATGGTGGCCTATCTAGCTAAAGTCCAGGAGATTATGAAAAAATTCAAGGGTGTAAGAATAGAGCAAGTACCTAGGGAGAAAAATCACCGCGCTGATGTTCTAGCTAAGATTGCCACTGGAGAGGGACATGCGTTACCCAAAGGGGTACCCCTCCAAGTGATTTCTTCCTCCAGCATAGCTAAAGAGGTAGAAGTCCTTCCTGTGAACCGCCTCCCGTGTTGGATGGATCCAATAGCGGACTATCTCCAAAGTGGCATTCTCCCAGTAGACCAGGATCAGGCCCGCCGGCTCAAGAGGACAGCGACCCGGTACTGTTTGGTAGAAGGATACCTATACCGCAAAGGGAAGTCTCTTCCCCTACTTAGATGTCTCCATCCCGATGACGCGCGTTGGGCGCTCAACGAGGTTCACTCGGGGGACTGTGGCAACCACGTGTCAGGAGAAACTTTGGCTTACCAAGTAATCAGGATGGGTTATTATTGGCCGACTATACACCAGGATGCAAAGCAGTTTGCACGATCTTGCGAGGCTTGTCAAAAAACAGCAAACCTCCATCATCTCCCACCAGAGAGGCTCTCCTCGATCAGTACTCCCTACCCCTTTGCCATCTGGGGGCTAGACCTGATCGGGCCACTTCCCACTGCACCCGGACAAGCCAAGCATGCAGTAGTGGCGATAGATTACTTTACTCGGTGGGTTGAAGCTAAGGCCCTTACTCGGATAACTGAAGAAAAAACTACGAACTTTGTCAAGGAGCACATTGTCTGCCGATTTGGCACCCCGATGGCCATCATAACTGATTTGGGAAAGCATTTCGACAATGCCAACTTCCGGGAATTCTGTGAAGACCGAAAGATCGATCTCCGTTTTGCTTCGGTAGCCCATCCTCAAACCAATGGGCTGGTTGAAGCTACTAACAAGACCATCAAGAAGCTCCTGAAGAAAAAGCTCCAACAGAAGAAAGGATTATGGGTGGCAGAGTTACCTCATGTACTATAGGCCTACAGAACAACTAGGCGGACAGCCACAAGGGAGACCCTCTATTCCCTAGTATTCGGGGCGGAAGCAGTCTTGCCCATCGAGCATAAGCTCATTTCTTTCCGGGTCCAAAATTATGAACCGAAAGATAACGAGGCTAAGTTGAGAGCTAGCCTAGACTTACTGGAAGAAAAGCAAAGCCGGGTGGCAGAAAAGGTGGCAATATACCAGAGCAAGATAGCCCGACATTTCAACAAGAAGGTGAAGGTCCGAAGCTTCAAGGAAGGAGACTTGGTTCTCAGAAAGGTGACCCAGAACACACGAAGAAGGTCCGATGGAGTACTAGCCCCAAACTGGGAAGGGCCATATCTGGTTAAAACATCACTCCGGGGTGGTGCGTACAAGCTGGTAGACATGGAAGGATACCCAGTAGACCACACATGGAATGCTGATCATCTCCGAAAATTCTACCCCTAGAAATCTTGTTCGTATCAAGGGGAATCTAACACCCCGATTTCGTGTCTGTACCGTTGAGGAAACTCAATAAAGCAGTTCTTTCTCCTATTTGATTCTCTTGTGTCTATTGCATGATGTCTCCTACTAGATCCTTCGACGCCTCTCACTAAATATACTTAAGTCACCATTGCTAAAGCGCCTTGAGACTCAGAAAGTTGCATAGCGTTCCTGATACCTTGGGCCGGGACCATCCCACCAAGAGGATCTCCATTACTAAAGCGCCTCAAGACCAGGAAATGGCCTAAAGGCGCTCCTGCTGCCTTGGTCGGGGAATACCCTCCTCTAAGAAGCCTG
The DNA here is from genome assembly GCA_954870605.1 of Acer campestre. Lineage (NCBI taxonomy): Eukaryota > Viridiplantae > Streptophyta > Magnoliopsida > Sapindales > Sapindaceae > Acer > Acer campestre. The sequence goes on along the minus strand of OX940811.1, from coordinate 16,173,022 downwards.
GTGCTAAAGTGGCCTTAGTTGCCTACCAGGACAGATTACAGTAAGAATCGGGCTGCCTCAGGGCACTTGGTTTCTTACTTCGCCTCAAGACCAGGAAATAGCCTAAAGGCGCTCCTGCTGCCTTGGTCGGGGAATACCCTCCTCCAAGAAGCCTGGTGCTAAAGTGGCCTTAGTTGCCTACCAGGACAGATTACAGTAAGAATCGGGCTGCCTCAGGGCACTTGGTTTCTTACTTCGCCTCAAGACCAGGAAATAGCCTAAAGGCGCTCCTGCTGCCTTGGTTGGGGAATACCCTCCTCCAAGAAGCCTGGTGCTAAAGTGGCCTTAGTTGCCTACCAGGACAGATTACAGTAAGAATCGGGCTGCCTCAGGGCACTTGGTTTCTTACTTCGCCTCAAGACCAGGAAATAGCCTAAAGGCGCTCATGCTGCCTTGGTCGGGGAATACCCTCCTCCAAGAAGCCTGGTGCTAAAGTGGCCTTAGTTGCCTACCAGGACAGATTATAGTAAGAATCGGGCTGCCTCAGGGCACTTGGTTCCTTACTTCGCCTCAAGACCAGGAAATAGCCTAAAGGCGCTCCTGCTGCCTTGGTTGGGGAATGCCCTCCTCCAAGAAGCCTGGTGCTAAAGTGGCCTTAGTTGCCTACCAGGACAGATTACAGTAAAAATCGGGCTGCCTCAGGGCACTTGGTTTCTTATTTCGCCTCAAGACCGGGAAATAGCCTAAAGGCGCTCCTGCTGCCTTGGTCGGGGAATACCCCCCTCCAAGAAGTCTGGTGCTAAAGTGGCCCTAGTTGCCTACCAGGACGGGTCAACACTAACATCAAGGTTACTTGTCGAGATGCTTCACCCTTACAACCCCGACAGAGGGCTGACAGTCAGGAAAAAACCTGGAAGTTTACCGTCAACAAGTCAAATTGTTCGTAAATAGCGGATGTCATCGGCTGATTACTTTGCATTTTATACTGTTGGGAGTTCGGTTAAAGGGAGATGTAATCTGACCCCGTTGATTCTTACGATTACGGGATATAAACATCATGTGTTTTATCTTTGCTACCTATCGGGGTCTAGTCATTCTCCTTATTACTCATCGGGGTTCCAGGTATCCACAAAACTATATGCTATGGAAATATGCTGTGAAAAGTTCCTGAGTACAAAAGCAAGAACACAAAGTACGAAGCAGATAATGAAAAACAGTTGTATTTATACAACGGGGTGCCCTACAAAAATTTTAATAAGAAAGGAGGCCAGGCTAGTCTTCTTTTTCCTCCTCTGGATGCTCTCCTTGGCCAGCTGCCCCTTCTCCCAAAGGCTCAGCTGCTGCATCAGTTTGAACCGCCCCCTCCACAGCAGAAGACCCAGACTGAATCCCTTCAACCACAGGGACCTCGGATCTAGCTGGCCCATCATCTTCCTCCACAATGGCTACTCCCGTAGCAGACTCGGGGTCCGCCACCTGCTCTTCGATAATAGGGGGATCTAAAGTAGCACCCTCGCTACCATCAAGTAGAACCTCAGCCGCCGCGTTAGCTCCTTAACCCGGACGAACTACCTCATGTGGAGGGGCTTCTGTTTCTTGGTCCCCTCCTGCTAGCTGGGCAGCCTTTGTCATGATTTGCTCCCGATCCCAGTTCAGAGCTGCCTCGAGGTCGAAGGGAGGAGGCAAAGCTGTGGCTACCTCGTAGCAGGCTGTAAAGTAACCATCTTCGAATGAAGGCCCTTGCTGAGCTTCCAAGCCTGCTAAGGTCTCCCGCAGGAGTTGATTCTCGCTCTGTAGCAGCGTCTTCTCTCGTTTCACGCACTCCCTTTCTTCCCGGCGGCGTAGAGACCGGACTGTCTCAGTGTCCAGGCTGCGTTCCGCACGCCTAAGAGCCACCAAGGCCTCCTGCCTCCCTTCTTCAGCGTTTTTTGCATCTTGCAGCAGGGGAGCCGCGCTCTGTTGGGTCTGGACTAGTTCCTGCTGGGTATCCTCCAGCCTCGCTTGGAGACCGATATAAGCCTCCCTCAATGTCAGCAGCTGCCTCTCCATGGCCATGGCAAACTTGAAGCCCTGCAAGAAGAAAGAAAGTTAATCTGTGGCCAGAAGAAGAAAAGAAGTAGCGGGAAGGAAGTAGAAGCTCACCTCGGCCAGAACCGATGCCCCCTTGGTGACCAAGATGTTAGTAGGAAGCTTGGCCATATCCACCAAACTTCCACCAGGGCACGAGTCCGCAAATCGGGATACCACCTCGTCAAGGGTAGCACCCCTTGACCCCGATCCAGAAGCAACAGCAGCAGCAGGGGCAGGGATGTGGACAGCTGTTTCTTCCACCAGGATGCGCGCAGGGTCCTCAGGGAACGTTATAGTAGGAGGAGGAGCAGGGGAAGTCTTTGCTACAGGGGCGGCTTTCTTCTGTGCCGACCTCCCAGAGCCTCGGGCCTTAGCCGCCCTAGCCAACATCGCCGAAATCTTTGAACATGATGGAGGAGTAGAGGGAAGGGGAGTCTTGGTCTTAGACCTCGCTGGAACAGGAGCAGGCGTTTTTAAGGGAGCAGAAAGGGGGTTGGGGTCGATTCCCACTCGGATGGACCCCGACGCAGTCTTGGCAGCAGGGGTAGGAGAAGGAACAGAGGAGGGAGGAGCTGACAGAGTTATCCCCCCTGCCCCAGTAGAAGAAGGAGATCCCGCTAACACCGGAGCAGCAGACACTACGAAAAGGAAAGATACTCAATAAGAAAGAAAACAAAGAAAATATGTAAGTAGAAAAGTAAACGAGTAAGGAACAGTTCACTCACCGGGAAGAGCAAGGGATATCTTCAAGTACCGCTCCACGCTGGCCCCCTCAAAGGGATCAAGAGTGGGATATTGCATATTGGTATATCCCCTCTTCATGATCCTCGCAAGGATTTCCCGGGATTCAGGAGCGAGCACCCCCTTCGCCCATTTATCCCGCACTGTGAACTGAGTAGGGACGGGGTATTCATATCCCCCAATAAAGGCGGTGTGCCCCCACTCGCCTTCCACCACTATCCATTCTTCCTTCCAGGGTGTGGCATACTTCACGTTTGCTCCTGGGACGATGAACCTCATGTCGTTGTTCACCCTAAGGTAAAACTGACCCCGGGGCACCATACTGGCGATGTTGAAGAGGTAGCGGAGTTCATCTAATCCCGGCTCTCACTCGATGCGATCCTTCTCGCACTGCTCCTTCCAGAGCACCAGAAACCCCGTCAGGTGTTTCCAGAACCCCGGTGAAATCTGTAATGGGGCTAACTCCAGCGCGACAAGAGCCCGGCGTAGCGTAGGGTGTAGGGGCAGTCGAACACCGCATTCGAAGGCCGCCTTGTGGATCAAAAGACGATCTTGAGGCGGGGTATAGACATCAAATCCCCAGTGAGGAAGAGAGAGGATGATGTTATCCGGGATCATATACTCCTCCCTTAGCTTGGCCAAAGTGTCCTAGGTGCAGACGGAGTCGGGGACTATCCTCCCGTCATGAAAAAGGGCGAAGGAGCCGGCCTGGACCCCGACTAGAGAAACCATCTCGTCATTGCCTCCGTCACCATCACCAGACTTAGCGGCGCCCACTTCATCACCGATCAAAACCGGGTCTTCGGGTCGATTGCGGAAACCCAACCCAACTCGCGGGTTTCGAGCGGAGCGACGGCGTTGAGCTAGCGGGGTGTCACTATCCTCCTCCCGACCCCGTTTTTTCCTCTCCGAGGTTGGGGAATCTACCACCACGTCGGCCGCCTCCATACTAAAGAGGGCGTCGATGCTATCGGACTGGGGAGGCGAAGCAGGTTCAGGTTGAATAGGATTCGCCGCTGTAGAAGGGTTTTGTTCGGCAGCGACTTCTTGAGAAGTAGGGATTCGTGAAGGAGAAGCCATTGAAAGAGAAGGAGAAAAGAATAAGTTTGAGAAAATTAAGGGTCAGGGAGAGTTTTTTGTTCTCGTTCGATTTTGGAAAGACAGAAAGCTTGAAGGTGAGAAGCGCTATTTGAAGCCGGTCTATTTATAGAGGAGAGATGACGGTTACATACTCGGAAACCGAAATTGGTGACCGGAAGGATGGGTCGAGGCGTTTTTCCACATTAATCGCGCCAAAACGGCTCTTTTTGAAAAACGGGGAACCCAATCAACCAAGATTCCCCACCCCCCCCCCCCCCCCCCCCCCTTTCTAGGTGGAAACCTAGTCAAACAAGGAAGTAAGTGGATAAAGTGGAAAATCCTTCAAGCAAACAAAAAGATCCTGACTCCGACCCCGACCCCGATAGAGCATCAGTGTCCAAGTCAGGGGGGACTTCTGTTAACCGCCAAAATTGGCGAGGGACCAAGGAAGAATTTTCCACCTTAACACGAGAAGCAGGTGTGAACACAATCCAGATACCTCGACAGAGTAGAGCCCGATTGGCCCAGGATGAACCTCTTTCAGCGGGATCCACCCCGCCAGCGTCTTAAAGGACCAAGCCTGGTTATGATCGGGCACCCTAGGGACCCCGCATCGTCCCATCAACACTACACCCTAGGGACCCCGCAACACCCCGACACAGCTTCTTATGGACCCCGCAGCACCCCGACACGGAGTTCTACTGACCATCTCATTACAAGTCAGCTACATACTCCCCAACTCCATCAGTTGGATGCCTACCGGCTCGCACTTTCAAGTATAACTAGCCCAACAAGCAGGTAGATACCGGGCGGCAAGATTCCCGTACCAGAAACTAAAAACTCCATAAAAGACTCATTAAAACGCTGTCGTACAGAGGAGAAGTACACTTTCCCGCCAGAGAGTCCTATTTTGAGCAGGTCGATGTGCTAAGAATCCTACAAGGAAGGTAACAATTTGATCACGAAATTGACTCCTTTTAGGAAGGAAAGACGGGATTCCCCAAGTAAAGCTCCGAGATTATCTCCTAGAAAGAGGACGATTCTGCGTTGGCCAAACCCTAAACCGAGATTTTAGGAGTGCATGGCAAGCAAAACACCTATATATACGAAACAGTTTCTTCAGAATAAGGGACCACTTATCGACAGGCACAGTTCTTCTACTATTATCATCTCCATCGCCGGGACTATGATCCAGACTCCATTGTAATCCAAATCAAAAAGTTAGTTCATGTATTGTAAAGAAAAGAGGCTGTCCAATAAAGCTTATTGATTGATCAGTTTGATATACATCATTGTGTAACTCCGGCTTTGATAGGGATATAGTCGGTATCGAACTACTTGATACCCCTCCGACCAGGGTCAATCTTGATCTTGGTCCCTTTAAAGTTGTTATTTGGAATCCTATCTCAGTAACGATTTTCAGGTAACAACTTGTATTGCCCTCGTTGTTTTGACGTGATGGAATCAACATCTCATGCTCTTTTTTGGTGTAATAAGATGGTTGACCTATGGGAAAGGTCTATGTGGTGGGGTCTATTGTGCGACCTGAAGGGCTGCGCTTGTTGTGATATCTTGAGGTGGTTGGCATGTAGGATTGATAAGGATGGTTTGGCTTTTGTGTGCATGCTACTTTGGGGTTTGTGGTTGAACCATAATGCTTTGGTTCATAAAAAACCAATGAGACCGATGGAGGATTTGTTTGGTTAGGTGATTGGGTTGCTTAGGGAATTCCAGAACACTCAAGGGGCTTTATTCGATCTTGGTTTAACCAAAGCTGTGGGTTTTGCTAAAGGTTGGTCGCCTCCCCCTGCTGGTTGTGTGAAATTGAGTACTGATGTAGCAGTTAAGCCAGGTTCAATTCATACTGGGATCAGTGCTGTTATTTGGAACTCTGATGGGAGGGTGTTGGTGGCCTCTTCCTAGTGTTTGGTTGGCAGCTTTTCAGCAGAATCTGGGGAATTCTTAGCCCTTAGAGAGGGACTCTTGATGGTAAAACAACATGGTTTTCTTGGTTGTTGGGTAGAGCTGGATGCAGTGAATGTGGTGAATGCAGTTCTTGCTTCCAGTTCTTCTTTTGTTGTTGCTGGTTTTTTCATTTATTATATTGTGACCCTGTGTGCAAAAGTTCAAGTTTCTAAATGCCAAGCTATCCCTAGATCGGGGAACATCTTGGCCCATAACTTGGCTTCAGCGAGTTTCTCTTCTAGAAGAGATTGGTGGTGGCAAGATACCTGCCAGGAGGCTTTTCCTTTTGCTGTGTTTTAGTTGTGCTCTATTGTTTTCTTGTGTAAACTAAATAGAAATACCTTGAATGATATATAATCCTAACTTGGTGAAAATGATTTTTTTTTTTTTTCTCTCATTAGGTTTTCATGAAACTTTGACTTGTCAGATATTTACTTACAAATTCAAGTTTTTATTTTCTTCCAATTTCAGTTACTCATTGACTTTTAGAATAGATATCTCTAGGGATGGCAATGGGGTGGGTTCAGGGCAGGGTGACCATTTCCACACCTTGCCCCATTTATTTTTTGAAAACTCATTCCCTCATAAAACCCCTCAATAGATAAAGCGGGGTAGGGCGGGGTATGTTTTCCCCATCCCCACCCAATTTACCTCATTTAACCCATTTATCTAAATTATTTATTAAAATCTTGTCAAAAAAATTATTTATTAAAATAATAAATATGTATCTCAATGAATATGATATAATATATAAGTAATTCTAAAAAGCTATTGAAAATCATCTCATAAATATAAATCTCAAAATTAAACAAATAAATTTAATCTTTTAAAAATATAAACATTGAACTAAATAATAAAATAAATAAATATTATATTTTAAGAGAAGAGGAGCAGTGCGGGGATTATAAAACCCATCCCCGCCCCATACCCATTGCGGGTTTTTATTATTTATTCTCATCCCCGTTCCATCTCCACGAAATTAAAACCCATCCCCACCCCATAAGTGTGGGTCCCCACGAGGTCCCGTCCTTACGGGTTATTTTGCCATCCCTAGATATCTTTGAACATGTTGTGAATTGTTTTGGAAGGTTTTTCATTTATTTATCTTTTCGATATTATTATCATCTGTAATCTTAGGGGCTGTAATGGTAAACTGTCAAGAAATATATGACAAACAATCTAAATCGAATTCTAGAGATGTATCTTATTTCAAGGCCCACATATGGCCCAATTCAAATTGTTTTCAGGCTAAACCATACTTGCACTAGTTTAGCGTTGTTTTGTTAAAAATGAAGTGAAGAAAACACACTACTACAGTGATGATTGCGGTTCGGTTTCGATTTCAAACAGTTGATTCCAGTTTTAGGGGGAATTGGAACCGGAACCGCCTAGAGGGGGTTCCGATTCACCCGGTTCATTTTATTTATTGTAATAATACATTACAAAAAACTAAAAAAGTAACATTTTATTTATAAAAATAAAATGTGAAAGAGTATTGGATTGTGCCCATAACACTTGTCAAAATAAGTATATTTTCTTTTGCCTTCTATTCTTTTTATACATGTTAGACTTCTTTTTACTTCTCTTATTTATCCGATGTGAGATTAAATATAATTATAATTATAAGCAATTACTCTATGATAAAGATTAGGGAAAAAGAATATGTGCATGAGATTTGATGTTAGGGAAGAAGAATATACGAATGAGATTCGATGATTTATTTATAAATATTAATGATAATACCCTGTTTTTAACCGACAACCCGAAATTCCTTTGATAAAAAAAAAAAAAAAGATAAAAAAAAATACAAGGAAACCCTAAACCTAAGTTTCATTCGGGCATCTCCACTCAATCACTACCGTCGCTCTCTATCTCTAACTCTGAGATTTCCCACCGATCACTTTTTACTCTTCTCCGTTCACGGCATCCGGCGCAGCAAGTCTACCATCCGAAGCCGTTGTTCTCTCCTCCACGCCGTTGTCATCTACTCCACGTTGGTGCCCGGTAAGCATTGTCTTGTATACAATTTGTCACGAAGTCTTTATAAGGATAGATGGACATATATGTATTTTGTAGGCATAAACTCCATACTTGAAGACTTGTTTAAGCATCCAGTCAGATAGAGGCCTTATTTTATATTTACCGTAAAAAAAACTGCTACTTGAACTTGTCTGTAAGTTTGTGTTTCAAATTGTATTTGTCTTACAATTTCAAGAGATATATATGTTACGGATTTTGTCTCTATTGGAAAGTTTTGTTACTTTTTTGATCAAGTTTTATGTTTGCAATCCAACTCGCATTTCATATGCCATAATGTTACCTAGTGTCATAATTTCCATAGATAAATTGGTATTAATCGAGTTCAAACAGTTGGATTATGTTGGTGAAAATGATTATTATTATTTTTCTCTCATTAGACCTTAATTAACCATTGAAATTTTAGAAATTTGATGATTTACCTGTTTAGAGGTTTTCATGCAACTTTGACTTGTCAGTTATTTACTTACAAATTCAGGTTTTTATTTTCATTCCAATTTCAGTTACTCATTGACTTCTAGGATAGATATCTCTGAATATGTCGTGAATTGTTTTGGAAGGTTTTTTATTTATTCATCTTTTCTATATTATTATCATCTGCAGTCTTAGGGACTCTAATGGAAAACTGTCAAGAAATAGAGGACAAACGATCTGAAGTGAATTCTAGTGATGCATCTTCAAAGAAGCAGGAAACACGCGATGAAATGCTTTCTAGGCACAGGTAACATGTTCTTTTCCAAGCTGCATAATAAGTTCTCTCTCTCTCTCTCTCTCTCTCTCTCTGTGTTTTCCTACAATGATGATGGGGTATTTCATGAATGCAGAGTCATAATTATCATATAAAATGAAGTTGAGTGTTGCATAGATCTTTAAAATGGCCTATTTTGGAAAGGTGGATAAAAAGACGATTTCCATGTCTCATTTAATTCGATCGATAATTAAGCGATTAAATTGTATTGTTTTTTTTTCCCAAATAAGTGTTAGTAGCTTTCTTCTCTTATACATACTGCTGGGGTGCTTCTTTTTACCGTTATTAACCATAATAGGGTTTGTGCCTTGACATAATTTATTTCATGCACTTAAACTTTCTTAGCTTTTCATGCTACTCCATGTTGACATCATTGTTTCCCTGTGTATGCAGGAAAGAGATAGCACAGCTGCAGAACAAGGAAGTTGAACTGAAAAAAGGAGCAGCCAAAGGTAGTAAGGCTGAACAGAAGGCTAAGAAGAAGCAAGTGGAGGAGGAGATATCTAAAAAATCTGCAGAGCTTAAAGAAAAACAAGCTGAAGAACTTGCTTCATTAGGCTACTGCAATAGTAATAAAAATGAGAAAAGCAATCTTGACACTTTGGTGAAGGCCATTGCTGGGGTTTCTGTTACCAACCAACATGATCATTCTAAGCCTAGCAAGGGTGCGAAGAGGAGAGAGAAAAGAGCCCAGGAAGAAGCAGCAAGAGAGCAAAGAATTCAAGAAGAGCAGAGCAATATTGTGAGTGATAGAGTGGTTGAAGATGAGAAATTGAAAAGAAAGCTTGAACCTATTGGATTAGCTGTTAATGAAATTAAGCCAGATGGGCACTGTCTCTATCGAGCTGTTGAGGATCAGCTTGCCCATCTATCAGGTGGTTCTTCCCCATATACATACCAAAAGCTTCGAGAAATGGTGGCTGCGTATCTGAGGTATCATGCATCTAATTTCATACCCTTTTACCTGTCTGAAAACATGATAAATGATGATTCCGACCGTTCACAAGCTGAGAGATTTGAGAATTACTGTAAAGAAGTTGAATCAACAGCAGCATGGGGAGGGGAGCTGGAGCTCAGAGCCTTAACTCACTGCCTGAGAAAGCACATTCTGATATATTCAGGTTCGTTTCCTGACGTGGAAATGGGAAAGGAGTATAAATCTGATGGTGAATCTGGTTTATCTAACGCGAGTATCGTGCTGTCGTACCATAGGCATGCATTCGGTCTTGGTGAGCATTATAATTCCGTAGTTCCAAATGCAATCGGATAGTAGGTATAATAATCACATCAGCTGTGAAGAGTTTTCCTTTTTGTTCTTGCACTTCTACTTTCACAACTTGTTTACCTCTAAATTAAATGTTACCGTACCATTGATTTTTCGTGTTGTTTTGAAATTTTGATGATAAACTTTTGCTACCAATGCTCTCTAGAATGGTATTCAGTTGGTTATATATATATATATATATATAACTTTGGATTAGTTTTCTCACAAATTATGAACATCCCTTCAAGAGTCAAACAAAAAAGTTTCAAAATAATTTCGAACTATTTATATTTACTAGAACAATTTCAGAATAGCAAACAACCGTTTTCTGTTTTTCTCGTTTTCTCGTTTTCTTTGTTTTTTGGACTAGGTAAAAAAGATCTTTTTTTGAGTGAGGTAGCGAAAGAGATATTTATAGCCTTCTCTAGATACAAAAAGAAGCTTGTTGTTTTAACTTTTAACTATCAAGTAAAACAAAAAAGTTTTTAAATAATTTCCAACTTCTTATATTTATGTATCTATTTTAAAAAATTGTAAAATGGCCCCAGAATTTTTCTTAATTACATATCTACCAAAATTTAAAACTTTCTAAGCGGAAGTCAAATTTTCATTAAAGACGGACAATTACGCTTAAAAAAACTAGATGGCAATGTTTTGTTTAGTTAGGCCTATTAAAATCGGGATAACTTCTTGATATCATTAGCTCAAGCATAACCAAAATGAGTTAAAATAAAAAATAAATAAATAAATAAAACATTCTTTTATTACCTACCCTTTATTCCTTTAATTTGCTTTGACGAGCTGTGTTTCGATTGCATTACCACATCCTTCAACATCTCAAACAAACATTGTTCTGCCTGCCTATACCTTTCAAATATCAACTTTGTTGTTAAAACATTAAAATCTGCAGATTGTTCTCTACTAGATTCATCGAGATCTTCATTAGATATTTTTATAGATCTCCAGATTGGATCTCCGCTGTCTATCAATCGCGATGGATGATGGAGATTCGATCCGGAGATTAGATCTCTATCAGAATTTTTATGTTTTTTTCCAATAAATCTACAACCGTTCATCTCAATGATGGATGGTTGGAGACTTGGAGATAAAGATTTATATATATATATATATATACAGTCTCATTCTGGTCAGTGTGCACTGATGTAACTACATCAGTACCAATGCATGTGGACCACTGATTATGGAGAAGCTTTGATAAGTGCATACACTTTGAGTCAAAGTATACAAATCTAATGGTCCATATCCAATGCACCGATGAAGTTATATCAGTGCGCACTGACTTAAACATTTCTATAAATGTCTATATATATATATATATACAGAAATGTTCAAGTTAGTGCGTATTGAAATATATGCAGAAATAGTCCACATGCATTAATACTAATATAGTTACATCAGTGCGCACTGATGTGAATAGGACCGTGTGTATGTGTATGTGTATATATATATATATATGCTTTTTATTTGATCTCCACCATCCATCTTTGAGATGGAATGAATTGTTGATCATTTTTAAAAAATTCGTTTAACCTATCAGATGCGTTTTTAATTTTTTATTTTCAGAAAACTGTTTCCACATACGCTACAATATGTGTTTTTGGATTTCGAATCTGAAACACAAAAACACTGTTTTCATTTTCATTTTTCTTTTCGAAAAATAACAAATGAAAACGCTTACAAAACGTGCCCTTAAATTTCAGAAATGTTTCAACTTGAAGAAAAAAAAAAAATTGAGTGCTCAAAAAAAAAAAAAAAGATTGTTGGTTTATATAGATAAGCCGTGGTTCTTCCATCAAGAGCAGAACATAATGTACATTTTCACATAATTGATAACTTCTAGACTTCTAGTCCAATACAAGTCCAACCATCAGTTACAGAAACTATGCAAAATTCACACAAACTTGAACAACAAATAATGTAAAGAAATCCATCCACTAGCTAGACGACTTGAGTAGCACCACTTGAAACAGTAGTCCTATAGTGTAAAGTATCTTCTGAGTGCAAGCCGCCATGCTTGCTTGAATCATACTTCTCGCCATCACCCCATAAAGCATAAGCCTCTTCACCATGCACAGCATCATCACCAATCAGCAACTGCTCCTCCGACATCCGCAGTGGTATAACTTTATCTATCACCACGCAGATTATTGATGTCACCACTACATTCCACCCTATGATGAACCCACCACCTACTAACTGTTTCAGAATCTGAATGCCACCAGACCCACCGTAGACGCCTCCCCTTGAGCTCACGACCGGAAGAAAGAGCGCGCAAAGGGTAGGTTCTGCAAAAAGGCCTGTTAGGAGACCACCCAGAAGCCCAGCAACGGCATGAGTGTGGAACACGCCTAGCGTATCGTCGATCTTCTGGAGGAGCGGCCATCGTTTGTGTACAATCATCATGGTGAACCATGGGACACTCCCCGAAACAATTCCCATAATTATAGCAGCCCATCCTTGGACAAGTCCTACACAAAACATCATCATGCTCAAATTAGAAGGCATTGTCAGCAGAGGCGAAGACAGCTTCAAAAAATCTTTTAAAATAAATGTAAATAACAAAAAATATGGGGTAAAAAAGTAAAAAATATAACTATATTAGAAAAAATAAAATAAAATAATGGGTCCCCTCTAGACCTCTAGTGGCTTTGCCACTTATTGTTACGATGAATAAATATTATTTACCACTGAACCACATTGGATGGTGCTGGTGCCGGTGCCGCTGCGGTTCATATAGTTTGGTATTTACTGAAAACAAACATATGTAAATGTACCTGCACCAGGAGTAATGCAAACAAGGCCAGTGATCATGCCCTGAACAGCACCAATAACAGATGGTTTGTTGAAGAAAATGACATCAAGCCAAGTCCAAACAAGTAGACTTGTGGCAGCGCAAATGTTTGTATTGAGGACGGCCATAGATGAGTCAATATTTGCAGTGTATGGATCTCCACCGTTGAATCCGGCCCAACCCATCCATAGCAACCCTGCACCTGCTAACGTCAACAGAACGTTGTTCGGTGGAAATCTCTCTCTGTCCTCTGTTGATCTTGGGCCCACCTGTGAACATCAATACCAGGTACCGTTACATTACATCCTACAATTTTTTTTTAAGTATTAGCCTGATACATAAATTCTGGGTTATTGGGGAAAGGAAAGATTAACTTGTAACCTCGTGGTACTGGTATGAAGGGTTTACCACCGAATCAACATCATCTTGTCTTCTTTATCGTTTTCTGCTACCATTAATATACTTTTTTTTTTTTCTTTCTTTTAAGAAAACAACTTACAATTAATATACTAGGGTTCCCTTTCAACAACATATTCAATCAATCACAACTTGCATTAAAATATAATTCTCCTTAACTATAAATTTGGAGACTTAGCCTGTAAGTTCTTTCACGTGGTGTGAACAGCTTACCATTGAATCATTAAATTTTTGTTAATAAATAAAAAATAAATAAATAAATAAACATTAATCTTAACACATAGAAGTTTTTTGTGAATGGGGAGAAGTTTTTTGTGAATAGTAGATAACCAAATATATACCAATTAGTTCATTTTTTTAATTATAGAAATTAAATAAAATTAAACTCTAGTAAACAAAAAAACTGTTTTCATTAATAAACTTTTTAGAGATACCTAAAAAACAAAAACAAAAAACATAAAGGTTGAACAGGTTAAAAAAAAAAAAGGCATAAATAATTCCCATGATAAAAAAATAATAAAAAATTACTATATTTACATTTCAATTTAATTATTATATATGTAATACGTATATAAAAAAAAAAATCAACAAAAAAATAGTAAATTTCATAAACATGATTTATTATATGAAAGTGACGGGTGGTTTGAACTTTGAAGTCATTTATTTATTCTGTTTACAAATTAATAATTAGACTGTTAATATGAAGTTGTAACACATGAAATTAATAGTAATTAAGTATGAAAAAAAGAAAAAAAGAAAAAAAAAACAAACAAACAAACCCAGTAAGCAGCAGTGAAGCCAGCAATCCCAGAAGAAAGATGAATAACAAAACCACCAGAATAATCCATCACACCCCACTGAAACAAGAACCCACCACCCCACAAGCTAAAAGCCCCCACTGTGTATGAAAACGTCAACCAAAGTGGCACAAATGCCATCCAAGCTTTTATATTCATCCTCCCTAGCACCGATCCCGCCAACAAAATCACCGTGATAGCCGCGAACACACACTGAAACCAGACCATGGACGCCATCGGATAATACGGAGTGATCATGGCCGTCTCCACCGACCCATTACTGTCAAAATGTGTCGACGCAGGAAGTGCAGCTTGTTTCAGAAGGAATTTCTGTCCCAAAGCAGGTCCAGCTTTGCCCCAGAATGGTAAAAGCTTGTCTCCGAAGGACATTTTGTATGCCCAAATGACCCAACAGATGACGACAGCCGCGAAGGCGTAAAGAGCCATGAAAGCTGAATTTACAGCCCATTTTTTCTTGACGATGCTGCCGTAGAGGATGACTAGACCAGGCACGCTTTGGAGGCCGACGAGGGTGGCTGAGATCATTTGCCATGCGTTGTCGCCTTTGTTTAGCCAGTTGGGAACAGCTGCCGATGTTCGGTACGCGATTGGAATTGACATAGGGATGGCAATTTCACCTGATCACAGCGCGAAGTTTTATTTGTTTTGTTTTGGTTTGAGTTTTTATTATAATGATGCAGAAGAGATGGAATGGTGATGTGCTGCAATATTCTCAAGACGGCATTTTTGTTGCCTTATTAACTCCATTGACTTTTTCTCTAGTGAATCTTTTTGATTCCTTTGCTAGAATCTCGCCTTATTGGCCTTTATTATTTTTGTACGTCAACAAAAAAAATAAATAAATAAAGGATTTTTATCATTTTTTGGGTCATCATCTCATTAGGTTAGATTAGGGATTTCTTCATTTTATCATTAAAAATGGAAATTGTTTGGGTACTGACTGACCACACCAAACCACCTAATGGGGTGTTGCCACATGGCAAAACTCTTTTGTTTTTTCCATGTTTCTCCTTGCTTTGGGTTACGTGGAAAACAATGAGTGGTGTGGTCAGTACCTTGGGTAGTGACTGATCAGTACCCAAGCATTATCCTTAAAGAATACCGCTTGCAGTTTCTTAGGAATATATTATTACAATCTTACTTATATATATAATAGTCTTATAATAATCGGGAATAAAATTCCAAAGGAAAGAGAATCAGAAAATGGGATTCATTTTATAATAGTCTTATATATGGATCAAGAGAGAACATTTTTGTTCAACCATTACCCCCTCCCAAATGGATGACATGTGTACAGGGAGGTAATCATGTTTGGACAATTTTACCCCTCCATAGACACATGTCATGTGTTTGTGAAGGGGGTAATGCTTACCCCCTTGAAGGGGGGTGAGTAAAAATGGACTCAGATCAAGATCCTCTCCTAAGCTAAACTCTATTTAAGCTTTTGAGGATCCTATTACACGTGGCAATTTGAAGAATGAATGGTCTGGATTCATTTAATTAATTTTTTACTTGACAAAAATCACAACAAATTGACTTTTCAACTACCAAAATATTTCTCTCCTCTATCATGCTTTCTTCCCAGTTTTCCAATCCATGTGTTTTTTTTACCACATTTAAAAATTAAAAAAAAAAAAAAATTAAAATGCTCACACACATCGAAAGACAAAACTTTAGAGAATGCTGGAATTGGAATCAGCGATTTCAACAATCAAAGTCAGAATCACAATTTCGTTCAAGCCCTTCAATAAGGGCTTCAATGTGTGGAGCGAAATTACTGATATTGTGCTCAACAACATCTGCATTTTGATGATCTTGAATTTGAGGAAGAAAACTGAGGCCATTCAAAAGAAGAATGCTGAATATCTGATGGGGATTGATTTCTTGTTTTTTTAGAAGCTTCAATGTGTGGAGCGAAATTACTGATATTGTGCTCAACAACATCTGCAATTTGATGATCTTGAATTTGAGGAAGAAAACTGAGGCCATTCATAAGAAGAATGCTGAATATCTGATGGGGATTGATTTCTTGTTTTTTTAGAAGCTTCAATGTGTGGAGCGAAATTACTGATATTGTGCTCAACAACATCTGCAATTTGATGATCTTGAATTTGAGGAAGAAAACTGAGGCCATTCATAAGAAGAATGCTGAATATCTGATGGGGATTGATTTCTTGTTTTTTTAGAAGCTTCAATGTGTGGAGCGAAATTACTGATATTGTGCTCAACAACATCTGCAATTTGATGATCTTGAATTTGAGGAAGAAAACTGAGGCCATTCATAAGAAGAATGCTGAATATCTGATGGGGATTGATTTCTTGTTTTTTTAGAAGATAAAAACTTGTGTTTATTCATTAATTCCACTCTCTCTCTCTCTCTCTGATTTATTGTTTTCAAACTCATTTTTTTTTTTCCTGTATTGAATTTCTAGTTAGTATTTTAAATTTTTGTGGAGTGATGTAAAATAGTGCTGAAATATTTCTCTGCACTAATAGGGATGATGAGAATAAACGACAGAGCAAAAAAGAGTTAAAGAATGGCGGCTTTTTATAAAAAAAATAAAAAATTAATAAATAAAAATTATCTTACCGTGAAGTGAAAAGGTACAAGAAAAAAAAAAAGACATTTTGAAAATGTTAGGATTTTTTAAAATTGAAAAATTAATTAAATGAATCCAGACCATTCATTTTTTGATTGTCACGTGTAACAAAATCCTCAAAAGCTTAGTAGAGCTTAGCTTAGGAGAGGATCCAAATCCCTTATATATATATATATATATATTGGGAGGTTCTCCCATCAGGTCGTCCTGAAATTATAATTTCAAGACGATCAACCACATTTGAACTTATTAAAACATGTGGCTATGGTTGTTCGTCCTGAAATTATAATTTCAAGATGACCTGATGGGAGAACCTCCATATATATATATATATTCCTGTTCTGGTCAGTGCACACTGATATAACTTCATCCGTGCATTGCATGTGGGTCATTGATTATAGAGAAGCACTAACAAGTGCATACACACTTGAGTCAAAGCATGTAAATTTAGTAGTCAACATGCAACGCACTGATGTAAGTTATATTAGTGCACACTTACTTGAAAATTATATTTATATATATACAAATAC
The DNA here is from genome assembly GCA_954870605.1 of Acer campestre. Taxonomy (NCBI): domain Eukaryota; kingdom Viridiplantae; phylum Streptophyta; class Magnoliopsida; order Sapindales; family Sapindaceae; genus Acer; species Acer campestre. The sequence goes on along the minus strand of OX940811.1, from coordinate 16,155,961 downwards.
AGATTTTCTATTATCAGTTCGTCTTGACAATAAATATATCAAAATGAAGAATGTGGACCACTAGATTTACATACTTTGACTCAAAGTGTATGTAATTGTCAAAAAAATTTCTATAATCTATGGTCCACATTCTACGTCATAATATATTTATTGTCAGGACTAGGGGTTGGCATTTAATGGATCGGTTCACTTTTCGAGTAAACCGATAAAAAACTGATAATATCCGGTTTTTAAAAAAATGAACCGATCCGATAAAATTGAAAAGTGTGAACCGATCAAAAACCGATTGAACCGGTTCGGTTTGGTTTACCATTGAACCATTTGCTTTTTCAAATCGACTCATGCCATACAAGTGTATACTTGACTTGAGTGTGTGGTGGAGTCGAAAATTGATTGATGATAACAACTTTCCAAAGTAGAGACACAAAGTTATAAAGACTGAAGTTAATTTTCCATGGAAACTACATCATAAAGAACAAGAGTTTGGAATTTAGAGAAAGCTACCAAGAAGACTGAAGTTAATCCATGTATTGTGTGGTTATGGATACAACAAAGACTTTAGAAGTTTACATTGGTGATGTTAGGATTATGCTCAATAGCAAGAGTGTAATAATATAATTAACAATCTTTTTCATATTAATAAAGTGATTTCTGTTTTTAAACAAATCTTATAGCATTTATAATTTAATAATTGTCAAAGTAAATAATCATAAGGTCTAAAGACTATGAGAAAAGAAGAATTGTTCATACATCTGGATATGTATGTGGTAGACACAATTCTTTAGTTAGTCTTGAATATTGTTCACAACTTAAGTTAAAGGTTGGGCACCTTTATCTTGTTAAAGTTGTAGAATTCTTTTGCTAGCATTTGAGTGGGATCAAATGAGATATGATGAGTCTAAAATCATCGGAGTGTCTTCGAGCAAAAGAATCTAGTGCACTGGGTGCATTGAACAGGATCACAATGAAATACTTTATCTATAACCGTCAGTAAATAAAAGTAATTTCATTATCAGGACAATCGGAGAGTCTATCTTAATCCTGAGATAAATGATGGACTTATGGTTGCAGGTGATATCATTTGAGCTATCAATGAGTACGATTATATCGCATAGTCTATCCTCGATAGTTTGGTGATATTCATTTGTTAATCGATAGAGGACTTCATTTATAGATATGGACATCGTGGGTCCATTTATTAAATGAGAGTATAATATCATCATATGGATGTTTTGAGGTAATTGGATATTAAATCTCAACGTTGAGTTTTCAATAGTGTCTATTGAAAACATGGCTTCTGGACAAGTCAAAATATCCAAGTTCAAAACGTGGTCATATGAGTAAATATGGTAACTTGAAGAGTTATAGGCGGTCTATGAACTCTTGACGATTACTGATATTAATCACGAGGATACACTATCTCCAATATGATTGTCTAGGGTATGAATGAGGAAACATCTTCCTTTTCTGTCTTTATTTAAGAGTTCAATTTTAGCTCTTTAGTGGAATGAGTTAAAATTAATGGATCGGACCTAAGTGAATCATTTGTTGATTGTGATTAGGTTATGTCTATTGTAGCTTAAATTTAGATAGCCCGCCAAGATCCCCAATCCACATGGACTTGCATGGATCACTTGATATATTCTACCGGACCAATTTAGGGTCCATCTAGAATTGCATTTAATATATTAAGAATATAATTTGCACATTATTTATGTAATGGGCTGCTAAATTATATTTATATATTAATGGATGACATGTGGGCTTGTTTCTTTTAGTAAGAATGGGTCTGGTTCACATGTGGGCTTTTTATTTAAAGTCCTATGGACTAAATGAAATAAGAAAAATAATATTTGGCCCAATATATTATATGGGGCGGCAAGGTGCTATAATAAGCCTTAAATATTATTTTGTTTTCATTGTTTAATTAAATAAGAATTAATTAATTTATTAATTAATTGTTTAATTAAGAAACAAATCTTTTCTGATTAGGAAATATGATTCCTATTGGTATACTATTGGTAGTAGCGTACTTAAATTAAAAGACTTGTTTGACAAGGAAATAAATAATTAATTTTATTTATTTAATCAAATAAGAAGTCTTTTTATTTTAGTCAAATAAGGAATAAAAGATTTATGAGTTGGATTAGGGTTTGAACTCTTAGAAAGTGAATTAGGGTGCAACTAAAACTCCTATATTTTTGGAGTAAAAATTGCGGCAACCCTAGTCCATTTGAAAGAAAGAATTCGGCCACCCTTAAAAGAAAAAGAAGAGAATTTCGGCTAAGGGGTTTTTGGTGCAGAATTTTTTTTTTTTCTTCTTCTTCTATACTCATTGTTAGAGATTTTTTATTCTACTAAAAACAAAAGGAACATAGATTATTCTTTGATGGTATATTGTTTGCTTGTTCATTAATAAGCTTGTATATACTATATCGATTAAGGTTCACGCGAGTTTCGATCATAAGATTGAGAACTCAAAAGTGACCTGAATAATTTTAGGTTCCTTTAGATTGTTTTTGGGACTAACGAATCAAGAAAAATTTGTTTAATCCAATCACAGGTTTGCAATTCAAAGAAAGGGAGACCACGCTCCTAGGTGATCCACGTTCGTGCTAGGATTGAAGATCTTGCGGATTACCATCGACGCAAGTCAATCGGATCACGCGACAAGAGGTATTAATCTTTTGTTTATTTTTATATCTTTAATTAATCAAAAAGGTTTAAGGTTCATAAAATTGGAAAAATTTTAAAAGCTACTCAAACTATTTTTTTTAGTCTCGCTTCCGCTGCGGGTACAATTTTACCCTACAATTGGTATCAGAGCCTAGGTTGAACCCTTTTAATTAATTAACGTATATATACGTGGATCGATTTCTTTTTATTGTGATTATGCATGTTTTAGAAAGAGATGGCACTCTAGGTATTCGCATATATAATTACATGTGATGTATGGATTTATATATGTTTTATGTGTTTTGTTATTGCTCGATTTTGGTCCTAGATTTTCTATGTAATTTTGATTTCGGAATTGTAACAAGAAGGGTGGTCTATCATCGCCATAATTCCTTCTTGGTAGTTGCTATAATTTTATTTTTTTTATGTATTAAAAATTGCTGCAGTTTTTTTTAATGTATTAAAAATTTAGTGCAGTATTTTTTTTTACTGCTGTGATTAAAAAAAAAAAAAAAAAATTCTGCAGTAATTTTATTTTTGTTTAAATTAAATTGTAACACGTTCTACATCGAAGAATCGAAGACGTGAAGCAACCGGAACCGAGAACGAGCACCGTGCGCACCCTAGGAGTGGATTGGGCTGCGCATGGCAAGCCCAAAGCTTGGTGTGGGCTGCGCACGGTAGCCTTGCAAAGCCTAATGGGCTGCGCATGGCAGCCCCTTATGTGGGGTTATGGGCCGTGCAATCCCAAGGGAGGAGGCCGAAAGATGAGCGTATGGTTGATGGGCCACTTGAAGATCTTGTATTCCAAATTCATTGTAATTTACTTGTTTTTCTAGGATGGGCCAAAATTGTTGCTATTTATTTTATGCTTAAATATTACAATATTTGTTATTGTATGATAACATGTCATATAGAATAGGAGTGCCACTCATATATCTCTTTTGGTATGAACATGCATTGAATGATTTAGGTATCTAAATTGGCATCTAGATAACTTGGTAAATCATTCTATGAGATTTAATCACACGCCTTAAATAATTGAGTGGGAGAAAGTGTTTTTGTAACACCTATGGCCTCCAAGGTTAGTTGAGCTTAATTATTTATTGGTAATCCCCCCAAGGGGCGTCCATGAATGGAATTTAGCAATATACTTCCTTACAAGGATAGACTAGACAATGGACTCAAACGAGATCTACTCCCCAAGGAGGGATTTTCATGAGAGAAAATTGAGGGTCGATATCTTGGTAACACACTCAATGTAATTTTATTGATATCCTCCCAAGAGTTCTTGTCAGTAAAATTGCAAGGCTAAAATTGAAAACGTTGGTTGTTATGTTAACAATTAGGTGGGACCTAGTCTAACTAGTAAATGGTGCGAACTCCCAAATGAGGCGTAACATTTATGGGTGTTGGATCACCGTTGAATTTTTATGATTGAGTTATTTATTTAATTTAAGATAAATATTTAAAGTGCTTTATAATGATTATTTACTTATATTAATTTTTGTTTAATTAAGAAATCATGACCCCATCACTTATGAACATCCTGAAAGATAAAACTTTAACCGGTAATAATTATGTCACATGGAAAAGGAAAATTGGGTTGTTGCTGCAAGCTGGAAAAATATAAATTTTGTTCTAACTACTCCTAAACCACCTGCTCTTACTAATGAATCTAATGCAATGAGACGAGTATAAGCAGTGGAAGACTTCTAATGAGATGGCCAAATGGCTACCATCTCCGACGTGTTGCAACAGCAACATGAAGGAATAGGGTCTGCTGCTGATATGATGATGTCTCTAGAAGAGATTCATATGGTTGGTAAAGTTGCTACTATTAAGACCCGTCAGAAGGTCAAGGAATAATAGAAGAAAAAGCAACTTGGGCCTACCAAGAAAGAGACTAAGAAAGTAACCAATATCAAAAGGAAGTGCTTCTTTTGTAGTGAAAAGAGACATTGGAAAAGTAATTGCCCAAAGTCTCAGAATAAGAAGGAACAAGGTAATGTGAATTATCTTGAAACATGTTTTTCTGGCAGATTCTACAGATTCTTGGATAGTAGACTCTGGAGCCAATAATCATGTTTGTTATTCCTTATGGGGGTTCCAAGAAAGGAGAAGGCTGAGTAAGAATGAAATCAATTTGTGCTTGAGCAACGGATCGTTAGTGTCTACAAGTGCAGTGGGAGATATTAGAGTTTATTTGGATTCTAGAAGGCATTTAGATTTAATAGACGTTTATTATGTACCTCAATTCAAGAGGAATTTAACTTCAGTTTCTTGTTTGAATAAATTTGGATATTCGGTTACTTTTAATAAAGTTTTTATTATTAGTAAGAATGACAAAGTTATTTGCAAAGGTACATTGGAAAACGGTCTATACTTTTTGCATAGAAATATCTCTCACTCGTTAGACACGGAAATAACGGAACCTGATCATAAAAGAGTTAAATTATCAAAAGATGAAACCTATCTATGGCATTTACACTTAGGTCATATTAACCTTAATAGGATTAAAAGATTGGTAAGTGACAGACCTTTGAGTGACTTAAAGGTTGATGATCTACCAACTTGTGAATCTTGTTTGGAAGGTAAAATGATCAAAAGGACGTTATCTGCCAAAGGTGCCAGAGCTACTGAATGTTTAGGATTGATACACACTGATGTATGTGGACCTATGAGCATTCAAGCTAGAGGTGGATATGAGTACTTCATCACTTTCACAGATGATTACTCAAGATTTGGCTATGTGTATCTCATGCGACATAAGTCGGATGCTTTTGACATGTTCAAAGCATTTAAAGCTGAAGTGGAAAATCAGCTTGAGAAACACATAAAAATCTTGAGATCTGATCGTGATGGAGAATATCTATCTGGTGAGTTTCAGCAATATCTTATTGATAATGGGATAGTTTCTTAGTTTTCTACACCAGGTACACCTCAACAAAATGGGGTAGCAGAAAGGAGAAATAGAACTCTTTTGGATATGGTTAGGTCTATGTTGAGTTATTCAACACTTCCTATTTCTTTTTGGGGATATGCTTTACAAACTGCTATATACATTCTAAACGATGTACCATCTAAGTCTGTTCCTAAAACACCGCATGAGTTGTGGACTGGGCGCAAGCCTAGTTTACAACACTTAAGGATATTTGGTTGTCCTGCGCATGTGTTAAAAGGAAAGACAGAGAAGATGGAGTCCCGTTCAGAAACATGTATATTTGTAGGGTATCCAAAAGAAACTAAAGGATATTATTTTTATAGTCCTTCAGATCTTAAAGTATTTGTTTCGACAAATGCTAAATTTCTGGAAAAGGACTATATGAATGATTTTGTGCCTAGAAGTAGAATTGTCCTGAATGACATGTTAGGAGATACAATTCCACGAGAGGTTACACAACCAAACCCAATTGTAAGTTCCGATCCAACACAAGGTCAACAACCTACCATTCCTCGTCGTAATGGGAGGGTTAGAACACAACCCGAAAGATACATCGGTCTGGGAGAATCAGTGGAGAATCTCCCGGACGACGATGATCCCTATACGTACAAGGAAGCTATGGAGGATGTTGATAGTCGTCATTGGCAAAAGGCAATGCAATCTGAGATTGAATCTATGTTCGATAACAAAGTCTGGTCCCTTGTAGACTTGCCTAAAGGGATAAAACCCATTGGGTGCAAGTGGGTATACAAGAGGAAAAGAGGTATGGATGGAAAGGTGGAAACCTTTAAAGCTAGATTGGTAGCTAAAGGGTATACACAGAAAGAAGGTATCGATTACGAGGAAACCTTCTCTCCTATGGCCATGCTTAAATCCATTAGGATACTCTTATCCATTGCAGCATCTTTAGATCTAGAGATTTGGCAAATGGACGTCAAGACAGCTTTCCTTAATGGAAGTCTTGATGAGAGCATCTACATGATGCAACCAGAAGGATTCATTGAAAAGGGCCAAATGGAAAAGGTATGCAAGTTGTAGAAATCCATATATGGATTAAAGCAAGCATCCAGATCCTGGAACATAAGGTTCGATCAAGCTGTCAAAGGTTTTGGATTTATTCAGAATCTTGACGAACCTTGTGTATACAAAAGGATTAAGGGCGACAAGTTGGTTTTCCTGATTCTTTATGTTGATGATATACTACTCATCGGAAACGATGTAGGTGTATTGACATCAGTAAAAGAATGGTTAGCAAAACAATTTGATATGAAGGACTTAGGAGAAGCAAGTTTTATTCTAGGTATCCAAGTTATAAGGGATAGAAAGAATAGAACGATTGCATTATCCCAAGCTTCATACATAGACAAGATCTTGTCTAGGTTTTCCATGCAGGATTCCAAGAAAGGTATGTTACCTTTCAGACATGGAATCAAGCTTTCTAAGGAACAAGTTCCTAAGAATGAGCATGAAGAGCAATTCATGAGTAGAGTTCCATATGCCTCGGCAGTTGGAAGTCTCATGTATGCAATGCTCTGTACTAGACCAGATATTTGTTTTGCTGTTGGCATAGTTAGCAGGTTTCAATCGAAACCTGGTCCTAATCACTGGACGGCAGTCAAGCATATTTTCAAGTATCTTAAGAGAACGAGAGATAATATGCTTGTATACTCTGGAGGGGATTTAATTCCCGTTGGGTATACAGATTCTGATTTTCAATCAGATTCTGACTCCAGAAAATCCACATCAGGGGCTGTGTTTACTATTGGAGGAGGAGCAGTTATATGGAGGAGCATCAAGCAATCTTGTATTGCTGATTCCACCATGGAAGCTGAGTATGTTGCTGCATACGAAGCTGCTAAAGAGGCTGTTTGGCTCCGCCAATTCTTGATAGACTTGGAAGTGGTTCCTAGTGCGAATAAGCAGATCACTATCTACTGTGACAACAGTGGAGCAGTGGCTAATTCGAAAGAACCAAGAAGTCACAAGAGAGGTAAACACATTAAAAGAAAATATCATCTTTTAAGGGAGATTGTTCAAAGAGGTGATGTGACAATTACCAAAATCGCGTCAGCAGAAAATCTAGCAGATCCCTTCACAAAGGCTCTACCTCAGAAGAGTTTTGATGGGCACCTAGAGAACATGGGCTTGAGAGATATGACTCATTTGCTATAGTGCAAGTGGGAGATTGTTAGGATTATGCTCAATAGCAAGAGTGTAATAATGTAATTAACAATCTTTTTCATATTAATAAAGTGATTTCTGTTTTTAAACAAATCTTATAGCATTTATAGTTTAATAATTGTCAAAGTAAATAATCATAAGGTCTAAAGACTATGAGAAAAGAAGAATTGTTCATACATCTGGATATGTATGTGGTAGACACAATTCTTTAGTTAGTCTTGAATATTGATCACAACTTAAGTTAAAGGTTGGGCACCTTTATCTTGTTAAAGTTGTAGAATTCTTTTGCTAGCATTTGAGTGGGATCAAATGAGATATGATGAGTCTAAAATCATCGGAGTGTCTTCGAGCAAAAGAATCTAGTGCACTGGGTGCATTGAACAGGATCACAATGAAATACTTTATCTATAACCGTCAGTAAATAAAAGTAATTTCATTATCAGGACAATCGGAGAGTCTATCTTAATCCTGAGATAAATGATGGACTTATGGTTGCAGGTGATATCATTTGAGCTATCAATGAGTACGATTATATCGCATAGTCTATCCTCGATAGTTTGGTGATATTCATTTGTTAACCGATAGAGGACTTCATTTATAGATATGGACATCGTGGCTCCATTTATTAAATGAGAGTATAATATCATCATATGGATGTTTTGAGGTAATTGGATATTAAATCTCAACGTTGAGTTTTCAATAGTGTCTATTGAAAACATGGCTTCTGGACAAGTCAAAATATCCAAGTTCAAAACGTGGTCATATGAGTAAATATGGTAACTTGAAGAGTTATAGGCGGTCTATGAACTCTTGACGATTACTGATATTAATCACGAGGATACACTATCTCCAATATGATTGTCTAGGGTATGAATGAGGAAACATCTTCCTTTTCTGTCTTTATTTAAGAGTGTCTTTATTTAAGAGTTCAATTTTAGCTCTTTAGTGAAATGAGTTAAAATTAATGGATCGGACCTAAGTGAATCATTTGTTGATTGTGATTAGGTTATGTCTATTGTAGCTTAAATTTAGATAGCCCGCCAAGATCCTCAATCCACACGGACTTGCATGGATCACTTGATATATTCTACCGGACCGATTTAGGGTCCATCAAGAATTGCAATTAATATATTAAGAATATAATTTGCACATTATTTATGTAATGGGCTGCTAAATTATATTTATATATTAATGGATGACATGTGGGCTTGTTTCTTTTAGTAAGAATGGGTCTGGTTCACATGTGGGCTTTTTATTTAACGTCCTATGGACTAAATGAAATAAGAAAAATAATATTTGGCCCAATATATTATATGGGGCGGCAAGGTGCTATAATAAGCCTTAAATATTATTTTGTTTTCATTGTTTAATTAAATAAGAATTAATTAATTTATTAATTAATTGTTTAATTAAGAAACAAATCTTTTCTGATTAGGAAATATGATTCCTATTGGTATACTATTGGTAGTAGTGTACTTAAATTAAAAGACTTGTTTGACAAGGAAATAAATAATTAATTTTATTTATTTAATCAAATAAGAAGTCTTTTTATTTTAGTCAAATAAGGAATAAAAGATTTATGAGTTGGATTAGGGTTTGAACTCTTAGAAAGTGAATTAGGGTGCAACTAAAACTCCTATATTTTTGGAGTAAAAATTGCGGCAACCCTAGTCCATTTGAAAGAAAGAATTCGGCCACCCTTAAAAGAAAAAGAAGAGAATTTCGGCTAAGGGGTTTTTGGTGCAGAATTTTTTCTTCTTCTTCTTCTTCTATACTCATAGTTAGAGATTTTTTATTCTACTAAAAACAAAAGGAACATAGATTATTCTTTGATGGTATATTGTTTGCTTGTTCATTAATAAGCTTGTATATACTATATCGATTAAGGTTCACGTGAGTTTCGATCATAAGATTGAGAACTCAAAAGTGACCGGAATAATTTTAGGTTCCTTTAGATTGTTTTTGGGACTAACGAATCAAGAAAAGTTTGTTTAATCCAATCATAGGTTTGCAATTCAAAGAAAGGGAGACCACGCTCCTAGGTGATCCACGTTCGTGCTAGGATTGAAGATCTTGCGGATTACCATCGACGCAAGTCAATCGGATCACGCGACAAGAGGTATTAATCTTTTGTTTATTTTTATATCTTTAATTTATCAAAAGGGTTTAAGGTTCATAAAATTGGAAAAATTTTAAAAGCTACTCAAACTATTTTTTTTAGTCTCGCTTCCGCTGCGGGTACAATTTTTCCCTACAGGTGACATAGAGTGATTGGCTGATATTGATGAGAAGTCCAAACCACAAATCTTGTTATGTCATTTTAGCTCTGATGATATATAGGCCACATTTATGGATCACAGATTGGTTTCCAACTACAAATTTCCAAGCTCAACCTATCATGCAAGATGCTTCATGGGAGCAATATGAAAAAATTAAGTGTTCAGTGGGTAATTGACTGATGATAGCAAATTTTCCTGGGAAGAGATACAAACTGCTCTGATATGATATTGATATAAGCAGGGATTATCTAAATATCTGTTAGATTACTTAGGTAATAAAACAACTTAGCTTGTCTGCTCATTAGGGATTTTTGATTATATACATCGGTTCTCGGTTCGGTTCACCGGTTCGAACCCTAGATCCGAAAACCGAACCGAAAATGCCGGTTTTTTAAAAAGCAAACTGAACCGAACCAGTTAATAATGAAAATTCGGAAAAAAAAACCAATTGGATCAATTCGGTCCATCGGTTCGGTTCGGTTTAATGGTTTTTTGCCCACCCCTAGTCAGGACGAACTGATAATAGAAAGACTGTATATATATATAAAATTAATTCATAATGTTTGACTTTTGTAAAAATAAAAATGCCTTTAAAAATTCAACAAATAAAATGGAAAAAATAGGTTCATGGTCTATGGATAGGGATGAGAATTCCCCAAAAATCCCTATTCAAATGAAAGGGATGGGCATGGGGATGAATATTATCTCCAAATAAAAATGGGGATGGGGATGGGGATGGGGATAGGTATCAGTAGTGATCAAAAATTGGCATAAAAGCCCCATGTTATTTCACACCTAAAGCCCAGGGTTGACTCAACCCAATAAGACCCGTTTTGATCATAACTTGGATTGCGGGTCAGGGCAACCTACCAAGGTCCAATCTAGCAATCACAGAGTGGCCAATAAATGTGGACTTGAATCAATCAAACTATGACTAAGTCAACTGAACTGATTGATATGACGATTTGTTAAGGATTCAAATACTGGAATCCTATTATCCTGCTCACATCACCTCAAATCTCGAAGAGATCAAGCAAGATCAACAACTTACTTCTCCATTTATAAATACTATACCTTTCCTTTGGGAAAGGGGTGGGCTTTTCTTCAGAGGAGCACTGCTAAATTGTCTTCTCTCTCTCTCTAACTTTCTCTCACTAGGCTTCGAATTATATATAGTACTAGTGCACTATAAACCTGTTTCGACACAACACTCATGTTGAACCTTTTTGATTCCCAACAACAAACGAAGCCAAACTTATCCCCAAGGGCTTTAAACAAACCAATGCGAGTGACAAACACAAACGCCAATCAAGCCGATTCATCGACCCCGCTTGGAGCATAAATCCACCAGAATGATTCTAACCAAGAGACGTAGTCCAAGACCCCTGTGTCCATGCATTCCAACCCAGATTTTGTAAAGTCTAACTCCTTTTTTTATTGACCCTGAGATTGCATGGAGGTTTGTAGAAAAAGAGATTGTGATCCAAATGATCCTAGTGTTAGGATTATGCTCAATAGCAAGACTGTAATATTGTACTTGACAATCTTATCATATTAATAAAGTAATTTTTGTTTTAACAAAATCTTATAGCATTTATAATTATAATTGTCAAAGTAAATAATCATAAGGTCAAAAGACTATGAGAAAAGATGAATTGTTCGTACATCTGGATATGTATGAGGTAGACACAATTCTTTAGTTGGTCTTGAATAACGTTCACAACTTAAGTTAAAGGTTGAGCACATTTATCTTGTTAAAGTTGTAGAATTCTTTTGCAAGCATTTAAGTGGGATCAAATGTGTTATGATGAGTCTAAAATCATCGAAGGGTCTTCGAGTAAAAGAATCTAGTGCATTGGGTGCATTGAACTGGAACACAATGAAATACTTTTTCTAGAACAATCAATAGATAAAAGTCTTTTCATTATTAGGACAATCGGAGAGTCTATCTTAATCCTGAGATAAATGGACTTATGGTTACAAGTGTTATCATTTGAGCTATCAATGGGTATGATTATATAGCATAGTCTATCCTCGATAGTTTAGTGGTATTCATTTGCTAATCGATAAAGGACTTCATTTATAGATATGGACATCGTGGCTCCATTTATTAAATGTTAGTAGAATATCATCATATGGATGTTTTGAGGTTTTAGATTTTAAATCTTAACATTGAGTTTTCAATAGTGACTATTGAAAGATGAATTCTGGACAAGTCATAATATATATCCAAGTTCAAAGTATGATCATATGAGTAAATATGGTAACTTGGAGAGCTATAGACGGTCTATGAGCTCTTGGCGATTATTGATATTCTTCACGAGGATTCACTATCTCCTATAAGATTGTCTAGAGTATGAATGAGAATCATTTACTTATTCCATCTTTATTTAAGAGTGCAATTTTAGTTCTTTAGTGGAATGAACTAAAATTAATATATTGAACCTAAGTGAATTATTTGTTGATTGTGATTAGGTTATGTCTATTGGAACTTAAATTTAGATAGGCCCACCAAGATCCTCAATTCATACGGACTTGCATGAATCATTTGATATATTCTACCGGACTAATTATGGGTCCATCTAGAATTGTATTAAGGCATGTAGACTTGTTTTTTTTTAGTAAGAATGAGCCTAGTTCACATGTGGGACTTTTAATTAAAGGTCCAATGGATTTAATAAAATGAAAAAATAATAAATGGGCATATCTTAGTGTATGGGCAGCAAGGCTAATATAATAGTCTAAATATTTTATTTTATTTTATTTTATTATTTGATTAAATGGAAATTAATTGATTGATTGATTGATTATTCAATTATGAATCAAAATCTTTTTCTGACTAGGAAATATGTTTCTTAGTGTTATACTATTGGTAATAGTATATTAAATATAAAAGATTTTATTTGATAAGTAGATAAAAAAAAAAAGATTTATTCATCTAGTCAAATCATGAAGTCTTTTATATAGTCACAAATACACTAAAGAGTTGGATTATGGTTTAAATATTATATACATGGCAAGTTGAATTCGGATTACAATACAAATATATAATATATAAGGCAAGAATTCAAGCGGAATTCAGGCGATATATATATTTGGGATAAGTAAGAATTCAGGCGCAATATATAAGATATATATGACAAGAAGAATTGTAATATATAAAGATATATATTATTTATATGGACTTATATATATAATTTATATATGGCAAGAAGAAGTCCAATATATATATCTATATATATATATATATATATATTATTCTTGCAAGAAGAATTCGTCCAGAATTAATACTTTTTTGGGCAAGAAGAATTCGTGAGATATATATATATATATATATATTGTTTGTATATTTTTCGAAAACCCTAGGTCTTGGACTTGAGAGCTATTTTTCTTTTGCTAGAGAAAAATAAAATCGATCTTTTAGACTAGTGTGATTTTCGGCCAAGAGGAATAGAGAGAAAAGTTTGTTCTTATTTCGATAGTGCACTAGTTACTTTTACACCAAAAGGTTTTGTGCACAATTTTGAATAAGGTTCACGCCAGTTTCGATCTAACGATTGTGAATTCAAAAGTGACCGGAACATCCTTTGTTGTCTCTTGGAACCTTTTGTGACTAATGAAAAAGAAAATGTTTTGTTAATCCATTCTTAGGTACACAATTCAAAGAAAAGGGAGACCATACTCCTAGGTGATTCACGTTCGTAATTGGATTGGAAGATCTTGCGGATTACCATCGACATATCGTCCATTGGATCACGCGACAAAGATATGATATCTTTAATATTATATGTTAATTAATTAGAGGGTTAAGGTTCAAATATGGAAAAATTTTAAATTATACTAAACCACTTTTTTCGCTTCCGCCGCGTGTATTTTCCCCTAAAATTGGTATCAGAGCCTTGGTTGTACCCTTTAATTAATTAACGTATATATACGTGATTCTATTTCTTTTTATTTTGATTATGCATGTTAGAAAGAGATGGCACTTTAGGTATTCTCATATATAATTACATTGGAATGTATGGATTTATATATGTTATATGTTGTTATAAAGTGAATTGTTATTGCTCGATTTTGATCCTAAAATTTCAATGTATTTTTGTTTCGGAATTGTAACAAGAAGGGTGGCATATTATCGTCACAATTTCCTTTTTGGTAGTTGCTAAATTTTTTTTGGTATATTAAAAAAAAATGCAGTATTTTATTGTTTAAATAATGTTGTAATACATTCAAGCATCGAAAATTCGAAGACTTGAAGAATTGAAAGCAATCGGAACAAGTTTGGGACCGTGTGCACCATAGCAACATGCATGCGTGCAAGATAGCACGCAACTATGCATGTCGGGCTGTGGGCTGCGCACGGCAGCCCTATGAGTGCCATGGGATGCGCACAGCAGCCCTTGTTGGGGTTGTGGAGTGCGCACGCCCATAGGGGCAGCCGTGGGATGCTCAAGTGATTGATGGCCGCTTGAAGACTTGTTCGCCAAAGGAGTTTTTTGTATTCCAAACAAATGTATTTACTTGTTTTTCTAGGATGGATAAAAATTGTGGCTATTTATTTTACGTAAATATTACAATATTTGTTATTGTTTGATGACATGTCATATAAAATAGGAGTGCCACTCATATATCTCTTTTGGTATGAACATGCATTTAATGATTTAGGTATCTAATTGGCCTCTAATTGGCATCTAGATAACTTGGTAAATCATTCTACGGGATTTAATCACACGCCTTAAATAATTGAGTGGGAGAAGGTGTTTTGCAAACACCTATGTCCTCCAAGGTTAGTTGGGCTTTATTATTTATTGGTAATCCCCCCAAGGGGCGTCCGTGATTGGAATTTAGCAAGATACTTCCTTACAAGGATAGACTAGACAATTGACTCAAACGAAATCTACTCCCCAATGAGGTGATTTTCGTGAGGGAAAATATTGAGGGTTGAAATCTTGGTAATACACTCAATGTGGTTTTATTGATATCCTCTCAAGAGTTCTTGTTAATAAAATCACAAGGCTAAAATTGAAAACGTTGATTGTTATGTTAACAATTAGGTGGGACCTAGTCCAACTAGTAAATGATGTGAACTCTCAAAGGAGACGTAACATTTATAGGTGTTGGATCAAACGTTGAATTTTACGATTGAATTATATATTTAATTCAAGATAAATATTCGAAAGTGCTAAAACATGATTATTTACTCATATATAATTTTGTTTTATTAAGAAATCATGACCGCATCCCTAATGATCATCCTAAAAGATAAATATTTTAACTAGTGATAATTATGTCACATGGAAAAGGAAAATCGAGTTGTTGCTGCAAACTGAAAAACATAAGTTTGTTCTGACTACTCCTAAAATCACCTGCTTCTACTAATGAATCTAATGTGATGCAAAGAGACGAGTATGAGCAATGGAAGACCTTTGATGAGATGGCCAAATAATGCATTATGGCTACCATCTCTGACGTGTTGCAAAAGCAACATGAAAGAATGTGGTCTACTGCTAATATGATGATATCTCTAGAAGAAATTCATATGGTTGGTAAAGTTGCTACTGTTAAGACCCGTTAGAAGGTTAAGGAACAACAGAAGAAAAAGCAACTTGGGCCTACCAAGAAAGTAACCAAGATCAAAAGGAAGTGTTTCTTTTGTGGTGAAAAGAGACATTGGAAAAGTAATTGCCCAAAGTCTCAAAATAAGAAGGAACAAGGTAATGTGAATTATTTTAAAACATGCTTTTTGGCAGATTCTACAGATTCTTGAATCGTAGACTCTGGACCAACTAATCATGTCTATTATTCCTTACAGGGTTTCAAGAAAGGAGAAAACTGAATAAGAATGAAATTAACTTGCGTTTAGGCAACGGAGCATTCTAGTGCAGTGAGAGATATTACAGTTAATCTAGATTCTAGTAGGCATTTAGATTTGATAGACATTTATTATGTATCTTAATTCAAGAGAAATTTAATTTCAATTTCTTGTTTAAATAAATTTGAATATTCGGTTACTTTTAATAAAATTTTATTATTAGTAAGGATGACAAATTTGTTTGCAAAGGTACATTGGAAAATGGTCTATTCTATTTACATAGAAATATCTCTCACTTGTTAGACGCATAATTAATGCAACCTAATTATAAAAGAGTAAAATTATCAAAAGATGAAACCTACCTATACCATTTGCGCTTAGGTCATATTAACCTTAATAGGATTAAAAGATTGGTTAGTGATGGACCTTTTAAGTGATTTAAAGGTTGATGATCTACCAACTTGTGAATCCTGTTTGGAAGGTAAAATGATCAAAAGGTCATTCAGGACCAAAGGCACAAGAGCCACTGAATGTTTAGGATTAATGCATACTGATGTATATAGTCCTATGAGCATTCAAGCTAGATGTGGATATGAGTACTTCATCACTTTCACAGATGATTATTCGAGATTTGGTTATGTGTATCTCATGAGACATAAATCGGATGCTTTTGACATGTTCAAAGCATTTAAAGCTGAAGTGGAAAATCAGCTAGATAAACACATAAAAATCTTGAGATATGATCGTGGTGGAGAATATCTATCTGGTGAGTTTCAGCAATATCTTATTGATAAAGGGATCATTTCTCAGTTTTTTGTACCAGGTACACCTCAACAAAATGGGGTGGCAGAAAAAAGAAATAGAACTCTTATGAACATGATTAGGTCAATGTTGAGTTATTCAATGCTTCCTGTTTCTTTTTGGGGATATGTTCTACAAACCGCAATATACATTCTAAACAATGTACCATCGAAATTGGTTCCTCAAACACCGCATGAGTTGTGCACTAGGCGAAAGCCTAGTTTACAACACTTAAGGATATTTGGTTGTCCTGCGCATGTGTTAAAAGGAAAGACAGAAAAGATGGAGTCTCGTACGGAAACATACATATTTATGGGGTATCCAAAAGAAACTAAAGGGTATTATTTCTATAGTCCTTCAGATCTTAAAGTATTGTCTCAACAAATGCTAAATTTCTAGAAAATGACTATATGAATGAGTTTATACCTAAAAGTAGAATTGTCCTGAATGAGATGTCAGGAGATACAATTCCATAAGAGGTTTCACAACCTAGCCCAATTGTAAATTCCGTACCATCACAAGATCAACAACATACTATTCCTCGTCGTAGTGGGAGGGTTATAAGACAACCTGAGAGATACATCGGTCCGGGAGAATCAGTGGAAACCGGACGACGATGATCTCTACACATATAAGGAAGCAATGGAGGATGTTGATAGTTGTCATTGGCAAAAGGCAATGCAATCTGAGATTAAGTCCATGTTCAATAACAAAGTCTGGTCCTTTGTAGACTTGCCTAAGGGGATAAAATCTATTGGGTGCAAGTGGGTATACAAGAGGAAAAAAGGTATGGATGGAAAGGTGAGAACCTTTAAAGCTAGATTGGTAGTTAAAGGTTACATACAGAAAAAAGGTATCGATTACAAAGAAACCTTCTCTACTGTGGTCATGCTTAAATCCATTAGGATACTCTTATCCATTGCGGCATCTTTAGATTTAGAGATTTGGCAAACGGAAGTCTTGACGAAAGCATCTATATGATGCAACTAGAAGGATTCATTGAAAAAGGCCAAGTGAAAAAGGTATGCAAGTTGCAAAAATCCATATCTGGATTAAAGCAAGCATCCAGATCCTGGAACATAAGGTTCGATCAAGCTATGAAAGGTTTTGGATTTGTTTAGAACCTTGACGAACCTTGTGTATACAAAAGGATCAAAGGCGACAAGTTGGTTTTCCTAATTCTTTATGTTGATGATATACTACTTATCGGAAACGATGTAGGTGTATTGACATCGGTAAAAGAATGGTTAGTAAAATAGTTTGATATGAAGGACTTAAGAGAAGCAAGTTATATTCTTGGTATCCAAGTGATAAGAGGTAGAAAGAATAAAACGATTGCACTATCCCAAGCTTCATACATAGATAAAATCTTGTCTAGGTTTTCCATACAAGATTCCAAGAAATGTATGTTACCTTTTAGGCATGGAATCAAACTTTCTAAGGAACAAGTTCCTAAGAATAAGCATGCATGTATGCAATGCTCGGCAGTTGGAAGTCTCATGTATCAAACTTTCATATGAAGAGCAAATCATGAGTAGGATTCCAAATGCCTCGGCAGTTGGAAGTCTCATGTATGCAATGCTCTGCACTAGACCATATATTTGTTTTGTTGTTGGCATAGTTAGTAGGTTTCAATCGAAACCTGGACCTGATCACTGGATGGCAGTCAAACATATTTTCAAGTATCTCAAGAGAACGAGAGACAATATGCTTGTATACTCTAGAGGGGATTTGATTCCCGTAGGGTATACAGATTCTGATTTTCAATCGGATTCTGACTCCAGAAAATCCACATCAAGATCTGTGTTTACTCTTGGAGGAGGAGAGTCATATGGAGGAGTATCAAGCAATCCTGTATTACTGACTCTACCATGGAAGCTGAGTATGTTGCCACATGCAAAGCTGCCAAAAAGGCTATTTGACTCCGCCAATTCTTGATTGACTTAGAAGTGGTTCTTAGTGCGAATAAGCAGATCACTATCTACTGTGACAACAGTGGAGCAGTGGTTAATTCGAGAGAACCATGAAGTCATAAGAGGGGAAAACACATTGAAAGGAAGTATCATCTTCTTAGGGAGATTGTGTATAGGGGTGACGTGACGATTACCAAAATCATGTCAGTAGAAAATCTAGCAGATCCTTTCACAAAGGCTCTACCACAGAAGAGTTTTGATAGGCACCTAGAGAACATGGGAATGAGAGATATGACACATTTGTTATAGCGTAAGTGGGAGATTGTTAAGATTATGCTCAATAGCAAGAGTGTAATATTGTACTTGACAATCTTATCATATTAATAAAGTGATTTCTATTTTAACAAAATCTTATAGCATTTATAATTATAATTATCAAAGTAAATAATCATAAGGTCAAAAAACTATGAGAAAATATGAATTATTCGTACATTTGGATATGTATGAGGTAGACACAATTCTTTAGTTAGTCTTGAATAACGTTCACAACTTAAGTTAAAGGTTGAGCACCTTTATCTTGTTAAAGTTGTAGAATTCTTTTGCTAGCATTTGAATGGGATCAAATGTGTTATGATGAGTCTAAAATCATCAAAGGGTCTTCGAGTAAACGAATCTAGTGCACTGGGTGCATTGAACTGGATCACAATGAAATACTTTTTATAAAACCATTAATAGATAAAAGTTTTTTCATTATCAAGACAATCGGAGAGTTTATCTTAATCCTGAGATAAATGATGGACTTATGGTTACAAGTGTTATCATTTGAACTATCAATGAGTACGATTATATAGCATAATCTATCCTCGATAGTTTGATGGTATTCATTTGCTAATAGATAGAGGACTTCATTTATAGATATAGACATCGTGGCTTCATTTATTAAATGTGAGTAGAATATCATTATATGGATGTTTTGAGGTTTTGGATATTAAATCTTAACGTTGAGTTTTCAATAGTGACTATTGAAAGATGACTTCTGGACAAGTCATAATATATATCCAAGTTCAAAGTGTGGTCATATGAGTAAATATGGTAACTTGGAGAGCTATAGGCGGTCTATGAGCTCTTGGCAGTTACTAATATTATTCACGAGGATTCACTATCTCCTATAAGATTGTCTAGGGTATGAATGAGAATCATTTACTTATTCCATCTTTATTTAAGAGTGCAATTTTAGATCTTTAGTGGAATGAACTAAAATTAATATATTGAACTTAAGTGAATCATTTGTTGATTGTGATTGGATTATGTCTATTGGAGCTTAAATTTAGATAGGCCCGCCAAGATCTCCAATCCACACGGACTTGTATAAATCAATTGATATATTCTACCGGACTAACTATGGGTCCATATAGAATTGTATTAAGACATGTGAACTTGTTTCTTTTAGTAAGAATGGGCCTAGTTCACATATGGGACTTTTAATTAAAGGTCCAATGGATTTAATAAAATGGAAAAATAATATATGGGCATATCTTAGTGTATGGGTGGCAAGGCTAATATAATAGTCTAAATATATTATTATATTTTATTATTTGATTAAATGGAAATTAATTAATTGATTGATTAATTATTTAATTATGAATCGAAATATATTTCTGACTAAGAAATATATTTCTTAGTGTTATACCATTGGTGGTAGTATATTAAATATAAAAGACTTTATTTGATAAGTAGATAAATAAGGAATTTATTCATCTAGTTAAATCAGGAAGTCTTTTATATAGTCACAAATATACTAAAGAATTGGATTAGAGTTTAAATATTATATAAATGGCATGTTGAATTCGGATTGCAATACAAATATATAATATATAAGGCAAGAATTCATGCGGCATATATTTTTAATATATAGGCAAGAATTCAGGCGATATATATATTTGGGATAAGCAAGAATTCAGGCGCAATATATAAGATATATATGACAAGAAGAATTGTAATATATAAAGATATATATTATTTATATGGACTTATATATATATAATTTATATATGGCAAGAAGAAGTCCAATATATATATTATTCTTGCAAGAAGAATTCGTCCAGAATTAATACTTTTTTGGGCAAGAAAAATTCGTGAGATATATATATATATATATTATTTGTATATTTTTTGGAAACCCTAGGTCTTGGACTTGAGAGTTATTTTTCTTTTGCTAGAGAAAAATAAAATTGATCTCTTAGACTAGTGTGATTTTCTGCCAAGAGGAATAGAGAGAAAAGTCTATTCTTATTTCGATAGTGCACTAGTTACTTTTACACCAAAAGGTTTTGTGCAAAATTTTGAATAAGGTTCACACCAATTTCGATCTAACGATTGTGAATTCAAAAGTGACTGGAACATTCTTTGTTGTCTCTTGGAACCTTTTGTGACTAACGAAAAAGAAAAGGTTTTGTTAATCCATTCTTAGGTACACAATTCAAAGAGAAGAGAGACCACACTCTTAGGTGATTCACGTTCGTGATTGAATTGGAAGATCTTACGGATTACCATCGACGCAACGTTAATCGGATCACGTGACAAAGGTATGATATCTTTAGTATTATATGTTAATTAATTAGAGGGTTAAGGTTCAAATATGGAATAATTTTAAATTATACTAAACCACTTTTTTCGCTTCCACTGCGTGTATTTTTCCCTACACCTAGAAACGCCCAAAAAATTCTTATTCCTGAGCGTGAAGCACATTGACGGAACTTTAAGTTCTGGTGACCATATAGCACAACATTGGAGAGATTTCCATCACCGCAATTCTCAATAATCTTAGGGAAGCCAATATATGCAAAGGTTCTTGATCAAACCTGCCTAGACTAGCATTTCAATGGCACACCAACCTCCCCAACAACACAATCAGCTCATATACACAGCTACACAATACATTCATGAAGTAATTCAATAACAGCCAGAAATTGAAGAAGCCAAAAAAACAGTTGGACGACCTATACACAACCTCCCAAAGGTAAAACAGGGCACTACACCCACTCGACAAGACACAAACAATAGTCAAGTCAACAAAAGTGTAAATGCCACCTTTTATGATTGGTTTATTTCATTAACAAACTACTATTGAGGATTTTAGTGTAAGGATAGATTAGGTGCTTAAAGTATTCGCGATCAAGTTTCCCTTGGCATCCCCATAGCTTTAGGATCAAATGCTTAAAGGTATAACACTTGATTTTGATTCATGAAGAGAATAGGTGCACACACACACACACACACACACACACACACACACACACACACACACACGCATCTCATGCATTTGTGATTCTTCATTTTAGAGTGCTTTTTACACTCTTCACACTTGCACAACATTCATGTAGTCTTAGGTGTGTTTGACCGCTTGAAAGGAGAATTTTTCTCTTTACCACAGTTTGGGTCGCGACTTGTGTACCGCATGACACACCGCGGTAGTTTCCAGTGGTTTTCCGCTGATTGTGCCGTAGTTAGATTAGAAGTGGTTGATCTCGCAATACATTCAAGAGCTTTTACATGGTATGTGCCGCGGTGGAGGAACGATTCTTGTTCCGCGTATGTGCCACAGTTAGTGCTCAACGAAGTATACCATAATGAATTCCAGTGAGTGTACTTGCCCTTGTTCCATGATCTATATACGGTTGGTATACCGCAATACAAACTGCGGTTACACATATTTTTTTCAAAATGGCGTAGTTTTGATTAGGACTTCATATATATATTCTTCTCTTATTCTTTCCAGCCGAGTAGAACTTCAAAAATCCTATCTTTGAGCAAGAGTGAAGTTTCCCTTGAGTGATAGTGTTCCAAGAAACCTTCTTTAACACTCAAACCCCAAATCCATGAGCATCTAAGCATCATCAAGGATCATTCAAACATGTGTACTTATGTTTCATCACTTTGTGTGTTAGAACAATCGCTCCTTTGTTTATTGTTCTTCTTTGCCAAGAAATCTCTTTTATTGCACATTGTTTGCAAAGTCTTCTTTTTTAATGATTATTTGTTGAAGTCTTGAGATTTGATTGGGGTTATTTAATAGCTAATATATTAGGGTTTCATTTACCTCATTTAGCTAAGTCTCCTTGTGTGTGCATTTAGACATCTTGATAACTAGGATTGTTAGATTTATATCTTTAATCTCTAGTTAAGCATATTGTGTGTGGTCTTGCACAATATTGCATCTTGAATGTTTCTACATATTCACTTAGACTTAATCTCTTCATAGAGTCAAAGTCTTATGGTTTCTAGTTGAAATTGCATAAGCAAGTACGCCTTGCAATCAAAGGGTTGATTGGCAAGTAAATGGTCTATAATCACTATTAAAGGCTTGTGGGTAAAATAGCTTGTGTTACTTCTAAGAATAATGTGACTAAGATGTCAACTTAGGTTGTAAACAAGTATTCAAATAGTGGATTTGAGGATCGATGTGGCTAGATAGATTAACCCATGAGTTTTACCCAATTTGAGGGTTTTTCACATAAATCAATTCAACATGTTTTTATAGTTTTCCGTTTTTTATTACGTTGATTGTATGTATGTTGAGATTGGTTGCGGTGGCTTGAATTTTGACAATCTTAACTAATCGAAAGTTGTTTAGATACACTTAATGTATTTTCAAAAAGATCCCGCAACCAATCATGTGTTAGTGTGAGTGGTTCGGCACTCTCATCACTTAAGCAAGGTCGTGGGTTCAACCCCCCTTGTGAACGGAGCTGCATATATTGGGAGCACTTCACCCCTTAGTGGGCCGACCCGGTTCGAGTCCGAATTAGTCAGGGTGTGGTTTGGACTGATTGTACCGTATGGTGGATCCGTCCCAACCGGAAACTAGATGGTGTAAACCAAAAAAAAAAAAAAAAGATCCCGCAATCAAAAAGAAAGGATACGACCTTACAACAAACACGCAGGATCAAATTACTCTCGGAAACCCTCATTGTCCAAATATTACCTCAACATCAAATCGGTCGAGGCCGTGGAATTGTTGAGAGAGATGTAATATACAGTCAGATGGCCACACAAAATGAAAAGCCCACCTGATCAACGCGATACCAAGAAGTGGTGTGAATTTCATGGCGATCACGATCATCAGACTAAGGATTGTATTGCGCTTTGACTCGAAATCAAGGAACTCTCGAAGCGAGGTTGATTCAGGGAATACCGAGCCAGAAAGGGCAAATCTATATGAGAACATTGTATGGACTTGAACCTCCATTAACAATGTAGAAATAAGATGCTTTTCGACGCAATGGCAAATCTATAAGAGAACATTATATGGACTCGAACCTCCGTTCGTGTCTCTTGCTGCCACTGTTTGTTGTATCTTATTGCGGCCGATCGTGTCTCTAGCAGAGTTGCGGTCGTTTGTGTTTCTTGCTGCTGCTAATGCTCTTGTATGTTTTTCTTTGTATGCTTCTTCTCTCGTATAGTTGTATTATTTTATAATGTTCATGTATGAATTGATAAATCAATATTGATTGATTTTATGGAATCATGTGGGTTCGTGTGGGGACTAGATTATCCACAAAAAAAAAAAAAAAAAAAATTGATAATTGATGGTGGACATTACATTTGGTTTTTTTAAGGGTTCGTTTGGTACATGAGATTGAATTGGATAGGATTGGACTACTTTTATGGGATAGGATAAGATTATACTAAAGGGAAATTATTATTCCCCCCCGTAGTTTGTCATATTCTTCATTTTCCCCCCTCTAGTTTCAAAATTCTCTAAATTCCCACCTCCCATACACAAATACAACTAATTTCATCTTATAAAAATAGGCATGAGAGGGGGGGAATTGGAGAATTTTGAAACTAGAGGGGGGAAAATGGAGAATACAGCAAACTATAAGGGGGAGAATGATAATTACCCTATACTAAATTAGTATTTGTAATGTGTTTGATGCAGTACAAGTTAGACTAAAATAAAATTATCTCTTGTTTGGTATAACATGAGATTGAATAAAAAAGAATTGAAAATAATTGTATTTTGTGAGATGTCATTATAAAATTATATTAAATTAATTTTTAAATAAATAATATCATTTAAAAAAATTATTTTAAATTAAATTTGGTTAAAAATTATTTAAATTATTTTTTGAATAAAAAAATTATTTTTAAAAATAAATAAAATTATTTAAAATTAATTTGAAATTAAATAACATTTAATTTTTATTTGATATAAAAAAAAAAATTTAATACTATAATAATTCGAGGTTTTGATAAAGGAAGAGACTCGAACCTACAACCTCATAATATAGGTGTGAGTGGCATATCACTGAGCCAACTTTATCTTGTCTATTTTAAATATTATAATAAAATATATTAATATTAAAAAAGAATAACATATATTAGATTAATTTTTAAAATAGATTAAAAAAATTTAATATTTTATATATATAATAATTTAATTTAAGGAAAAAATAAGGGAAAAAAAGAAGTAAAAAGGCTAACCTCAATAATTGTATCGAAGAAATCCAATCTCATGCTAGACTACAAACGTGGGACTAGAATGCCTAGTCCAATCCCACCTAACAAATATGCACTCAATGATTGGTACCAATCCCACCTAACAAATATGCACTCAATGATTGGTATGTGTTCATTGTTCAATTGATTTGTATATAATTGTTTAATATATATATATATATATAGAGTGAGTCTCTCATAAGCGATCCTTTATTTTAATTTCAATAAGGACCATGATGAAAACACATTAATTTTAATGAATTTTAATCTCAATTTTTTTGTGGATGTTGAGTTCATTGAAATCTACCTATGAACAAAATTTAAGAATTTTTCGAATATTAGAATTATTTTTCTTGAATTTTCTTATATTTCGCCAATTTTTCGATGTCTTCATATTTAACAAAATTTGGATAAATAGTTCTAGTGTTCAGAAAATTTTCAAATTTTGTTCATATGTAGATTTCAATGAACTCATCATCCACAAAAAAAATTAAAAAAAATTAAAAAAAAAATTAAAAATCATTAAAATCGATGTGTTTTCATCATGGTCCTTACTAAAATTAAAATAAAAGATCTCTTATGTGAGAGACACACACACACACATATATATATATATATATATACTAACACTGTTTTGAAATTCATCTCATGTTATAATGTGTTTTTTGCATCTTGTTGTAGGCATCATGTTATAGAATGTCTTTTTTATAAATGATGTTATGAATAGCATAATTTTATTTATATTTAAAAAAAAAAAAAATTGCATGATAAACATTAGATTTATTTTTTATTTACTTAATTTTAAAGTATATTTAGAAGAGTTTCTCAAGTAGATCTTTTTACAGTAAATCTTCTAGAGATAGAGTTTTTAAATAAAAGTTGTTGATCATTTGATTGTCGATTAAAAGAGAGCTTTTTTAATGATAGAATTATCAAAATACTCTAGCAAATATTAAATTATAGAGTTATATTGGAGATTTTAGTGTTGTTAAAAAAACTCCAAAAGATCTACTTAGAAAAGCTTTAAATTTGGGTTTCTCTAAGTAGACGTAAAACAACTTTTTTAACCATCTAAAAACTCTCCTGAGTGACAACCAAACGACCAAAAAAAAAAAAAAAAAAAAAAAGAAATTGAGAAGTGTTTTTTTAATTAAAAAAGCTCTTTTTACCGGCAGATAAACCCTTCCAAACAAGCACTTACTTGAACAAGGAGAAAGTAAGAAAGTTAGGGATACTGCCATCCCTATTCACAGAGGTGACTTCCCATAATTTATTTTTGAAGAAAAGTTCTTTTATAATTTAATATTTATTTTGACATACCCATCAACCGTTAAGTTGACTTTAACTAATAGGCATGTCAACCTATAACGTGTAAAGAGAATACAAATTAATAATAATTTAATTCACTTATCGCATTATCATTACTCCTGGAATAATGTTCAGATTGTAAATTCAAAGGCTATTCCGCAGCTACATTGTGAAGATGAAACATAAAACTATAATCTCTAATTATTTAATTAAGGAGTATAAGTCTCTAAGATCATATGATCATCGAAGCAATCTCATATTTCAATTACAATTACAAATGATTGAAAAAAAGAAGAATATATATATATATATATATAAAGCATTATATAAAGACATTTAAATAAGATCCACATCCACAACACGTTTGTGCTAAGAATGCCAAAAAGGCACATATCCTATAGATGCCAACTTTGTCTATACTGCCACTAATATAAGCCATAGTCTCATTCTCTAAACCGTAGGGTCTATGATGGTATAAGTTAATAATCAGAAGCCAACTCATAGTTAAAAAGGTTAGATCAAGGTCCTACGAGTTCTTCGATTTTGAGTCTCATGCTTTCAGCTTTTGTATATCCTATACAATATCTCTATCCTACAACTCTATAGTTTAACCAGAGTTGTCCAAAATCCTATCCTATAATTCACTTCCTATCTTTCCAACTCAAACTAGTCTATAGTTTTGATTCCTTCATCGAACTAACAGTTTTCGATATCTCCATCAACTGTTCTTCCACTTTACCTTTCCATTTAAGCAACTCCTTCCACATGTCCTGCCAAAAAAGACATTCCAAGTATCAACGAAAGCATTGAACTTAAATTAGTCAAGCTATCTGCTTTTTAACATTACCTGCGAAAAACCAAGCACTGAAGTATCAAGATCTGTTGAATTGATGGTAAGAGATGACTCTGGAGTCACATTAGCTTGATCTTCCTCGTGCTTTCTTGGCACTAGCTCCTGCACATATCTGTTTACGATAGAAAGAATGTCATCTCTAAGATCAATAATAACAACTCATGTTGCCTAATTTAGTTACCTCTTCATTTTAGTGATTTCTTCCTTGAGCAGCTCAACCTCTCTAGCGCAAACAAAATCCTGATGAGGGCTATCACCAGGCTTTGAAAGGGGTGGTGGGAAGGGATCTTGAACTACAGCTTCCTGCCCAACATTAGCCAGCTCACTGCTCTCTAACAAAGCTACAAAATCTTCCCCATGAATATCATCTAGGTTGGTGCCATCCAACCAATCCTCCCACCTCTCCGGATCTGAAGGGCTGAGGGTAGCGCATTGCTTTGAAGCCTGCAAATTGCTCAGCGAATTTGAAAATTCACTCAGCTGCTGCTCAATTTTAGCCTTCCATCTTACCAAATCCTTGTACATATCCTATTTTAAGAAAAACAAAATGTCAGATATTACTAGCTAGATCAACAGACACAGGCACAAACCATTTACACATTCAATAAATATAATGCAAGTTTAAAAGAAAGTACAAGAAATAATCGACATTCTATCTTTTATTTCTATCTACATATTTTCAGAATCTCAAAGACTTGAGATGAAATATTGCTTCAATACCTGCATACCACTCAAAGAACTTGAGATTTCCATCAAGCGTTGGTCAGTTTTAGCTTTCCATTTCATCAGTTCCTTGTGCATCTCCTGCCAATAAGACCCAAATGAGGCTTTACAAAGCAAAATCAACAAACCACGTTATTCTTTAGCAAATGGCTATTCATCATTCACCTCAACTGGATTAGCTTGATGTTTTTCTCTCTGCTTGGACACCAGCCACTGCACGTCTCTACAAAACACACCAGAAAAAGGAAAGAAACAAATAAGTTCAATCATTATTAACAAAGACACGTGCATCAAGCATAACAAAATGAGTTAAATTAAAAAATTACTCTTTTATTACCTACCCTTTAATTTTATCCATTTCTGTTTTAAGGAACTGAAGTTCTCCAGCACTAATAGTATCCTGAAAGGAAACACCACCAGGCTTCCACCATGATGATGGAGCAACATAGTTAGGATCAGGCACCCCAGCCTCCAACTTAATCTTAAGTAGGTCAGCACTCTCCAGCCAATACTCCATTGATCCTTCAGTGTTGTAACACCGCCGGAATCTCTCAGTGGCACCCGGTGCTACTTTTCCATCAATGTGCTTGAGTAGGTGGTCCAAAAGCCCAGTATCACCAATTCTTTTACGAGCTGAGTTTCTCAGTACTGACCGTGAGATTGCATTCCCAAATACAGCCCCTTCATCCTTCAAGATCTCAAACAAGAATTGTTCCGCCTGCTTAAACCTTCAAAATATGAACTTTGTTGTTAAAAAACTATAATTCATATCAACATCAATAGATTGAACAAGTTAAATTCCGTAGGCTGTACCTCTCAGCTGACCATCTGTCTTTGGCATTCTCATTCTTTTTCTGCGTCTGTTTACAAGGTCTACTGTTCTGTTGCCTTGAGTTTGAGCTTCGTGTACCTATTGTTCCTCTAAGTTGGCATAAACTATTGCACTTTCTCTTCCGAATTTCTGGTATCACAAGAGACTCAGCTGCCACATTTTCTCCACCATCATTTTGATATTTATCTTTAACAACACTGGATGACATTTGGGTGATGTCACTATTAGGCTGGAAGTGAACTAATCGAGAAGTGCCCCACTGTGACATTCCTGTACGTTTTAGCTCAGACCAACAGAGCCCTTTTTTAGAAGTTTCGTCCAGTTTCCCGTGGCTCTTCAATGCTTCTGAAGCACCTTTAAACAAAAATTATGCTCAGAGACCAAAATCACAAACCAACTTAGTATTTCACCCATACAAAACATAAAACTATCAACATGTAACTTTTAGAAGAAACAGGAAACAAAATTGCTGGGTTTCATCTATTGCTATAAGTTTTTGCATTAATTAAATTTCAGTGTAAAACTCCTGATACTGCAAAAGGGATAGAATCATAATAATTTTTTATTTGTGCTAGGACTCTAAGCTCTTGTTAACTGTCCTATAGCCGAAGTAACTAAAATAATTCAGAAAACCATCAGCCTTTTCATCAAATATCCTTTAAGTTACACAAATCCTGTATTTAAAATTGAAATTTGTGACACCTTACTGACTGATATGGTCAGGTAGACCAAAGAGAACAAGGGAGTGAACATGTCATATACTATCTCTTAGATGTTGTTCACATGCTTTTACTTTTTCCAATGTCATGCTTCTCCATCCAGGGTTTAGAATAAATTCTAGTTCACAGTTCCTATGCTTTATCTTACAGAATTTCTATGTCCCCCGCTGATAAATTCATTACAAACAGGCCTAGGTTTTCCTCAAGTGCTAAAGTGAGGAATTAATTGAATACTGTCATGAATACAAATGCTTCCCACTCCCACCAATAATAATAGTTTTACAATGATCCAAGTCAAGTTTGCATGTGAAGGAATAGATCTAAAGAAAAAATAAATCTGTGAAAACTATTGATTAATCTCACTTTGTCAAAATCAAGGGGATTCAAATCTTTGTCTAGACTCCGGGAGATCATCAGTACATACATTTATGGGAGATCTTCGGTCCACCTAGTTAATATGTGATTCTATTGGCAGACCCAGTCTAGTTTCAGCCTTTCAGGCACATTATAACAGTAGTATGAGCTGTATTAGGTTTTGAGTTTTGACAGTACATTTAAGAAATTAACCTCTTTTAAATCTAAATGGACATCCTACACCTCACAATTTTACCACCAAACCCCCTGCTTTTGTGATCAATTAACTCTATATTTCTATTCACTCTATTATTAGAAATAATGATAACAAAGTGCAAAAATAATACACACACAAGCACACACAAATGGAATACAAAGTGCAAAAATAATGCTATCAGGTCTAGAGGGGAATCATCCACATCAACTAAAAATCATCAAGAAACAAATTGGAACCACAAGATATGTAAAACATCATTAAACTCATATTAGCGGAAAATAATTAAATAAGTAATTTTTCATCTTGCAGACATCAGAGCTGAACAGCCTCAAGCAATTTATGGCAATAAAATTAATTTATTTAATTAGTATGGCAAACGACAAAATCATCAGGATTGAACAAACCCTTGCTATAAATGACAACTAACACAAAGATGAATGATGCACTCTGCTTTCCTAAGCCATGGAAAGCATAACTTATTAAACAACGTAAATTTATTTAATTGAGGCAATATTGTAGTAATATAAAACAAGTTCTTGAAATGTATCCACATCATGTAGAAGGTTTATTGTGAACTGCCCAAGATTTTGTGAGGTAATTATCTGGAAAAAGATGACACATTTAATACCTGCATCTTCAATTTTTCATTGCTTAAAACCACAAAGTTAGTTTATATATCCAGATCATTCAACGCCGATTGCTTGGCGACACAAAATAACTGAAAATACAGAACATCTGTCATGGCATCTTTATCATTCAACTCTTTTTTCCCAAACTATAAAACCATCCTATCAAAACGAAAAAGAAATCTATAAATCTACAATAGCCCAAAAGAAAGAGAACAGTTGGGAGTTTCTACGGTTTTGACCATCAAAATTGAAATTTAAAATCAACGAAAAAAGTATAGAACTTATCATCAAATTCATATTCAAGATGTTTCAATTCTTAAGCATTTTTCAAGGGACGAAAAAAATAACTTTTCAATCTTGCTTATACTACACAAACTTTCATAATTACAGTCTTCATAAACACAATTATGTTTTAGACAACATACAACCTTTTCCTTTCTTTCCCTTTCTTTCTTTCAAGAATAGTAAATGATTTTAAATCATATGCTAAACAATCCACAAGTAATTTAACACAAGATTTAAGTATTGTAGAATCCATTGTTGATTATATCCTTTCTTTCTTTTATAACTAATAACTGAGTACACAAATTTTATCACAAACAATGCCAACCCCTACATCCAATATAATCATAACTACATCCATTGTAGCTAGAAAAAGGAGCTATTAGAGGAAAGAGATCATTCAAATCTTAAAAAAAAAAAAATAATAATAATAATAAATAAATAAACCCCGCTTTGTATTTTCCTTCGTTTTTTTGATAAACAAACAGAAACGGGAAATCTAGACAGAAAACCCAAAAAAAAAAAAAATGGAAAAAAAACCAATGAAGCCAGCTCTGAGTTGATAAATGAAAAGCCAATGTTGTAACAAAAACACAAACTATAATATAAGAAAATAAAAAAATAAAAAAGAGGGTTCAGGATTTAACCTTTAGAGGGTATGGGTGCCACCGTCAACATTTAAGCATTCTAAAACCCTAAAATAAAACACACACACGAAAAAAAAAAAACACAATCATGAATAAATCACAATAATATACGGCGTCAGTGCGTCACTAAGCAAAAGAAAATAAAGGAAAAAAGGATTTCTGTGCGATAATATTTATGACATTGAGAGAGAGAGAGAGAGAGAGAGAAGATACAATATATCTCACTTTCTACAGCTTCGACAGTTTCTGCAAGAGAGAGAAAGAGAGTGGCCGACACTGTAGCTAAAATTCTATTCTTCTGATCTGCCAAAAAAATATATATATTTTTATCCTTTTTTTTTTAAAGAAAATATTTTTTGTTTTATTTAGAGTTGGCTAAAACCCTAAAACCCTGCCCTATTAAAAATATAAAATTTGTATGTGCGACACGTGGAGACAGACCAATTGATTTGGTGGGGAATCTTGGGGTGTCGATTCATTTAACCCTTACGTTAATGTCACATGCCGCGTAGTGAGCTACAAACTACAGTATGTATTCGTTACTTTCTCCTCGTATTTACACGTTTACCTTTCTCGGTTACAGCTGTCAATAGGGCTGGACTGACCCGTACCTGTAATGGGCTTTACCCGTCTTCGCACAAGTTTGTTCAATCTTACCGTATCCCGTATCGAGGGCACGAGCCATACGTTATGGTGTTAGATTGGACTATTTTATAAAATTGGATAAGATTAAGGAATGAGTAGGAATGTAGGATTATATGAGATTTGATTGGATTAAATTGAACTTGACTAAGAGTGTGTTTGATATGACTTTTTAAGTAGAGATTCTAGAGGAGATCTTTTACTAATTGAGTAAAACTTTTGGTTGTATAAATTACAAAAAAGGTGTTGACAATGTATTTTTAAAAATAACTTTTGGTTATGTAAATTACAAACAAAAAAAAATGTTGACAATGTATTTATAATGAAAGAGTTATACGATGGAATATCTAAAATTTATAAATGGTAGTTGAAACAATTCTTATGTTTTAAAAAAACTACTATATATATATATAAATAAAAAGCTTTTTGGGAAAGCCCAATATTTATTTATTTATTTTTTTTTTTTTTTGAAAAGAAATTTATTAGACCAAAGCAAGATTACAGCAAAACAGGGGCATCCCCCAAGACCAACGGAGCCACACAAGGGGGCACCTCCTCCATCCAAAACAAATCACAATCTAAAGAAATACCGAGCTTGGTAAGGCAATGAGCCGCCATATTAGCTTTTCGGGGAACAAAACACACACAACTCTGGACAGGTCCATTAACGAAGGATAAGATATCAGCAATAATAGGACCAACATCAGACAACACACCATTACCGGAAATGATCATATTAACCATCACTTAGGAATCAAATTCAACGACACAGGGACCAATCCCAGCCTCAGCAGTGAACCTTAACCCATGGAGAATGGCCAGAGCTTCAGCCAAAAGAGGATTAAGACTCACCGAAATCAATTGAGCGCAAGATGTAATAACCTGACCTTTATAATCCCGAATAATAGCACCAATACCAGACCTGTTAGCAGCAACATTCACAGCAGCATCAGTGTTTATTTTAAACACACTTATATCAGGCAGCCGCCAGGATTGATCCACCTGAAAACCACTACCAGACCCCTTACCGACATAGCCATTAGCTCTTCTAAAGTCAGCAAGATACATCTTAGCCCACGGCACAACATCGACAGCAGCAATAGGGGACTGGTGAATCAGAGCATTCCTCCTGAACCAAATTCTCCATATGACCACACACAATAACTCCATCTCTGTTTGAAGTAACTGACTCTTGCAGGAAATCATGAAATCCAAGAAAGACAAATTTTCAAACCCCGCCATCCCCTTTTAAGAAATATTTTCTAATGACATTTAAAGAAGGACAGCTCCATAGAGCATGGAAAATGGATTCAACCTTACAGCAACAGAAGGGGCACTAGCGATCCACCTATAGACCACGAGAACTCAAATTGAGGCAACCTTTATAAGCCTTCCAGACATGAAGCTTCACCTTAGCTGGTAATTTGAGACGCCACAAGAATTTCCACCAGGACACCGAAGTATCCAACCCCGACCCTGAAGCTAAAGCAGAGACGGCCAAAGAACATCCCAAGTGATAAGCACTATTAACCGAGAAAGTCCCCAACCTCTCATAATGCCATATCAGCTTATCATCGAAAGCTCTAGACGGACAAGGGATCCGGTGAATACAATCAGCATCCTCAGGCAAGAAAATACTACGAACAAGCTGCTCATCCCAACGGCCAGACAAAAGCTTAAGATCACAAACTCTAATGTTACCATTCTACACAGCAGGAGAAATTATTTTAAAAGAAAAGGGCCTAGGCAACCACCTATCATGATAGCCATAGATAGAGTTCCCCGTTCCCACTCTCCATCTGGATCCTTTAATAAGGAGCTCTCGACCCCACATGAAACTCTTCCAAACAAAAGAACAAGAAGATCCCAACTCAGCCGTAAGGACAGAGGAGGCACTAAAATAACAATGCTTCAGAACTCTAGCAGCAAGTGTATTCGGGTGATGATGGAGTCTCCAGACTTGCTTAGCTATAAGAGCCTGATTAAAATCTCCAAATCACGAAAACCCAAACCCTAAAAATCTTTACTAATACACAAATTATTCCACTTAAGCCAGTGAATTTTCCTTCGCTCCTCATTCGAACCCCACCAGAATCTAGCACTAAGGCTATGAAGCCTATGAATAAGAGTTTTTGGCAAACGGAAAAGGGACATGGAGTAAGTAGGAATGGATTGAATTACGGCCTTCAAAAGGATTTCCTTTCCACTCGACGAAAAAAATTTACTCTACCACCCTTTAACCTTATCCCAGACCCTATTGCAAATGCTAGCGAACAGGTCTTTTTTATTTCTCCCTGTAAAACTCGAAAGCCCCAAATATCTCTCATGACACTCCACCAGACGGACACCCAAGGTTCTAGCCAACTAAACCGCTCTCCTTTTAGGAACCTTACCACTAACACATAAAGCCGATTTCTGGAAATTAACAACTTGACCAGAAGCCGCAGCATAACAATCAAGGATATCTTGAATGCACCTACAATCCCTGTCCGAAGCATTAGAGAACACCATATTGTCATCAGCAAAAAATAAATGAGTGATCTTAGGACCTCCCCTACTGCACCGAAACCCAGAAAAAACCTTTTTCCGTTCCGCCTCATAAAATAGGCAGGATAAACCTTCTGCATAAATAAGGAATAAATACGGGGAGAGGAGATCTCCTTGCCTTAGACCACGAGATGGTTTAACATAACCACACACGGCTCCATTGAGCAGGAAAGAGAAAGAAACGGACCTGATACAACGCATAATCCTGTCAACCCAAGCATACAAGAAACCAAGACGAAGCATCATACCCGCAATAAAGTCCCATTCAACCTAATCGTAAGCCTTCAACATATCCAACTTTATTGCTATAGCGCCTTTCTTCCCTTTTTTTTCCTTCTTTTAAGAGCATGCATGCACTCAAACCCCAATATGGCATTATCAGAAATCAGACGACCAGGAATAAAAGCACTCTGGGTCTCTAAAATAACCTCATTAAGAACATTGCTGAAACGATTTACAAGCGCTTTAGCCACAATTTTATAAACAACATTGCAAAGACTTATAGGACAGAAGTCAGACATTCTCTGGGCTCTTTTAATCTTAGGAATTAAAACAATTATCGTATCATTAACTTCCTCCAAACCGGCACCACAATTAAGAACCCCAAGACAAGCTGCGATAGAAAATAGTCGGGAGACCATCTAATCCGGGAGCTTTTGTAGGAGACATATCAAATATCGCTTTTTTAACCTCATCTGGGGAAAATGACGCATCCAAATAAGAACTATTAGCAGTACTTAGACATGGTTGGATACAATCAAAAATCCTAGACATGGCAGCAGCCCTTGGATTACTTGAGCAGAAAAGTTCTGTAAAATACTTCTCCACCACCTCCACCATCCCCTGCTGCTTATCAGTCCATGTTCCATTATCATCAGACAAACTTGAGATCAAGTTTCTTGACCGTCTAAAAGAGGCTTGCCCGTGGAAGTATTTAGTGTTTTTATCCCCACACTTTATCCATTGCTCACGAGACCTCTGCCTCCAATAAACTTCCTCCACCGCTAACAACTCATCCAGCTCCTGTTCAATTAACCGAATTTTTTTCCAAAAGTTACCGATCACATCAGAAGTAGCCAAGCGAAGCTCCTCGTGCTTCAACGTAATTCCCTCCCTCATTCGTTTCCTATTTTGCGCATAAACAGCTGAAAGTTGATTAGTGCAGACCTTAATCCTCCTCAAAAGTTCATTCATACTCCCCCCAGCAGCTGGAGCACCCTACGCCTGATGAACAATATCGGAGCATTGGTCGTTCTCCATCCAGCATTCTTCAAACAAAAACCTACGCTTAGCTCTCCGATGATGCCTATCATTTAAATCAGGATCAGTGTCTAAGGGAATCGGATGATGATCCGACTTCCAAAATTCTAAATGCTTCACAATTGCCCCTTCAAAAAAAATTTGCCACTGAGCATCACACACAAACCTATCAAGACGAACCAAAACCATATCCGACCCCTCTCTTTTATTCAACCAAGTGAAATCCGGACCTGTGAAACCCAAATCTTGAAGACCACAGTCATCTAAAGCCGACCGAAAATCACCCATTGAATACACTGACCGAGACAAACCTCTCCTTTTTTCCAAGTCTTCAAGAATCTCATTAAAATCACCATCACAAACCCAAGGTAACGGGGACATATTATGTAAGCGACGTAACATCATCCAGGAATGTCTTCTTAGACTAGCTTCAGGATGTCCATACATACCCGTAAACCTCTAAGGAATGCCTCTATGAGATAAAACTTGAACATCAATATGGAAGATAGAATAAGATAGCAAAGTAATATCCACACTCTCATCCCAAAACAAGCATAAACCACCTTTAGAGCCAATACTATCTACACAAGCTTACCAACAAAACCTAACATAACACGCACCCACTCCAAACGCACATGATCACACATCGTTTACACAAGAAAAAATAAATTGGGTTTGTAAGCCTGCTTGACCTTAAGCAGGATCTGGAATGCCTGGTCACTACCCAAACCCTGAACATTCCATGATAAGGTTTTCATTGTGACTGGCAAGCCGGTAGAGACCAACTCGCTGATTCCTCAGTATTAGCACCAAAATTTTTATCATCAACATTAACCGCAAGTTTCTTCTTTTTTCCCCCTGACAAAACATCCTTACCCACTGAGCGCTTACCCAATGCAAAGTCCTCTTCTCTCACAAGCACTGTTTTAACACCATCCCTCGCCCAACGCTTCCACTTTCCAGCCTTCGGCCCAGCTTGTACCATAGCCTTTACCACTGATTCTGCACTCAATTCCGGACTATGGATAGACTTCAGCTCTATTGCATCAACATCTATATCAAAATCCCGTATTCCAACCTTCACCCTTTCAGCAGCCCCCTCTGATCCCCATAATAGTTGTTAAGATCCTGACCTCTCATGCCATCATTCACCATCACAGTCCCCCCACCCATTACCAATCCCTCCGCGTTGTCACTAACCTCACAAGAGAAATCTTTCTCTTTAAGTTTACCATCAGCTATTTCTACTCGCTCCAGCCCTTTTCTCAGGGAAGACTGAACCACACTCTCCTTATTCAGAAGAATTCCAAGACTCTTTCGGACCTTTCGAGTACCCTCGCCCGTAGTAGTAACTCCCCCTTCAATACAGGCGTGCACATGTCTCCCCTCCACCATTTCCTTTACCCCAAACGTCCTCAACCCACCATCTTTACCACCACAAGCCTTAGGCAAACTACCATCTCCCACATCCACCCCTTCTTGAGTAGCACTACGCATCTGTCCATCAGACTGTCGATTCTCCTCTTTTCTCTAACGGAAACTACCCAATTTCACCGGACTGTCCGCCTTTAACCAGGAACCAAAAAGCTGGTTATAGTCTTCTGGACCATCTCCCATCTTTTCCTCTAAACAATCCCGCACAACATGACCAAGCATACCACATCGGAAACAATGATCCGGCAATTTCTCATATCGCAGGAGCATAACGGATTCATTACCATCCCTCATCACATCAACCCTTAATATTCGTCTAAGAGGTTTATCAACCTAAACAACGACTCGGACCCAGATATATTTTCCGATACAATCCCTTGACTTTCCTGTATCAATATCTTTAATCTCACCAATCATTCCCCCAAAAAACCTACCAATTTCCGCTGTCATGCATAGAAGAGGGACATTGTGTATTTGAATCCAGAAAGCTGATCTATTAAACTGCATTCCCCGAATATATCCCCGTCCAACCGGTTCCTCCAGGACCAACAAAGCTTTATCAAAGGTCCATGGTCCCCCCTGAAGGATCAAATGTCGATCACTAGCACTCTTAAAAGTAAAAGAAAAAATATTTCCAGTTATTACTTCGATATCAAAACTTTTCATAGTCCTCATAACCTAGGAAAAAGGTTCATGAACGCATC
Source organism: Acer campestre (assembly GCA_954870605.1). Classification (NCBI taxonomy): domain Eukaryota; kingdom Viridiplantae; phylum Streptophyta; class Magnoliopsida; order Sapindales; family Sapindaceae; genus Acer; species Acer campestre. The sequence goes on along the minus strand of OX940811.1, from coordinate 16,117,703 downwards.
CCTATTTGCCAATTTGTTAGAAAGTAGTTTTCCAATCAAACGGAACCCCAGTTTCTTCTCTCCATCCTTTTTCAGATCCACTTGTAGGGGCATCAGAGGCCCCTCCTTGTCCTTCAAGGACAAATCCGCACACAATCTAGCAACCTCGTTAGCACTTATTGTCACAAAAGATAAAACAAAAACAAGGCAGCAAGAAGACAAGAAACCAACACTCCCCAAGAGTGAGAAAAACGGCCACAAGAGGCCAAAAACTGCTTTCACCTAGGGTTTTGGGCGAGAGCACCAAACCAAAGAGAGAGAATGGGAAAAGCCCAAATTTTAGACTTCTCCTAATAGATATAAAATAGCTTTTATAAAGGATAGTCAAGACAATTTATATATTAAAAAAGTTGTTTTGATTTTTTGCCAAAAAAAAACAAAAAAAAAACTTCAAAACAGCTTCTAGCATTAAATAAATTTAGCCTTTACAAAAGTCATATCAAACACACACTAAATTAATAGTCTCAGGTATTTGGAGAAGCCTGAAATTAGACTTAATTAATACTATATTTTGTTTGGTGAAATATGGGACTAGACTTATTTTTAAGAAAATAATTATTTTAATTTATATATTATTAAATTAAAAATATCCAAAAATATATTATTAAATTCTAGATTTATATTATTTTAAATAAGTTTAAATATTTTTCCATTTCTAATTTATTTATTTAATAAAAACATAGGTTAGATTATGGTAGGCACAACAAATTTAGATTCCTCGATCCTGTTGGGAGAGATTATGATTGAAATAATCTCAATCAATTATAGTCCGATGAAAATTGAATAATAAACTATTGCTATAATTTCTTAAATAAAATAATTATTTAATTTATATATTATTAAATTAAAAATAACCAAAAATTTTTTTAAATAAAATTATAGTTTTATATTATTATTAAATAAAATTGATTTATTATTAGAATTTTTTTTTAAAAAAAAATAGTCCCGCACACATGGGATTATATAAACCCACCAAATGGTCTAAAGCTCGCAAAGTATGTCAAAATTAACACTTAAATTATACACTAGCGTTAAAAAACCTAAAAAAGTTGTGACAAATGATTTGTCTTTATCATGTCATTCACCACAACATATTATGATGTATATGGTAATGACAATTTGTTTGTTAGTTGTTAGTTGTCACATCATTTGGGTTATATAGTATTACTCTAATTATATTGTATATATTTTCATTAATGACGTAATATATATCTATATCTATATCTATATCTATATAATCATATATATATATAATAACAGAGTTTCAAAGCGCCACATGTCGCCATGAGGGAGTTTCGGTATTAAATTCTATATATTCATTTTTATTTCTATTTCTATATAACTACTTAATAAACATGGAAAATATATGAGGTTTTAAATGTAATCATATATTCCTAATGATTAAATGCTTTTTTCTTTTCTTCAAAAAATAAAATAAAGAAATATTCCTAAATACTACAATTAATAATAATTTTTTTAATTTTTAAAAGAGATTTTTTTCAAATTTTTTAATTTTTTGATCTACAAAATTTGTCATCATATACAGTCCGTCTACAAATTTTTTAATAATCTGCAGGAATTTGAAGATCACCTTGGAAAAAAAGTGAGTGCCAAGTGCCAACCCCATTAGGTGCTGTTTGGCACATGGGATGGGATGGGAATCGGCTTATTTTTAGTCCGATTCCCATGTTTGGCTGTACAAATGGGATGGGTTAAATTAATCCCAACAGTAAAATGAATCCCAGCCTAATGGGATAAATGAATCCCATCTAAAATGGTGGGATTCATTTTAATCCCATGTCTTAATTACACAAACACCCATCTTCTTCAAATCTGCTTCGACTTCGTCTTCTTCAACGGATCTTCTTCAACAGATCTTCTTCATCAAATCTTCTTCTTCGTCTTCTTCAACAAATCTTCTTCTAATCAGCTTCTTCAGATCAACTTCTTCTTCATCTGATCGGCTACTTCTCGGTTGAAACTCAGTGACCTCTTCTTCTCTCTTCTTCTTTGTTGGGAATCAACTACCCAAATCAATAAATTACACCAACACACAAAATTTTGCTGCCCAGATTTTTTTTGTTTGGCTACAGAGAATTTTTTTTTTGCTTGTTTGTCTACCCAGAAAAACGTCTGGATTAATTAAAATAATTCAATTACGAATAAAGTTAACTAGAACAACAAATATTAATAGTAAACCAGAATTTTTTTCCAGAGATTGCTCAAAGCTTCCTTAGCTACTTCCCCAATAATCACTACAAAAAAAATTAAGGATTACATATAATAAAATTATCAAAAATCAGTGTACATGTACTTAGATCTACATAGATCCAAGTAGATCTACACTAATTTCGGTTTAAGAAAGAAAAAAAAATTGAAAAATTAAAATTAAGAGAAGAAGATTTCCCACTAATTTCGGTTTAAGAAAGAAAAAAAAAATTAAATAGAAGAAGAAGAAGATCTGCACACTAATTCCGGTTTAAGAAAGAAAAAAAAAATTAAAATAGAAGAAGAAGAAGATCTGCACCGGTATAAGAAGGAAAAAAAAAATGAAAAATGAAATATAGAAGAAGAAGAAGAGATGAGATCAGCTGTGGAGGAGTTGAGAGATGCCCAGCAGAGATGAGTTGAGAGATAAAGTGATTGTATTCGGTCAATGTTTTTATTTTTTTATTTTTTTATTTTTTATTTTGATAAGTTTAACTAAGATTAACACAGGGGATGTATGTGTAATTATTCGTTTATTTTTAATCCTATCCTGTGTTGTACCAAACACATGATTACTCTATTTTTAATCCTATCCTGTATTGCACCAAACATAAGATAACATTAAAATTAATCCCATCCTATCCTATCCAATCCAATCCTATCCTATCCCATAAAAATAATCCTATCCTATCCCGTGCACCAAACGGGCCCTTAGTGAATAAAAACTTTACTATCAATAAACTTTCTGAATATAAATTTTACTAGCCGAACAAATTTGAATTCTATAATTATATAATATTTCTTAATTACCTTTCGAAATCAATCTCATCTTCAACTTTCTTAAATGTTACAATTAAATCAATTTAGTAAAAAAATAAATAAATAATAATAATCTTGATATATCTATATAATATAGTAAAACGAATCTCACTTTGACACGTGTTGTTGTGTGGGAGCTCCGGCCATAAATTACCTATAATAACAATTCAATATTCTTTGAGGGAAAAAAAAAAAAAAAATTCAATAAATGGACGTTTTATTTTTTGAAACTAAATGGACGTTTTATTGTAAATCACAAATCAAGAACATCATTAATGGGATAATGCCATGAAACATTGAAACCTCACCTTTTCGTCTCCCACTCTCCCTCCCTTATTGAATGCTTGACGATTCGTAATTGACTCACTCTCCCTCTCTCTAAATTCAAAATTATTTTGAAACGATTGTCTTTTCAGTTCATATAGTCGCTGGTTGCCTAGGATTTCTAATTATCATATTAGGGTTTAGTTTTTTTCCCCCTCAAAAGTCTTTGACATTGTGCTCTATAAACTTGAAATGAAGTTGAAGATCAACAAGGCCTGCGATCTCAAATCCATTTTCGTCATTCCTCCTCACTCCAGGTTTGTTTACTTTCCTTCTCTTTACTTTCTGTTTGGTTTCTCGAGAAAATGTGGGAATTTTGAAGAATATGTAATTATGTATTTTATATTTCTAAATGTAGTTAAAGTTTTTTTACCCAGTATAGTTCGATTTTACTATTTTAATTAGTTGAGTCTTAGTTTATATTTTTCTCGAAACAAAAATTATGTATTCTTAGAAATCAGACTGGAGGATGAGTTTTCTGATTCGGTTTTGTTTGTTTTCGTAATTGTTTAAAGGAGATCCGCAGACACTTATTTGATTTTGATCAAAGAAGGATTGGTTTCACAGAAAGTGTTACATTGAAGGATATGTAAATTTGGAACATAAATAAATTATGTTTAGTTAAACTCGGTTATTATTATCTTTATTTCTTTGTAATTGATTGTAATCAATCTTGTGACAGTTTATATGCATTTCAATATTTCACAAAGTACCATTTCTCAATGATAAACAGAAAGTCATAGAGCGAGTATTTTCTGGACCGAACATCAATGGCAGAAAAGAGTTTCAAGTTCATCATCGTCGGTGGTGGTGTGTATGTTGTGAGTTCTCTTCCGTAGATCTTTTAATTTTATCCATGATTATGATTATTATCTTCAATCACTTTGTTTCTGTTGATCATTGTGTTATATCATCGGTAGATTTTTGAAATTTTTGAATTGGTCCTTAACTACAAAAGGTTAACTTCAAAAAAGCGTTTGATCAATACTCTTGCAGATCTACTACATCTTATCATTAATTGAGACATTATAGATTTTTTTTTTTTTGACGTAAAAAGACATTATATTCAAAGAAGAGTGGCAATAGAAGCAGGCTTGGAATCAAGCCTGACACTTTCCTCATTAGAGGAGAATGCAACAGCTGCTAAGCTATGTGTCACCATATTCCTATCTCTGGGAATGGCATGATAGTTCACAACCCAACCTCTGAAAACAGAGCCCTTAATATAACCAATAATGGGATCATCCACACTACTATTACTACTCTTTCCCTTGATCCTAGACACCATGTTAGTAGCATCAACCTCCACCCAACTAATCATTAAACACAGCCGTTTCGCAAAAGCCAGGGCTCCCAGGCCATAAAAATTCATCCAAATCAACAGAAAAAAATCCCCACCAAAGGCTTAGGTAAGCCACTAACCATTATGTTGCCTTGGTGTCTGTTTCGTCAAGTCTGGAGGAGAAAATAATGAATAATCCTCATGACTTTTATTTCTTCCATAAAATTAATCGATGAATTTACTTTTCTAGGTTCATTTTTGTTCTGTTTTCTGTTTCCTGGAAGGTAAGAATTTATTTAGTTTACCGAAATGCATATTTTTGTTGTTAAGTCATTTTCATCTGTGCATATTAAACTCAAACAGTTTGATGGTTGAAATTTAATTGGATAGAAGATGGAACTATTATATTTGATGCTGATTGATGTAGGCATGGACATTTGTCATTTTGCAAAACTTTTGACCTAGCATTTTAGAATGCAATCTGATCTCAATGGTGTGATATAAATAAGAAGGCATGCCAGATATAATGTATTGTTGAGAACGCTAGCTGTTTATCATTTTAATTTCTTTCAATTATATATATATATATATTCTTTTCTTTCACAGAAGTTTGATAATTGGCATTGTAGGGATATACAGCTAGGCTGCTAGGGAGTTTGCCAACCAGGGTGTTAAGCCAGGGGAGCTGGCAATTATCTCCGAAGAGGTCATATGCTCTCAATTGCCTTCCAGAAAAGATGGAACTATTATGTTTGATGCTGATTGATGTAGGCGTGGACATTTGTCATTTTTCAAAACTTTTGACCTAGCTCTTAATATGATCTCCAATGGGGTGATATAAATACGAAGGTATGCCGGATATAGTGCCTTAATGAGAATGTTGTTTATCATTTTAATTTCTTTCAATTATATATATAAATTTTCCTTTCTTTCACAGAAGTTTGATATTTGGCATTGTAGGGATATACAGCTAGGCTGCTAGGGAGTTTGCTAAGCGGGGTGTTAAGCTAGGTGAGCTGGCAATTATCTTCGAAGAGGTCGTATGCTCCCTATTGCCTTCCACAAGATTACTGCTCAGTTATCTGGCATTTGGAATTGTTTTTTTTCTTTTCGGTCTTTCTTATACGAACATATATCTAAACTCTGGTCTTTTTTAAACGTTGGTGAGGGTGTTTTTATATTAATCGAATTGAGTCCACTCAATAGTATTGAAATCTGTTTCTAGCACCTGATTATAAACCGATTTGCTTTGCAAAGCAGAAAAGCAAAATCAAAGCTGACAAAGGGTATTTTATCCAATGATTTTGAATTATGGAGGAGAATTTTTCGAAGCTGAATACAATTATTTTGATGCCTTTTAGACTCACCGGCGTGCTTTCTATCGGTTTTAAATTTGGGAGCAATTCCAAAATCTTAGCAATTTCTGATTTGTTCTACTTCTAATTTTTACTTAAATTTAAGTATCTACTATCGAGAAACATATAGTGAAAAGGTTATGTTGTTGTCGACGATCCAATCTCTTCCATTGTCAAGCTGTAGCTCCTCTAAAAGCTATTAGTAACTCTTAAGTTTGAAATGTACAAATTATTAAAACTGCAGTCTGTATAAAGCACAAGCAACTGCTAAGATTTCATCGCTTTGTGAAGTTACCCAAATTTCAAATTTCTGCTTTCTGTTTTTGCATTTTTGGTTTTTAGTGCTTGGCGATTGAAGCTTTTTTAAGAGGGTGCTTGACAATTGAAGCTTTTTTATGAGGATCTTCGGTGATCATTTTTGCACCCACGAGACTTTGATTGTTGAAGCTGCAACAGTTGCCACAGTAGCTAGGCGGTGCTGTAATACTACAAGACACCTCTTACGGCATTGTCTAATAAGAAGTTTCTCAAGTTTCGGTGATTAACTAATCAGGTTTATGATTGAGAAGATTTGCTGTTGGTGTTTGTTTTAACTATGTTTTGTATATTGTTCCTATGTTTTGTATATTGTTCTGGTATTAATTTTGATGTCTTATTTGTTCAGGGAAACGTTTTGTGATAATAATGTTGGTTTTCTCACAATAAACCGACTGTTTAAGATTTATAGATTTTGGTTGCTTCAAGCCTTCAACAACTCTTTTGCCATATATGGTTACAAGGATTTTTCTTTTAATTTTAATTTTTTTAAAAAAAATTATGACAAGTTTTTGATGATGGGTTACTATAATACTATTTAAACTTTATTCATGATCATCTTGGTGTATTTTGAATTACTTAAGTTGATTGCTGGAATCAAGGTTGATGGTGTACGGTATGTATTGCTTTGCAACGCCTAGGATGGTTTCTTCGATGAGTGGTCTTTTTAATGCTGACGTGATTGTTTTGGATAGATTTCTTGGAGTACCGTGTGGAAGGAGATAGTAATAATTACATTAATTGTTTGGGGAATCATTTGCCAAGGTATTTAGCAGCTTATGTTTTTCTCGTGATGCCAAATTTTTATCAGATTATTTATTGCCCAAAAGAAGTTCAAATTATATACATTTGCAAATGCAGCTGAGCTAGCAAGGTGGAACAGTGTAAGATTAAAAAAATAAAAGAGAGTATTCAAGTAGTCTATGCCATTTATGTTTGTTTTCTTTTGTTTATTTCATTTTCACAAACTCAAGTAGTTTACGTTAAAAATGAAATGAACAGAAACCGTCACAAATCAAAAAATGTTGCAATCCCAGTTGAAATGTTTGATATAAGAGGTATACATTGCATTATATTTTACAATGCTCGCACATCGTGCGGGCTACAAGCTAGTAAATAACAAATAACTCCTACTACTATTTGCATCTCCATAAAATTCTTCACCATTTATTTATTTTATTGAATCATCTATGAGAAGGACTTTTGAAAAAAAAATCTAATCAAGAATTTATAATGTTTTAGAAACAAATTGTGGAAAAATAAATTAATTTATCACTTGATTTGATAATATCCTCCATGGCGTTTTTATTTTTATTTAATTAATACTTCTACAAGTGTTTTTAGAATGAGCGTTTTTGTAATATATATATATATATAATATTTTCGAGTAAATTGGGGTGTATTTAGAGGTTTCAAAATTTTAATTTATTAAAATGAAATGTCTTAAGAAAATAAATGTGAAAAAAAAAAAGGATTGTAAATAGCTAATCTTAATAATTATTTAACTCTATATAATTATAAATATTTATAACTTTTTTTCTATTTCTTACCTTTTTGTTTTCTTTTCTTTTAGATTGTTTAGAATATATTAACTATGCATTAAATACAATATGATTATTTCTAAAAATAAAAGTTTTTGAATTTTAATTATTCTTATAAATGGTAATAAATAAATATTTTATAAAGAAAATTAAAATATTAATTGTATTACCAAATCAATGGTAATCTGTTTTATTATTATTATTATTATTATTTTATAGAATTAATGGTAAATTTTAAAAGCATATCAATGGAAATATATTAATGATAACATAACAAAAATCAATAATTTGTCATTATATATATATTGCTAAAGAGATATATAGAGAGCTTTTCAATTAATACAAAAAATAATTTTTAATTAACCTATATAATAAATTAAATAATCCTTAAGAAATCTGTTTATCTAAACTGGAATAAAGGAGATAGAAATGGAGAGTCTCTATTTATTAATGAGATTGGAGACCTAAGAGTTTCCTTAACGGATTATTAGAGACAATAACCATCATTATAATTGACAATGATTTAATTAAATCAGATTTAACTACTTAAGAATCGGTTCATCTTGCTTTATTGTTTTATAATTAGTTTTTTTTTTTTTATCAAAATATAATTTGTTATTTATTAATAATATCAGTAATTCAATCATTAATGAATTTAACATTAAATCATTAATGAATTTAACATTACAATTCAATGAACATTATTTGTTGGGAAGGTCAACAGACATGTCAACTTCTCTGATAAACAAATAATTTTTTTTTTAACATTTCTCCTTAATTTGAGGATCTACGTGTATCAACAATGTTGGTGTGTTCATTAAGTTTAAACATGTTTGCATCAAAAATTTCGGTATAAACAACACAATGTTCTACAAACAATTTTTTATTCAAAGCCCGTGCAACGCTCGGGTTGAAAAACTAGTATAATATAGTAAAATGGAACCTCACATTGACACGTGTTCTCGTGTAGAGGCTTTGACATTTAATTTTTATTGATTAGTAGGTGTGAAATAGGAGGAGATTTATTATTGTTGATTAACGTTAATTTATTAGTATTTTTTGTTTTTAAAAATGGAACCTCACCTTGACACATGTCGTCGTATGGAGACTTTGACATTTAATTTTTATTGATTAGTAGGTGTGAAATAGGAGGAGATTTATTATTGTTGATTAACGTTAATTGATTAGTATTTTTTGTTTTTGAATGCTTTAGCTACCTTGAGTGAGTTTTTTAATTATTTAGTTGTCCAATTATTGTCATTTGAGTCAGTTTTTTTATTTTATTTTTAGCTGCTCAATTATTGCATGTGAAATAGGAGGAGATTTATTATTATTGATTAACGTTAATTGATTAGTGTTTTTTTTGTTTTTGAATGCTTTGACTGTCTTGATTCAGTTTATGAATTATTTAGTTGTTCAATTATTATCATTTGAGTCAGTTTTTTATTTTTTTAGCTGCTCAATTATTGCATGTGAAATAGGAGGAGATTTATTATTGTTGATTAACGTTAATCGATTATTTTTTTATTTTTTATTTTTTTATTTTTGGAATGTTTGAGCTGCTTTGAGTCAGTTTGTGAATTATTTAGTTGTCCAATTATTGTCATTTGCATCAGTTTTTGAATTTTTTATCTGCTTAATTATTGCATTAATTTACATAGTTATTACTTGAGTCAATTTAGGAAATTTTTTGGTATCCAATTCAATAACTCTATATTTTCATGGTAATTATGGCCAAATACTAATACTAATAATATAGTAAAATGGAACCTCACATTGACACATGTCGTCGTTAGAGAGCCTTGAATTTAAATGCATTAATCTATATAATTTTCTATATAATTAATTTTGATTGTTTTTTTTTTTTTTAATAAATTGAAAAATTATATTAAAGAAGTAATAAATAATAATAATTGTTTTGAGTATCATCAATTGAAGGGGTATCTTTTGGCTTTTCAATACTAACTTTTGGGTGTTCAATACTAATAAACTGATATAATTTTTGGAGTTAAATACATTAATCTATATAATTTTCTATATTAGTAATATTGATTGTTTTTTTTTTAATAAATTAAAAAATTCTATTAAAGAAGTAATAAATGATAATAATAATTGTTTTAAGTATCATCAATTGAAAGCTTAATTTTTGGGTTTCAATTCTAACTTTTAGGTATCCAATACCAATAAACTGATATAACTTTTGATCTTACCCAAACAATTTCTATATATAAAGACAAGCATGATGGCTGTGTAGAGAAACAAAAAGCTACCCAATTATTATGGGTAGGTTTAGACACCAAGGAGCAAGGCTCAGGTTATGCAACTCTCAATTGCTACATAGATGACAGAGCACGACCATCACTGAGGTATGCAAAAAATTTCTTATCTATTTGATAGAATCACTTTGTATATTGTTAATGTTCAAATCGTTGTTTGTTGTTTTTTTTTTTAAAAAAAAAAAAATTATATATAGAAGTTGTTAGTTGAATCGACAACCAACCGCCACCCTGACGGTTACCTTATTTAGTCGTGAACAAATTCACATCGTCGACCACTGGCCACTAGGCCCACCACCATGAAAAAACGAATAGAGATTATACGGAGGAAGAGAGAAGATACATGGGAAGAAGAGGCTTGAGAAAGAGAAAGATAGATGGAGGTTTTGAGAGAGAAACAAATTAAAATTAATGAGAAAAGAATATGTAGAAAAATGAGGAATGAAGAGATACGGGCACAAGATTGAGAAGATGATGAGAGAGTGAGATAAACATGATAATTAAAACACCACATAATTATTATTTTTGTTAATTTAATTTAATTTAATTTTTTTAAAGAAGTTTATTCAAATTTAATATAACATTAAATAGATTTAAAACGTTAGAGTTGGAAATTACTCAACATGTATCTATATTTCAATTGATAAGTGCACCCGTTATTGAGATTAAAAATTGATAATTTGGCTTTTAATTAAACCATTAAATTTAATTTATAAACCCAAAAAGTCTCTTCTCATTCATATTCTGTTTTAAAATGAATTTACATATATATTTTTTACATTTTTTTTTCTTTTCTATTTTTAACCTTTTTGTTTCCTTTTCTTTTTGTTTTTTTTTTTTAATATGTATTAAATACCCATTAAATACACAATGATTATATTAAAAAACAAATGTTTTTGAATTTTAATTATTCTTACAAATGGTAATAAATATATATTTTTTAAAACAAATTAAATTATCAATTGTAATACCAAATTAATGGTACTCCATTTTTTTTTTTTATGGAATTAAGGGTAAATTTTTTTTTAAAAAAAATATCAATGGTAATATATTAATGTTATACCAAAAAATTAAAATAATAATATTTCATCAAATATTAATGGTAACACATTAAAGACATTAATTCAATGGATTCTTTTTCTAAATATATGAAATTCACTAATAATATTTTTTATAAATGGTAATAAATAAATATTTTTGTAAGCTAATAAAAAATAAATTCACTACTCTTTGCATCTTCATAAAAATCTTTAACTTTTTATTTTTTTTATTGAATCTATGAGAACATCGCATGAAAAAAAAAAAAGGTTCTAGAAATATGAGTATATTAAAAAAGATTGAATGTTTTAGAAAATAAGTGTGGAAAAATAAATTATTTTATGACAATAACCTCCATGGAGTTTTTTTTTTTTTTTTAAAAAAAAATTGAATACCTCTACAAATATTTTTATAATAAACCTTTTTCTAATTTATTTTTTCATTTTTTATAAAAATGGTATTACAGAGTAAATTGGGGTGTATTTAGAGGTTTTAAAAACAACATATTTTTTTTTTACGGTTTTCTATTCTTTCTATTTTAACCCTCATGTTATCTTTTCTATTAAATATGTATTAAATACACTATGATTTTTTCTAGAAATAAATGTTTTTGAATTTAATTATTCTTATAAATGATAATAAATAAATATCTTTAAAAACAAATTAAAATATAAGTTGTAATATCAAAATAATTGTAATTAGTTTTGTATGGAATTAATGGTGAATTTTAAAAACACACCAATGGTTAATGGTAATATATTAATGATAACATAACAAAAAATTTAAATTTTAAGTTTTAATCAAATATTAATGGTAACACTTTACGAACATTAATTATTACAAACCTTTCTTTACCATTCTTCCAAAAAATTTACAAAAAAAAAAAAAATCTCAAATCTCTACTAAGATGTCAACACTAGAAGTAAAATATTTGTGAATCATTTGTCATCATTGTTTTTCTTCAATCTCATTCTCACCATGTGATACAAATAGTAGGGGAGTTAAAAATGATTGAGGTAATATCACGTGTTTCTATAAATAAATAAATAAAAATGATAATTATCCTACCATATATCTATATAGATATTCTTTATAATATTATTGATAATTATTTATCTTTTAGCAGTCTTTTTATTAAACTAATTTAATATTTGACTAAATACATTCTTATTAATAAGAAAGCTTTATTATCCAAATATCTATACTCTCAAGGTTGTTTTATTTGTAATAATCAATTGTTTGCATTTTCCATTAATTTTATAATTTTAATAACGTATTCCAAGAGCTTTTGGTATTATTGGAAGTATTGGAAGTAAGTGTTATATATATATATAATTAAAGGCATTTTATTTTGTAAATGTATTCTCTATCTTACACAGTTCAACAAGCAATTAACTCAAGAAACTATCTATACAAATGGATACAAGAGCAAGAATGGGAAAGGTCAAATCTCCATTAACTTGGCTTTTGTGGATATCAATTCTCTTTACGTTGGATGGGAGGTGAACATGATTGTTAGTTTTTCACATACAATTATCTTCGACACAAATATGTTATGTGTTTTATATGCTTACATCCTAAAGATAAATTCATTGACATTATTATAAATTTATTATTTTTTAAAGTATTAAACTTCAATTTTTCTTTTCTTATATGGGTGATGCATATGGGCAAGTAAGACAATACCATGCATCGAAGACCAAATTGGGTATCACCAAATTAATTGATCTAAGACCATCTCCAATGCATATGCTAATGCCAATGCCAAATTTGGCATAAAAAAGTGTAAAATGCTATATTTAGCACATCAATTTAGCATTGTGCTCCAATGCATAATCCTATTTAAAATGCTATTTTTATTATTTTATTAATTAAAATTATAAAAGTAAACACTTATCATAAATGCATTAATTATTTCTTTTAATGTTCCAATGTAAAATTTCATTAATACATTCATTATTTCATTTAAAATACATGTATAATGGCATTTTTGTAATTAAAAAAAAACATTTATTGCTGTGCCAAATTTGGCATATGCTATATTGTGTGCCAATGGCATATGCTATATTGTGTGCCAAATTTGGCACACAATATAGCATATGCCAAATTTGGCACATTATTTGTCACTGCATTGAAGGAAATTTTTTACACTCTATGCTAAATTTTAGCATTGACGCAATTATTTGGCATAGCATTGGAGATGCTCTAAAAACATTTTATTATCCTGGGAACGAGTTTCTTATAGATGACACGTGTGTATTTGTTGTGGAGGTTTTCATTATCAAAAGTAATTTTACGGCGTGAAATTTAAAAATGATGAATCAGCCTGCAACTTATTATTATTCTAGTGATAAATTTTCAACTAAACATAATGAATTTCACACGTCCAAATAATTTGAAAGCTATAAGTTGTAAATACTTTTTTTTTTCAATCTAAATATAATATATAATAACGGAACTCTAACTTGCCATGTAAATCCAATGACAACGCATTTTAATTTACAATAACCGCACATCGTGCGAGCTGTCAACTAGTAATATAGTAAAATTGAACCTCACTTTGACACGTGTCATCGTGTGAGGGCTTTATCATTTAATTGTTATTAATTTGTAGGTGTCAATAGGAGGAGATTTGGCCATATCAAATATTAATCAGAATTATTGTTCCAATTATCGCATTAATTTACATAGATATAATTATAGTTATTATTTGAGTCAATTTTAGAAATTTTTAGATGTCCAACTATCGCATTAATTTACATAGATATAATGTTAGTTATTATTTGAGTCAGTTAGAAATTTTTAGCTGTCCAATTTCATTATTTGACTTACTATTTTCATAATTATTTGCAGGATTCAATGGTTTTAAATTCTCTATTTCCACCATTACTAACAGATTCAATGGTTTTAAACTCTCCATTTCCACCATGATGAACAGATTCAACGGTTTTAATAAATTATTAATTAGGCAAACCCTTCTTCCTCGGATGTCAAGTAATCTTCTAATCTATATAATATATAAAAGTTGATTCTCATGGCGACACATGTCACTGTAAGGGAGCTTTGTTATTAAATTATATAGTTACATCTTATTTTAAAATATTTACACTAATAATTAAAATGAATTTGATTTTAATTAAATTATCATTTGTTATAATGATTGTTAATATTTCTAGGAAGCTCTTAAATATCCAATACCAGAATCTATATATAATTTATTAAAGTTGATAATTATATAGTTACATCTTATTTTAAAATATTTACACAAATAATTAAAATGAATTTGATTTTAATTAAATTATCATTTGTTATAATGATTGTTAATATTTCTATGAAGCTCTTAAGTATCCAATACCACAATCTATATAATATATAAAAGTTGATCCTCACGACGACATGTGTTGCTGTAAGAGAGCTTTGGTATTAAATTATATAGTTACATCTTATTTTAAAATATTTACACAAATAATTAAAAGAGGAATTTACACAAATAATTAAAAGAGGAAATTGCAGGAAATGATCAAAAAATTTATGGACTTATTGTTTTTAGCCTAAAGTTTATTTTTTATTATTCTTGTCATCTTTGTGCTTGAATTGCCAAAATTACCCTGAATTTTGTTTTGCTTGCACAAAAATTTCCCTCTCAAATTTTTAATCTCTCTTCACCTGATAACATTTCATTTCAATCAGACATTCTCTCTCACTCTCTCTCTCTCCATTTTGTCTTGCCAACATTTCAAAATCAAATTCTCTCTCTCTTGAAGTTCAAATAAGAAATCAATTTTGTCTCCCTCCCAACATTTGAGTAGATCGGAAACCCAGCAACCTTCCTCTTCCATTTCCACTTATTCTTCAACATCCAATCTTTCCTCTCGCTTCCAGAACCTTCTAGAATTCGTCGCGAGGACTCCACTCTTGCTGTTGATCTTCTCTCTCTCTTCAACCTAGATACAAATCCAACATTTATTTTCTTCGTCTTTTCTTCGTTTTGTTTTGTTAGGGTTCAATTGAATTCTTCGTCTTTTCTTCGTTTTGCTGCTTTCTATTTTGCTATTGTTTTGTGTTTGAGCAAATTTTGCTAGCTTTTTTTCTTTCTTGTTCTGGTTTTCTTTGGGCTAGTGTGTTGGTGGTCTCTCGCCCCTGCTGTTCTGACTTGTGTTTGTTGCCCTCTTCTTGGGTTTTTGTTGAAATTTTGATTTTCTTGTTGAATTAAACAAATATTTTGTTATTATCAAGTTGTATTAATTTTGGCTAATGTTCACTTATTCTATATTACAATTTAATTATGTTCTTGCAAGTTGGTCAAATTGATGAAGTTTCCTGAGGATTGAATGTGAAGAAATTTAATTTCAGGTAAATTGATGTCTTTTTTTATCATTTTAAACTTGCTTTTATGGATTCAAAACTCTATTTTGTACACAAAAATGAAATCAATTTTTTTTTCTTATGTTTTCTTGATTTGATTACATTTGAGTTATGAAATGAAATCATCCTTAAAGCACCCAAAACGATTTAACTGACCAACTTGGAGGTTCATTACTTGATTTTAGCCTTCTTTCAACTTTGTAAATTCTTAGTATCGGCAATAATAGGTTAAATGGAACCTTTAGTAGAGCTATAGGACAACTTTCCAAGCTTGAGAAATTGGATGTCTCATCAAATTCTTTGGAAGATACGATTACCGAAACCCACATGCCAAATCTCTTCAAAGAATGTGATATGTTCAAAGTGTAATGGGTGAGTACTATTTTATGTAATCTTGATTTGCTTGCCAAATGGGATGTTAATATTTTATCCCATAATGGCAGCAAACGATCGAAATCTGCAGGTTCGATGAGGTCTGTAGAATATGCCTTGTAATATTTTTGCTACTATTTGTATTCGTCGACAGATGCAATAAGAGATTCAGTTACAAATAATTATTCTTCCATTCATTTCTCTTTCTTGTAATTTATCTATTGAATCTCTTTCTTAATTTCTTTTCCTTTATTTGATATTTGTTTTTAATTAATTTCAAATACAACTGGCATGTAACTTCAAATACAACTGTCAACTGGTATATAACTTGGAACACGAAGGACATGTAACTTGAAACAAACTTGACATGTAACTTGGAATGAAATTGATATATAAGTTCAAATACAGCTAGCATGTAACTTAGAACGCAACACGCATGTAACTTGAAAGGCATGAAACTCCAAATAGTTGGTACTCAACGCGCATGTAACTTGAAATTAAATTAGCATGTAACTTGAAAATCAACAAGCATGTGACTTGAAAATCAACTGACATGTAACTTGAAAATAAACTGGCATGTAACTTAAAAATCATTTGACATGCATCTTTAAAATTAACTGATATGTAACTTGAAATTCAAATGGCATGTAACTTCAAAATTAATTTGCATGTAACTTGAACTGCAATTGACATGTAATTTGAAACAAATTGATATATAACTTGAATATGACTTACATGTAACTTGAAAATCAATTAAGTTTCAAATTATATGTCATTGGCTCATTACTTCTAGGATTGCTTCTAATAATGTATACACACATTGTAGCATCTGATTATGTGAAGAAGAAAATTCTCATTGCTTATATCTTCTTCTCCCTTTGTGACTCATTAGTTCAATGTAATGTAATATGAAACAATTTTTTATTTATTTTAATAATTCGGATTAAAGAAGTGATTTGATTTGGTGAATGGTGATGAAACAGCCAAAGCAAAGTGGGACTTTTGCTTGCTCTGTAAAGCAATCTCATAAATTAAACTCAATACAAATGACGTGTACCTTGGAAATCAATTAACATGTAAATTACAATGCAACTAGCATGTAACTTTCAATTGACATGTAATTTGGACTTCACCTGACGTGTAATTTTGAAATCTGTTGGCATGTAACTTGGAATTGACCTGGAATGTAACATGGAATCCAACAGGCATGCAAGTTTCAATACAAATGACATGTACCTTGGAAATCAATTGGCATGTAAATTACAATACAACTAACATTTAACTTTCAATTGACATGTAATTTGGACTTCACCTGACTGTAACTTGGAAATCTATTGGCATGTAACTTGGAATTGACTTGGTATGTAACTTGAAATCCAACAGGCATGTAAATTTCAATACAAATGAGTGAATGACATGTAACTTGAAAATCCATTGGCATGTAACTTAGAATTGACCTGGTATGTATATTTCAATACAACTAACATGTAATTTAGAATTCAACTAACATTTATAATTTAAACGTAATTAATCTCGAAATACAAGTAACAAAATAACAAAACATAACAGCATCCATACGTATTGAAACATCATCATAGCTAACTTGCTTCCTAACTTCCATTGCCGATGTACATCTTACTATGTTGTGGCTTTCTTCTCCATATTCGTTGCCGATGTATATTTCTTCTCCAAACATCATCAAAGCAACCCTAGAACAAAGAAAAAAAAAAAACTGATTTTTCTTTCTCAACATCAAACACATCAATGACCATAACCACAAAATTCTAAGCAAAATGAAGCTAAAGAACACAATATAAAGCATCAAACAAAAATCATGCATAAATATTCACTAAATTTACTAGAGAGCTGAAGCCGAAAACCAACGAAACCACAAAAAGAAACGGCCTCAACTACTGCAAACCAGAAAACTAGTTACCCGAAACGTCAACAAAACAAACCCAAAGGAACGAAACCTGAGACACAAAACACAAAACCCAGCTAACAAAAAGGACAAATAACGAAGTCATAAATCAAGAAAACCAATTTTTTTTTCTTAATGATAATAGTGATTAATTGTTGTATTTTGTAAGAAATCACCTGAAAATCGAAAACCTATCGCGATGTTGCTGTTTGAACACAGAGCTGGTCGCAGCATTGACGGGCTTGAACAATCCCTCCCAGCGGCGTCGTCAATGAGAGAAAAACGGTCAAGCAAAGACACGGCATTGACAGGCTAGAGAGGACGGTCACTGTAGTTGGCGGTGTCCTATTATTTGGGGAAACAGAGGCCAAAAGCACAACTCAAAAAATGAGTGCAACTACAATTAAGAAAAAAAAATTGATTTCATTTTTGTGTACAAAATAGAGTTTTGAATCCATAAAAGCAGACATCTTAAATGACCAGTGTGAAACAACTCAATGTATATGCAAACAAATCTAATCTTACACCACCTCATCACCTATCATCTATGTAGAATCCCCCTTACCTGAAATTAAATTTCTTCACATTCAATCCTAAGGAAGCTTCATCAATTTGACCAACCTGCAAGAACATAGTTAAATTGTAATATAGAATAAGCGAATATTAGCCAAAATTAATACAACTTGATAATAACAAAAGATTTGTTTAATTCAACAAGAAAATCAAAATTTCAACAAAAACCCAAGAAGAGGGCAACAAAACAAGTCAGAACAGTAGGGGCGAGAGACCACCAACACACCAACCCAAAGAAAACCAGAACAAGAAAGAAAAAAAGCTAGCAAAATTCGCCCAAACACAGAACAACAGCAAAATAGAAAGCAGCAAAAACGGAAGCAAGAATCTGAAGACAGTGTTGATGACCGAGAGTGATGGCGCCGACAGTGAGAGGGGCGGTGGATTCGGCGAGACCAGCGACAGATGTGCGAGGCAACGGCGAATGGCAGTGAAGGCAAGAGAGGTGCGAGGTGACGACGATCTCTTCTCTTCGTTTCTCTCTCTTCTCTTTCTTGTATTTTTACTTCTGATCGTTTTTTTACTTCTCTTCCTTTCTGATCATTTTTTACTTCTGACAAAAAACCCTAACTCCTTTTCTCTCTCTTCTCTCATCATTTTTACCACCCATTGACTTTTTTTTTTTAATTTCAAATTTAGGGGTATTGTTGTCCAAAAGTGGTCAAAGTGACAAAAACAATAAAAAATAAATTTATGACTAAAAACAATAAACCCATAAAATTTTTGGCCCATTATGAATTCACCCCTAATTAAAAAGAATTTGATTTTAATTAAATTATCATTTGTTATAATGATTGTTAATATTTCTAGGAAGCCCTTAAGTATCTAATACCATAATCTATATAATATATTAAAGTTGATCCTCACGGTGACACGTGTCATTGTGAGGGAGTTTTGGTATTAAATTATGTAGTTACATCTTATTTTTAAATATTTACACAAATAATTAAAATGAATTTTATTTAATTAAATTATCATTTGTTATAATGATTGTTAATATTTCTAGGAAGCTCTTAAGTATCCAATACCACTATCTATATAATATATAAAATTTGATCCTCACGGCAACACGTGTTGTTGTGAGAGAGCTTTGGTATTAAATTATATAGTTACATCTTATTTTAAAATATTTACACAAATAATTAAAATGAATTTGATTTTAATTAAATTATCATTTGTTATAATGATTGTTAATATTTCTAGGAAGCTCTTAAGTATCCAATACCACAAATATGATTTTAATTAAATCACCATCAATTATAATGATTATTATTATCTTAGGTATCCATTATCAAATGCCATTAAGAAGAAACTCTTTAGCATTTGGAGTAAGAAGCGTTTGGATATAAATCACATATTAAGCATTTTGGCCATAAATCACCTATTATTAATTAATTTATAATATGAACATTTTACAACATTAATTATTATCCTAATTATTATTCAAAGTTCTATGCATGCACAAAGAATGGAGAAGGACAATAATCTAAAACGTTTTATAATATTAATTATCATCCTAATTATTATTCTAAGTTATATGCATGTACAAAGAATGGAGAAAGAAAATAATATAAAACATTTTATAATGTTAATTATCATCCTAATTGTTTTGACAATAAGATAAAAATAAAAATAAAAAATAAAAAATCTATGAATGCATATTCATGAATATAATGACTGTTAAATAATTACAACTATATGCGTTCAGCCTTCATGAATATCAATTGTTTCATTTTCTTAAAAGTTAATGTGAAATGTACCGACCTCTTATCTCTCTATATATAAAGATTAAAAAAAAAAAAAACTCTTCTTAGAGTTCATGCCATGACCTGTTACTTGAATGACAATTGCAAGACATGACAAATGTACACCAATAAATATTTTTGTCTAGGTTCAATATATCTCTGCCAAAGATGATTATTATGGATGAGATAGGAAAATAGGTGAGCCTTCCAGATGAATTCTCTTTTATTGGTCTTTGATTTATTTCTTTTTTGATGCAAATCTTGTATTGCAATGATGGGTAATTTTTAATGTGATCCATTAATTTAGAGGTTAGGAATTTACATACATATTATTGATTAAAATTCAATACCATCTTTTGGGAGCAAATATATAAATAAACAAAGGAAGAAATAATCAAGTCATCAGCATGGATAAAAAATACAAATTGACATACCTATATCTCTTTGATGCATATTGAATGAATCATTTTTGTTGTTTTATTGTTTGCTGATTTAGATTTTAGGATTAGGTTAATTATTCTAGGACTCTTTGATCCATCTAGCTTCAATCATGCTCCAGGTATAGATTCGTGAATAGTTTTCGAACTCACAGTCAGCACTTTAGACTCTCCAGGATACATATATTTTAATTAGAGCTAATAAATACACTTATCTTTTCTTTGGATTTATGTTTTTAGAGAGATTTGGATTATTGGATAATGATCAGCTTTCTGTGGTTCACTTGCAATGTTTTTTTTTTTTTTTAATTTATTTATTTTTAAGGAAATTCATTAAAGAAACCAGCGCAACCTAACCATGGCAATCTGCCAGGACCAGCTCCTCCATGCAGGGAGGGCAATAATCAAGCCAGAAGCTGTCAACAGTAGAAGACAGATAATTTTGCTATCCTTTGTCAAATGCTTTGGCTATATATTCAATATTCCATGTGTTTGTCTTCTTCTTCTATCTATCTCTCTTTAATAGTATTAATCTTTAGTATTGTTATTATTATTTCA
This sequence comes from Acer campestre, assembly GCA_954870605.1. Classification (NCBI taxonomy): domain Eukaryota; kingdom Viridiplantae; phylum Streptophyta; class Magnoliopsida; order Sapindales; family Sapindaceae; genus Acer; species Acer campestre. Next base: position 16,096,535 of record OX940811.1, on the reverse strand, counting down.
TTTATTTTTCTTCTTTCATTTTCACGTTGAAACAAATGATCAATCACTACCGGAATTTATGGTACGTAGTGGCTATTGGGCACCAGTTGGTCAATTATTATTATTATTTTTATAATTTATATATATATATATATATACATATAAAGAGAGTAGTTGCTTACTCTTGATCACACCCCGAAAAGACATTTCCAAGAAAGAGTGAATATTAATAAGTATTTAACATTCTTTTGATATTTCTTCAATTTAATATATGATTAATTGTATTTAAGAATATTAATAAATATTTATAGTTCTTTTAGCATTTCTCCAAAAAAATTATTATAATGTTAAGTATTTAATATATGATTCCCAAAATAAAAAGCAGCCCTTACCTCCTAATTTTGGAAACCTCTTCCCTTCTAAAGTAGAATTGAAATAAACAATGTCAAAAAGAAAATAAGAAAAGCACAATTGCAATGCAAGTAAAAGCAAAGCAGAGGGCCGGGGAAGCATTAAGGGAGGCTGCAACAATTTATTTTTTAACCAGAAAATTCTCTCTATCAATCTATCATTGTTTGTTGCTCTGAATTTAAAATATTCAGAAATAATTCTTTGTTCAATTGTCACCTAATTCAATCGTGTTTCATGTTTCTTGAATAAGAATAAACTCACTTTGACTATTGGTCGAGTGAATGAATATGAACCGGATTTTTAAAGATTTTTTAATGTTTAAAATGAGTTATTGTTCCTATTTTAAGACCCTTCTCATAAAATGTTCTCATGCATATATGACAAAATAATTTTATATACAATCCAATTGAACAATTTCTTTTTTCGAGAATCTTTAGTTTGAAGAAAGAAAGTATTATTTATTTATTTTTTTTGGTAAAGAGGAGGAACTAAGCCTAGAACAGAAAAAGGGAACCAGCAAAACTAAAATCTAGGCACATTCCTAGATAAGGATTGGCCTCTTTAATCCTCAACAAGAAGAATGGAAATCTGAGGAGGAGGTTTCTGAAACAGAACAGTTCCAAGTTCCATGGAATGTCCAAGCTTTGCAAGGCTGTCGGCGACACGATTGCTTTCTCTATATCCATGACGAATAAGGCAGTTCCAATCTTTTTCCAAGAGTTTTCTGCAAGCTTGAGCAATGCTGAGCAGTTGGTGATTCAGAGAGGGGTTAGCATTAATCAATTGAACAGCATCCATTGAATCAGTTTCAATGATCGGTTTCTTATAACCAGCCTTCCAAGCAAGCTTGATGCCTTCCAAAATACCCCACATTTCAGCTTCTAAAGCACTTCATATGCCTTTATTCATAGAAAACCCACCCAGCCATTTATAATTGTCATCCCTGAAAACACCCCCAGCTACAATGAGACCCATATCAGTTTTCCTACTGCCATCCACATTCAGTTTGATCCACTCACAAGGAGGAGGGTTCCAAGCGATGGAACAGGTCTGAGACTCAGTTGTTTTAGCATAAGCATTATTAGCACTGAACCACTCAGCCACATAATTCATAATAACCATACCTGGAGACTCAGTCATCTTGAACTTAGGATTGAAGATCTGCTCACACCTCCACTTCCATATAAACCACAAGGCTACAACAAAAATAAGGTAATTCGGCCACTTCTTCATAACAGTTTGGTTGCACTTCAAATTTTGAAGAATCCAATCTTTCCAATCAGTTTTGAACAAAACACTCTTAGAAACTCCCTTCCAAATGTCCTCCCATATATCAATAGCACCAGGGCAACCCCTAAAGACATGGTCCATATTTTCACACCCAGCCTTACACCGATTACAAGTAATGTCCACGGTAAGACCTCTTATAACTCTATGTTCATTTGTAAGAAGTTTTCCATGAAGCAACACCCAAAGAAAATGATTGACTCTAGGAGGAAGTTTAAGCTTCCAAATGAAGCTCCAAACCCACAAAATCTCCTTTTCCTCCTCAAAGTGAATGCTGTAAGCATTTCCCACTGAGATTCACCATTGGTAGATAGCCCCCAAATTGTCCTATAAGGGATACCTAACCTGTTATCAACATGGATGCTCAAAATGCACTGCACAACACACCAAGGCAAAACAACACTCAACTTATCAACAATCCATTCAGAGAACCAAAGGTAGTTAGCCACACTTTCACTGATCTGCTCATTTGACAGAGGAATAATAGAATGCCCAATTAGAGGACCAAAATTCGGCACTCAATTATCAGTCTAGAATTTTAATACCTTCTCCATTACCTATTCTCCGATGCATACCCTTGACAAGAAGTTGGCCTCCAAAAGCAAACCCTCTCCATATATACGAGCAACACTGCCAGCAGAACCAGTTATTATGCCATTCTTACAATATTTTCCTCTCATCATTCTAGCCCACAACCCATTATCATCTTGAGCCAATCTCCAACCTGCTTTGGCCAGAAGAGCCTGGTTCATCAATATCATGTTTTTGATGCCCATGCCACCTTTCTTTTTTGGCAAACACACCACTTCCCAATTGACAAGGTGTATCTTTCTCTTATCAGAACTGCCGCCCCAAAGAAAATCTCTATTTAATATGTCAAGTTTGGAGCATAACTCAGAGGGAAGTTTAATGGTCTGCATTGCATATATGGGAAGGGAAAAAGCAACAGCCTTGATTAACACACTTCTTCCAACAAAGGAAAGATTGGAACTCTTCCATGAAGCAAGACTCTTTTGCGAATTCTCAAGGATGTAATTATATGTGCTCTTGCTGACTCGCCCACGAGTAAGAGGGATGCCGAGATATTTGCCCAAATCCTTGGTGATTAGAGATCCACACAAGTTAGCCAAAACTTTAGCTTTAACATCCTCAATGTTATTAGAACATAGCACTCTAGACTTTGAGAAACTAACTTGTTCTCCCAAAAGGTCACAGAAGGAGTCAAGACACTCTCTCATAGTACTAGCTTGATACTCAGAAGCGTGCCCAAAGAGGATCAAATCATCCGCGAAGAATAGGTGCGAAATTTCTGGTCCTCCCCTAAAAATTTTCACCGGTTTCCAATTCCCCTCATGCAGCTTTTGATTAATTATATGGGACAGTTTTTCCATACACAATATAGAAACATAGGGAGATAATGGATCTCCCTAGCGAATGCCACACTTGGGACTAAAACTTTCAGATAATTCACCGTTGACAAGCACATTATACTGCACAGAGGTAATGCAGCTCATGATCAAAGAATTCAGCTTGCCATTGATGCCCACTTCTTCTAGCACATGCTTGATAAACCCCCATTGAAGCTTGTTATAAGCCTTGGCGAGGTCGATTTTCCAAGCCATAAACCCTTGTTTCCCTTTGGTTTTTCTAAATTTATGAAACACTTCTTGAGCCACTATAATGTTATTCTATATTTGTCTCTCCCTGATAAAAGCTACCTGACTAGGAATTACAGGTTTAGGGAGAAGTGGTCTAATTTTCTGAACCAGGATCTTACTCACAATCTTATAGACGGTATTACACAAACTTATGGGTCTAAGTTGTGTCATACTAGTGGGATTGGGAACTTCAGGAATGAGAGAGATGATGGTAGTTTTAATCTCATTAGGAATGCTTCCCTTCCGAAAACAATCAGTAGATAAATTGACTAGGTCCACCTTACAACAATCCCAATAATTTTGAAAAAACATTGCCCGAAATCCATCAGGGCCTAGCACCTTAAGCCTTCCTATATCGAACAAACTCTACTTCACATCTTGTTCACAGATATCCATAGAGAGACTCGCCAATTCAATGTTGTTAAGTCTAGGAAACATCATAGGCAATTCAGAATACGAACCATTACTGACTTTAGCAACAAACAATTCTCTGAAATACCTCACTGCTACCTCCTTCTTATCAGCTATCTCCTCAGCCCAGCTCTTATCATCCCTCTTCAAACCTTCCAGCTTATTTCTTCTCATTCTAACAATAATCGAAAGATGAAAAAATGTAGTATTTCTATCTCCTTCTTAAAGCCAATTAATCCTAGATTTTTGCTTCCAAAACAGTTCCTCTTGTTCAAGAATGTCATTGTACTCCTTGATGAGTTTTTCTTCCAACCGAACTAGATGCTGCGAGTGCTTCTCACTCAAGCATCTTTGGATACCCCCAATCCTAGCAAAAAGTTTTCGTTTTTTATGAAATATGTTACCAAACTCCTCCTTGTTCTAATTCACAAGAATTTTAGACAGCTTTTGAAGTTTGATAATAGCATTATCATCCATGCCACTCCAGCTATTAGAAATAATTGAATCGAAATCCTTATTTTTTAAGCACATAGCTTCAAACCTAGAGGGTTTGCTCCTACTATTAGGGATTTGGGTACTTTGGAGATGAATAAGTACAGGACAGTGGTCTGAAGACAATCTTGGAAGATGTTTAACGAAGCCTTCGGAGTAGTGGATTCTCCACTTCATAGAGCAAAGGCCTCTGTCAAGCCTTTCCCAAACCTCCTCCTCTATACCTCTCTTATTCATCCAAGTAAACCTCAGCCCTATAAACCCCATATCAATGATCTCATTTCTGTCAATCCAACTAGAAAAACCACTGTTAGAAAAGGTAGGCCTACCACCACATTTTTCATCACAGCTCGTAATTTCATTAAAGTCCCCTACAATAAGCCATGACATTCGAAAGCAACTTCTAATGATATCTAGATAATTCCAAAGCAACCTTCTGATATTAGCACATGGATTGGCATAAACAACTGTAAGAATCCAAAAAACATTTTGATCATCTACTACGGCAGTAATATTATGCCTAGAACTAGCGACAACATGTATTTTAACTTTATTTTCATTCCATAATAACCAAATCCCACCGGGCAAACCCTCAACCTCCACAATAAAACTATTGTCAAAACCTAACCGTTTTATCACCCTTTTAGCTTTCAAACCACTAATTCTTGGTTCACAAATAATAAGCACCTCAAAACTATGCAACCTTCGAATATCAGACATGTTCCTAGCAAACAACTCTTTGCCTACCCCTCGCACATTCCACACTAAAATCATGAGGAAGGGGAAGAGAAACTCCTTATTCGGAGACCAATGCCATGGCCTCTACCAATTCAGAGGCAATCATCTCAAAGCTACTATCATTTTGCATTACAGGGATATTGACACAATTCTTATCACCTGCTACGTTACTACTGATGTTAGCACCACCATTGGGTTCATTTTGACCTTGGCGTAAGGCATTGACTCTATCAAAATCCTCAACATTAGTAGAAGTATTTCCACTTTTTTGAGATAGTTTATGAGGATTTTCAACGTCTTTACCACCCCCAATTCCTTTAGAGCTACTAGCAGCCCCTTTAGGATTATTCAGCATAGTCTGGTCATTTTCACTTCCATTTTTAGCACTCTTTTTACTCCTCAGAGCCGAAATTCTATTTGGTCCCTTCCCTTGATTGGTGATCTCCACCTAAGCACTTTTCTCTCCTCTAACAGGTCCTACATTATTCTTGTTCAACACCTGACTCCCCTTTCCAACATGCATGTCCTTCACCACTTCATTAAAGACATCAAACCTTGAACCAGAACCATTACCAAGGGCCAGATTTTTACCCTTCATAGCATTCTTTTCTCCCACTGAGACATTTTTAGTCACCCTATGTCTCCCTAGTTTGCCATTAATGGGACCATTAAATTTATCACTAGTTTTTGGCTTATTAGCTCCATAATTTCTCTTGGGTATACTATTGTTCCCAGTATTCATCTTTCCATTCCTCCCTTTAACACTTTTGCTATTCGGCCTTCGATAAGAAATTAGAAGCCATTGGCCATAAGAGGATTCCTCTTTTTTCTCCATATTTCCTTCACAATGTTCATTGGTATCCACCATTTTCTCAACACTATCCTCCGTCATACCTTCTCTACAGCTGTCCTTATTGTGACTATATCTTCCACAACCGAAACATATGAGACCTAAGCTCTCATATTCCAACCTTATGACTCTATCATCAATACTAAGAGAACCTAGGAGGGGCTTTAAGATATCAATTTCTTCGCAAATTCGAGCGAACCGACCTCTAGCTTGGTTCATAATGATAGGATCAACTTTGCACATTCTACCCAATATACCACCAATGCTCCATAGCAAATCTGCATCCATCCATTCTATCGGTAATTTCGACAATCGCACCTAAATTGGCATGCTCTGGATCGTACCCTCTCCTAGAACAAAATTAGGCCTCCATCTTTGGGTCACTAGATAGTGATTAGCAATCACCCAAGGCCCACATGTAAGCACGTATTCTAAATCATCCTTCATCCAAAATCGCGCAACAAAATAGCCTTCCCCCAGATCTGTCAATTGCCAGTGACCAAGAAAGGACCATTTCTGCGTCAATTTGTTACTCATGAAGCTCAGAGTGTGTGGCTATCCCATGTTCTTCAAGATTAGAGCATTTTCCCATGGTTTTTGAAGTTGCTCTTTCAGTTTTGGAGATAACTTCATCGATGGCCTAGTCGGTCCCTTAGAGATCAAAATATCTTCAGTATCAATTTTGAGCTTCTCTATGGTTGTTCCAAATCCAGACCAGGAGCTAGGTGTAGACATGCTCATGAGTTTGGATTTGAAGCTCCTCATAGCTTCTTTCCTCACCTGGTTAGTTCCGATGTTGTTGCGACCTATGACATCATTATTTTCCCTGGCTCTCTTAGCAAAAACGCAATCGTTATTTACCTTACTCGCGTCAACATTCATCTCACTAGCAGGAGGTTATTGAGTAGTAAACACAAATGTCTCACTCGAGATTTCCATACTAGCAGGAACCGAGCAAGAAGAGTAGGACACCATCAAGAAATTTGAAGGAAAAAGCAAGGAGAATGAGGAGATGTAAAAAAAATGCGGCGGCGCGTGAGATCTAAGGACAGAAATCAAATTTCCACAAACCACACTAAAGGCGCGTACAACCATTCATCCCCACGCGCCCATATTTCCTACTTCTAACGTGAACATAGAGTATTATTATTTGGAATACGAATCAAAAATATCCGAATAAAGAAAACTTAAATATTTATTGACAATACTAAATAAATTTATTAATCATAGATTGAGTAGAAGGAATGTTTAAAGAATGTGAAAAAAAAAAATGTAAAACGAAAATGAATAAATTAGAAAGGAGGAATGCCAAAAGAATATGAAAAAAATTAATTTAAGAAGAAAACTTAAATATTTTTTTTTAACAATATTAAATATATCTATCAATCATAAATTAAATAGATTAAATACGAGGAATGCTAAAAGAATATGAAAAAATTAAATAGTTCTTAATAATATTAATAAATATAAATTTTTTAATGTATTATTGTATTATTTTAAATTTTAACTATAATTTCAATTTATATTTTACAATGTCCGCACATCGTACGAGCTACAACCTAGTCATATATATATATAATAGAGTTTCACAGCACCACATGTCGCCGTGAGAAAGTTTTGGAATTAAATACTACACATATAATACTTGGAAATATATGAGATTTTTAATTAAATTCTATATATTCTTTTCTATTTTTCCTATTCATTATTATTATTATTATTATTAAATGGGTGCAATAATAATACAATGAATCTTAAGGTTTTACTTTCTTAATTACAATCGCATATTTAATTGAAGAGAAAGGTTATTCTATATATATGCATTAACCTCCTATAATTATCCTTCAAGAAACTTGAGAAATTCAAAACGTTATACATTGAATTGGAATCAAAGGAAGCTTGATAGTCTGCCATAAATAATATAATAGTTGCCCTTAAGTTTAAGAGTGACTTTTGTCTTTTCGTTTGCATATATAGTTGGTGTCTAACACCCTTTATATATAGAGAAGTAGAAAACTTTAATACAATGTCTTATCAATGATTTTTGTTTTATGTGTTGTAGATTGTAGTCTTTCTTTAGTTTTGATTGAGAGTTTTGAATAAAATTGAGGTGTCAATTAGCTTCATGCATTAGATTTCTTCGTATGGATCATTAGTGTTGGAAAGTTGTGATTTATGAATACTAATATCTCAAGGATCTGAAAGAATTTATGATACTTTTCATAATCCATCAGTTAAGGTACACCCTTTTGTTTTTTGATTTTTTTTTTTAATGTTAAAAAATCGTTTAGAATCCAATCCCAAGTAATTCATAGTACAGTAGTTCAAAGATTAGAAATAATATAAATTGAAAAAAAAAATGTTTTATATTCTTTTCATGCAAAATATATAAATTATGAGGATTGTGGTATGTTTATTTTTATAAATAGTGAGGATTTTGTTTTGTTTTTGGTTTTTACAGGGTTATCTTATATTCACACTGTTTCTGGAAATTGACATAGGGATTTGAAGCCTCCAAACCTTTTGGTATGTTTCTCTAAACAGTAACTAATAAGTCATAAATTTATAAAAGTTGTGGTTGTTTCTGAGTAATTATTGGCTATCTAAAGGTTGATCCTCTTACTCAATAGGTTATGATTTGTGAATTTTGAACAGCTGGTATGTTGTTTCTTTTTTGAGATTTGAAATTAAATTTTATATATTCATTTATATATTTGCAATTCATTTCTTTTAATATTATTATTATTATTAAATAGGTACAATAATAATACAATGAATCTAAACTTTAACAATTCTTTTCCTATTATTATTTTTTGAACAGATTTCCTGTTATTATTATTATTATTATTATTATTATTATTATTATTATCATTTATATGGAACTTTAACCATTAACCTATATAATACATGATAAATCTATATCTATTTATATAATATATAAAAGCTGACCCTTATAGTGACATATATCGCCGTGATGGAGCTTTGATATTAAATTATATATTTACATTTAATTTAAAATCTTTAATTATAAATTTATATAAAAAAAAAAAACAAGTTACTTATAAATGAATTTGATTTTAATTAAATCATGGTTATAATGATTGTTGTTATCTCTAGGTGTTCTTAGGTATTCAATGTCATTATGATTTAAAAAAAAAAAAAACAAACTAATTATTCTTTGCATGATATGAAAAGTTAAAACCTTTTAAATTATTTTATTACAGATATAATATATTTTTCCAAGGCAAGAGCCAAGTGGGATTTAATAAATATAAAAGCGGACCCTCATAGCACCATGTGTCGCCGTGAGGGAGCTTCGATATTAAATTATATATTTACATTTAATTCAAAATCTTTAATTGTAAATTTGTATAAAAAAAAAAACAAATTACTTATAAATGAATTTGATTTTAATTAAATCATCGTTAGTTATAATGATTGTTATTATCTTTAGGAGTTCTTAGGTATTCAATGTCATTACGATTTTTTTTTTTTTTTAAAAAAAAAAACTTATTATTGGATATGAAAAGTTAAAAACTTTTAAATTATTTATTACATTTATTTTTCCAAGCCAAGAGTCAAGTGGGATTTAATAAATTCATACAGTTATAAGGTATATGGCACTCATTTGACAATACACACAAATATAGTTAGGAATATTTATGACACATATGGTTCATCAATATTATCTCACAAACAAAACCCAACTTTATATGAAAAAAAAAGAATGTCAAAAGCCTATATGCCTGTATAAATACTTATGTAATTCATTTTCCTAAAATGTATCAAGCAATATCAAGCAATATCAATCAAAGATTAAAGAAGCAAAAATGGATGTGTCCCAAGTTTATGTCCTCAGATTGGGGTGATTTAAATATACATATGTAAGAATAATTTCGACTTTGATTAATAGATATATATTTTTTTTATAGTCACTAATATCTTTTTTTTCAAATTTTGATGAAAAGCCGACCAGTCATCTTAGTGGGTGAATTCAATATTAATTTTGGTGAAGATGATGAGGTATAATAAAGTTGAGGGTGAGATGTGTATTGTGCATATTCCAAGAAACAACGGTGGATTATGATCAAAGCCGGTTCATCCAAGGTGACTTATATACTTTGTTCATATATATATATATATTTGGATTTAATTAGTTGTTGAGAAGATTGTTTTGAAAAAAAAAAAAAAAAACCTTTTTATTTTCATGACATGTGAAATTGAGTTGCTTTGTTTTTATAATTTATTTTGATAAGGAATCAGGTACTCATGTTCTGTCAAGGTGGGTGATTTGCCACCAGATTAGTGACATCCTGGGAGAATCTTATAAAGACATGAGGACTTCAAGTGAGTCTTCATTTATTTCTATGAGGAATAATCTGCAATTGCTTATTTGCTTATTTGTATATGTTTAAACATTGTATATGTTTAACGGATGGAAACATTATAGGTTTACTTAAGGTCTTTTATTTTTTCTCTGTTGACCATTCATTTTTGAAACATATTCTTGAATTTTTTTTATCTATTTTGGTTGATTGAGTTATATATTGTTAATTACAGCTTTGTGCCTTTGTAAATGATGAAATTCAAAAGTCATTTAGTGACACATTGTGTATGGATAGCCTTTCAAATTTCGTATGGGCAGTAATACATGACATATCAGATATTTCTCTTTTTTGATGGTTGGTTATGGTTATGAACTTATGATGAATGAAAGTGGATAAGCAATTTTTGGGGTTTGTTAATTGGTAGGCATTTTTAAATGTACAATGTAATGAAAAGGTGAAATCGGGTGGTTCAAAGAGTTCTTTTTCATTTATAAAGGCAACTACAACCACTACTCTCTATGCTATTAATGAATCTGAGAGGGTTGGCTTTCCTATGTTACACAAAGCAACAACTACCTGGCTGAAGATCCAAATAATCCATATGGTGGTCTTGAGTTGGTTAAGATTATAAAAATAAAAACAAAAATCTGCAACGACCCACTAAAAAGTATAAGAAGTAAAATGTCGTGCCCATGACAATTTTAATTAAAATTTTGAATTGTTTTTGGGTTGATTTTGCAGGTTTGAAGGTATCGAGAGAATTGTTAGATGGAGAATAGAATTTAGATAAGGAAATGTTTGTTGTAATATTTGATATCCAAATTATTATTATTATTATATATAATATATCATATCTCCATAAATTCGTATTAATAATTTTTTTAAATATTGTTAATTATTTAACTATATAATATATATAATACATATATATATATATAATATTTGGTAAGTTATTTTGTTTTATTTTATTTTTGGTTCCTTAAGCAAATCTATTAATTATCTCATTAGTTATGGAATTAACTCTTCATTATATTTCTTATCACATTAATTATGGGATTGGCTCTTGATATTTCTATACTATTAATTGACTCTTCATTATATTTCGTGTCAGTATGAGAAAGTTTGACCATTAATTAGTTTTTTTAAAAAATAAATATATTTAACTCTTCAGTTTTATATTCTTCAACTCATCATATTTTTTTTCCATCAACGGTTGATTTTATAGATTTAATGAGAATTATTACTATTATTAGATCATGTATTTTTTCTTTAATGCTTGATGAATACTATATTATCATAGAGTTTCAACTTTCAACATATCACATAAGAAGGCTTGACCTGACCATTGATTAATTTTATGTTGGAGATGTCAAAGAAATAAATTTAGAGAAATGCCCCATGATTGTTTTTCATCACCAATGCATCCATTATCTTAGACTAATAAGTTAAATCATTAAATTATTGTTACGTTATATTTTATAATTCCCACACATCGTGTGGGATGCAATCTAGTAATATACTAAAATGGAATCCTCACGGCGCCACGTGTCGTCGTGAGAGAGCTTTGAAATTAATTGGTTGATTTGTCTTCTATTAATTAGCATTGATTAATGAGTGCATTTTAACAGGATTATAAAAGAAAAATGGAAATTGTAATATTTAGTACTAAAATCAATGATTAATGAATTTTTATTTATTTTTGAAGTATAATAATTAATGAATTGAACATCGCCAACATATGAATGGCTTCTGTTATAGGGAATATAAAAGGATTATAATAGAAAAATTAAAATTTTAATATTTAGTACTAATATCAATAATTAATGATTTTTTTTTAAGTACAATAATTAATGAATTGAACATTTGAACATTAAGCCAACATATGAATAGCTTCTATTATGGGGAATATAAAAGGACCACAATCCAAAATTTTAATACAACAATAACTTTAAATACTTTGAATTTAAATCCTATTACCTCTCCAGCTTTCACAGTAACATTAAAAGGACCACAATCCAAAATTTTAATATTTAGTAATAATATCAATATTTAATGAACTAAACTTTAACCTATCGTATGAATATATGAATGACTTCTGTTATAAGAAATATAAAAAGAACCAGGATCCAAAATTTTAATACAACAGTAATTTTATATACTTGGAATTTAAATCATGTGGCCTCTCTAAGGGGGTTGTATTCAATTAAGATTCTTGAAGATATTTAAAGACATTATAAATTATGATGTATTCAATTCAGACATTTAAAGACTTTAAAAGAGTCTATATTAATCCAGTGGTATTCAATTCAGATTTCTATGGACTTTTTAAAAAATCCTTCCATATTTAGGTGTATTGAATTGAGACTTTAAAAATGTCTACAATAGTCAAGGTATATTCAGTTAGGACTAGATTTTAAAAGATTTTCTTAGGTCATAGATTTTGGTGGACTTGATGGTGAGAGATATAAATATCAAATGTCATAACATGTCCGGCCTTCTCCCCAAAGATTTTGGTAGACTTTGCTCTCTCTCTCTCTCTCTCTCTCTCTCTCTCTCTCTCTCTCTCTCTCTCTCTCTCTCTCTCTCTCACACACACACAAAACAGAAACCTTTTGCTTCTTCTCAAAATCCTTTAATCTTTTTGCTCGTCGATGACCCTTCTGGAATGTATATGCTGAGTTCAAAATCCTGCCACAACAGAATTATACAAGGTTGAAAACCAATGAAGGACATCACTCTATCACTGCCATTTCACCTATGAGTACTGCTCAAAGAGTCTTATTAGCTGCAGTTTAAGCTAAAGAATGTTCTTAGCTGCAGTTTTCACTTTTGGCTACTTAATCTGATAAGAGTTATAGTTATATAATTAGATAACTCAGTGGATTTACAAAATAGATCCCCAAATTTCACTCCAAAAAGGAACAATCTTGCAACTACCCTCGAATAGAAGAAAACCAGAACAAGATAATATTCTCAATAAAGCAAAAAAGTAAACATTTTTAGCTAAGTACTAAGTTTAACTGTGACCCTAACTTCCAAATCCACATAAAAACAAAATTAAGTAGACGCGTTGATGGTGTGAGATTAATTCAAAACATAAACGTGTTGATGGTGAGAGATATAATTAATTCATAAATGGATGTATAGACTTATATTATTTGCTTAAAAATGATGGTTTTTAATTAAATTCATAAATGGATGTATAGATGTATGTTATTAAATTATTATATAAATAACGTGATACGTTTGTCTTATTGAAACATTATACATGACAAAAAATGATGGTTTTTAATTAAATTCATAAATGGATGCATAGACGTATGTTATTAAATTATGAGTAATGCTAAACGTCCCAATTTTTTTTTTTCTAAATTCGGTCCCAAATGATATGGCACGTGAGGTGTCAGCATCTTATAAATCATGAGATTATGTGGCAACTGATATGATTCTAACACCTCACGTGCCACATCATTTGGGATATAATTTGAGAATAAAATTTGGTGCATCTAGCATTACTCTTAAATTATTATATAGATAACGTGATACGTTTGTTTTATTGAAACATAATACATGACAAAAAAAAAAAATACTATAAGGAAGCCATAAGCAAAGTCCAAATGGAGAACTGAAAAGAGAAATAGCTGATTAAGGAGGTGAAAAGTAATAGAAGAGAAAAGGAAGAAAGCAGAAATTGTTTTTAGTACTGTAAATTGTATTAATGGATCACATTGGTTGAGTGTATAGATTGTGTTATTGGGTCATATAGTGGTATAATTCTCCATCTATAATCGAAGTCAGAGATAACAAATCCATAAAAATCTGAGATGGATGTCTAAACAAATCCATAAAAGTTTGAGATAGATATCTAAACAAATCAATGAAAGTTCATGTGGGTTTATAAAAGTCCATAGAAATCTATGAAAATTTGTCACTTAAAAAATATTTTTAAATGTCCTCAAGAATTCTAATTGAATACACCCTCATAATTCTCACAATTTGCTTATATTATATTTTTAATGGACCTTTAGAGCATCTCCAACAGTCTCCCTTGAAGACATCCCTTAGCCTAATTAAGGGAGTATATGTATTTTTGTAGCTCCAATAGGTCCATAAATGACTCCCTTAATTATGTTCTGGTAGAGTTCACTCTCTTAATTAAGGGGTGTTTTCAACCCCCTTAAAATGAGCTCCACCTATTTAAAATTATTTTAAAGTGAGATCTACTTATCATAATTGATAAACAATATCTAATATTTATTAAACACAATATCTAACATTTAAATAATAATAATAATAATAATAATAAATTAAATGAGCCATTTAAGGGAGTATCGTTGGAGCACATACTTCCTTAATAGTCTCATGCAGGGTCGGCCCAAACTTTTTGAAGGCCCAGGGCGAATCTCTAAAATGGGCCCCTTATTCATTTTCATAGTTTTTTCAGCATATATACATATAAATAATATATTTTCATATATTTAGTCTAAAAACGATAATTTAATTAAACATAAAATAAAATCATATAATAAATACATTTATTATATAAACAAATAAATTTATCATATAAGTCGAACAAAATGTGACTAGAAGTTTTGCGTAATATATTAATATCAATGTTATACATCAAAATTGTTGCTAATTACATACAAAATTACAAAACATAGACTACCCGCAAGGCGTAAGCAAGTGCAAAGTAAATTACAGAAGATAAACCACTAATAAGCATTTACAAAGTTCCAAAATAGCTTGGCCACAACTCTTCAATGATAATCAAACTTTCACTTAGTCCTACAAAACAAAATCACAACACGGTAAAGGGTATCAAAACATCATTTAAAATGTCTTCTTCTAGTATTTTGACAAGCAAATTCATTAATAACATTTTCAAAATCAATCTTTTCCAACATTTCCTTTTCAATACATAAGATTGCCAACCCATTTAACCTTTCTTGTGACATAGTTGACTGCAAATAAGATTTTAACATTTTTAATTTAGAAAAACTTCTTTCTGAGGATGCCACAGTTACAGGTATAGTCAACAATATTCTATAAGCAATTGATACATTCGGATAACAATCAAAAGCTTTTACAAACTCAAGTATTTCAATAGCAGTCTTTCTTTCTTTTGGTAAAACAAATTTTAACACTCTCAATTCACTAAATAAATCTTTTGAATCAACATCGAAAAATGTATCATGTTTTAGAGCACATTCAAGATTTACACAACACTCTTTCAATTTATTATCATCTAATGAAAGTAACTTGTTCGAATTATATAAAAACCCAAAAATACCTTCAAATATTTGCATTTGTTCAAATCTACTTTTTAAGGAAGCAATAGCAATATCAACTACAACAATGAAATAATTCACCCTAAAAGATTCTTCAGCCGATTGCCCAATATCCTTATGTGCATTCTCATCAAACTGTTTCTTTCTATGAATTTGACGTTTTTTAACAAAAATTGGTTCAATTTCCATTTCACATGCAATACTTTTGGCATCAATCATGGCAGATGTAAACCCAATGTTCTATAGCAACATCAATACACATAGTTTTAGATTGTAAAATTTTGCTAACTGTGTTTATACTAAACAAGATATCATACCAAATAGTCATACCTACTAAAAACTCAAAATTTTCAAGTTCATTTGCTAAACTTTCGGCTTCACTTTTAGTTTTGGGATCATCACTACTTTCATGTAATTCTAATAAAGCTTCTCTTATTTGGGGAGCTTGATATTTTATGACTTTAACACTATCAATACGACTTTCCCAACGTGTTGCAGACAATATTTTGAGAGTTAAGTCATGGACATGCTCTTGAAAAATTTTCCATCTTTTTGTAGAACTAGAAAACAATGAATACATTCGTTGAACAACTCCGAAAAAAGATACCGCTTTAATACAAGAGTTAGCCATATCACACACAGTTAGATTAAGACTATGAGAAGCACATGGCATATAAAACGCTCTAGGATTTATTTCAAGTAATCTTTTTTGCACACCTTGGTGTTTCCCTTTCATGTTTGACCCATTATCATAACCCTGTCCCCTCACATCATTAATATCAAGACCAAGAGATTCTAATACATCTTGTAATACCCCCATTTCAGATGTATCATCCACTTTTAAAAACTCTAAAAAGTACTATTCTACTTGTATATTACTAGTGGACATGTCTACACATCTTAATATCAAAGTCATTTGTTCTTGACGACTTATATCGGGAGTACAATCAAGTATCACTGAAAAATATTTTACCTCTTTGATTTTATTGATGATTGCACCTTTGATATTAGAAGCTAACATAGAAATCAACTCATTTTGAATTTTATGACCAAGATAGTGATAATGAATCTCGTTATGATTAATGCATCGAATATGCTCTTGCATTACTAGATCAAATTCTGCTATCATTTCAATTAAACCCAAAAAATTACCATTATTATCTTCATAAATTTTCTCATTGGTTCCACGAAAAGCCAAATTATATTTAGCAAGACATTTCACAATAGCAATGATTCTTACAAGAACTTCTTTCCATCGATTTTTCTCTTTTGTAATTTGCTCTTGTATATTTTTATCAATTGTTTCATTCTTTTTTAATCTGATTTGTAAATCAATCCAAGTACTTATATTAGTGATATGCTCAATACTATTCTCATGTTCTCTAAGCCTTTCACTAAGATGCTTCCAATCATTAAATCCTTCATTTGAAAAAAAATTATTTATTCTTTTCTTGAACAACTTACAACAGAAACAATATACTTTATCTACATGCTTTGAGTAAACTAGCCATTTCCTATCTTGAGTCTCTCCATTCGGTAATTTTCTAGTATAATATAAATATGAGAAATGTCTAGAATTACCATCCAAAGGAAAGATAAGATTATGTTCTCTTATAGGACCACTTTCCACTAATAAATCAATCATTTTATTATCAAGGTTTACCCAATTACTTGGATCATAACTATCCAAATGAGGAATTAGTTGTTCTATTTCATTGCCCACATTCTCATTTTCATTCATGGCAATCGCATCATCATCATTGAGTTGATTTCCATCATTTTCAATTTCATTGACCAAGTTTTCATTATCATTCACATCATGATCGTTGTGTTGACATATCAAATGAGGAGTTGGATGTTGTGATTCATTGGCTAAACCTTCAACTTGATTTTCAAGTGAACAACCCGACTCTACCTTTTTAGGAAAGAATTTTTCTAAAGCTCCCTTTTGAGATTGAGTCAATTGTTCTATTCTCTGTCTCTTTTTCCTTTTTTCATATCCAGATGGTTGTTTTTTAGGAATCATGTTACAAATATCTAAAACAACAAACAACGAACAATAAAACACTGATAACTAAAATCAAAGTGGAACGGAATAATAAAACCTGTTAAGCAATTGGAATCAATAGGCCGCACAAGCCACCACAAGCCACGGAAACCGCAAACTGTGTAAATTTGAATTATTTTTTTTTGCAGCGAAATACAATTAAATCATATATTAATTATATGTATCAAATTATTATATGTCATCAGAGTATCAATCTATCACTCGTGAATGGTTAAACCATTAAAGTGCTCAAACATATGCGGGCTACCGGGCTCCTGCCAATAGGCATATGGACCATAAATTTGTTCAATTGTTTGAACATAATTTTTTAATAAAGAATAATGAATAATTGAATAAAGATTTATATATTTTATTTGTTCAACACTACAATTGTTTCATTTGTTTAAACATAATTTTTATTAAAGAATAAAGAATAAAGTTTGAAAGTCATAAAGAGCCAACAAAAGCATAACAATGACACAATCAGTCAATCACGCAACTCACTGTGATAAACAAAGATTAAAGATTTAAACTATAAAAACCACAAAAGTTCACCAATCACCATTCATTGTCTAGTGTTCCGTGTCCATGCTCCACAAGGGACAGGCCGACAGGGAAAGGCAAAAATGAAAAACTAGCAAACAAAAGTACAAAAACAGACAACAGAGCATTCAGCATAGATTAATTTACAATTTGTAAAAAAAACAAAACTAAACAAAATTACCTTATTTTAATATTTCCTGAGCAATTGAAAGTGAGTGAGAAGATTTTAGTGAGAATGTTCATTTTAGTGAGAATGTTCGATTTTAGATTTTAGAGAGATCAAGAGTCAGAGGGAGAGAGAGATGAGTGGCTGCAGGTTTGGTGGAGGAATAAGAACCGATTAATTGATTAATGATAAATGATTATAGATTACCCTAAAAAAAAAAAAAAAAAAGATCGAAGGAAATTAAAGAAATTGGAAATTGGAATTATTGACATTGGGCCATTTTTAAAAAAAAGTGTTGTTGGACTTAATATTAAAACAACATCAAGCTGGACCATTTTTTTAAAATGTTGTTGGACGTAATATTAAAACAACATCAAGCTGGGCCTTTTTAATTGTCAACAAAACATTTATTGGGCCCATAAACATTTAACTATTAACTAATAACTAACTTCATGTAAAACTTGGCCCTCCAAATAACGGGCCTTGGGCGACCGCCCCTAAAATCCAGGCCCAGGGTCGGCCATGGTCCCATGCAATAACATGCACCCTTGAATAAGAGAGTCTCCAAGAGAGACTATTGGAGATGCTCTTAATTCTGTCTCTTCCTTTCATTTTAAATCTCTTTGCATTCCTCCCTTTCAATATATATATATATATATACTATCATTCCTTTAACCATTTACTGAAAGGTACATTATTTTGTGTAAAGGTAATTCTTTCTATATTTTGTTTTTTAATATATTCATATATGTATAATCATTTTTCAAATTTTTGTAGGTTTATATCGTTCCTACATCGATTCATCTGAAGGTACTTTCTTTTTGTTTTTTTTTTCTTTTCCATTTTTTATATGTTCATATACATATATATATATATATGTATATATATTGTTTAATTTTTTTTAATATGTACTGATATTATATTAACTTGGGAGGTAAGTGTTTTGGGCTGGAAAGTGAATACAAGGAGGAGTATGTGCCATCAAATGAGGGCTCTTGCATTGTCATTTGAAATGGTAAGAAGATGGTTTCACAAGATGAACCAATTCGTAGCACTCTCAAGAACAATGAAACCGGAAAAGTCGTTACAAGATCAAGATCATACTTATCCTGCTACATATGCACTAATCTATTTAAAGATGGGTTTCTCCTACAATGTGTGAGAAGACCGGATATAATTGAATTTATGCCCATTATCTATTGTTTTACATGTAATTTTAAAGAATTTACCATAAAGCAATATGATTATTTAAATATGTGTATGAATTTGAGAAGCTAGTCATAGATAAGACCTGTTTATTTGAACAACATATGGCATCATATAAGGGTTTGAAGCTGTGTTGAAGCAATTACCATGTTAGTTAAATAATTTGATGGTTGAATTTGAAACCCAGTTACTGATAGCAGTAGAGTTTCACACGACCTCAAGTAGTATAATTCAATTAATGTACATCAACTATTCATATATTGCCTCATGTAATTAGGTTAATACTTTCTTATTGTGTGCATTGTAATGTGTATGTATATTAACATTAATCAATGAAATCGTAAGATCAATTCTTCACAATATCAAACTCTATTATGGTATTAGAACGTGCTGTGAAATAAGCCTAAGATCTTGAAACCCTAGCCGCTCAATTTTTCTCTTCCTCGTCTAGTTCTTCTTCCTTAAGCCGCCCTCTACATGAAAACAATGATTTCTTATACCACATCAGTGACTTCTCTTGCCTCTTTTCCTCCAGTTATCCTCATGGGAACAAACATTTCCAGTCAACTACAATCATTGATTGACATCAACTCCACCCAAATTCCGATCAAACTCTCCAAATGAGGAAACTATGCTACCTGGCGATCACATTTTGAAAACCTTCTCTTCGGCTATGGCCTTATAGGATATCAGGAAGGTACCAAAATATGTCCTCCAGAGGTTATTGCTAATCCTTCAAGCAACTCTGCCGACCCTTCAACTCATGGAACCACTACGAACCCGGATTACCACATCTGGCTTCGCCAAGATTGACTACTCTTACATGCAATCCAGGTAACATGTATTGGTGCTGCACAATCCATTGTCACCCGTTCCACAACTTCTGCTCAGGCATGGGACAAACTTGAAGCCACCTATGCCAATCGCTCTAATACTCGCAAGCTTGGACTCCTCGACTCACTCACGAACGTCAGTTTGGCAAACAAATTGGTTGCGGACTATATGCAGGGAATTAAGAACATATTAGACAACCTAAGATTATTTGGTCACTCAGTTGCTGATGGTGCAGCTGTCATACACACTCTGAATGGTTTGGGTCCAACTTACTTACCACTTGCTTCTGCTATTCGAGCTCGAGACTCCCCAATCTTGTTCGAAGAACTTTATGACAAATTGCTTGACTATGAAGCCTTTCTTAAACGGGAAGAAATGAAAAAAGATGTGTCATAGATAATGGCACAGTTCAACCAACGAACATCCAACCGTAGGGGACGTGGCTACCAAGGCAATTCATCTCCGCATATGGGCCACAATTAATCGATTAGCAGCAATAACAACAACTGGAATCAGCAGTAGAATTTTGGTCCAGTAGCACCAGGCGGTGGCCGCAATTTCTCTAGCCAAGGTGGCTCATACCGGCCAAACCATACGCCTCACTTCTCTCAACAATGGTGCCCAACTGCCTCTAACACTCAATCCCAACCGATATATTAGTTATGTGTCAAAGTGGGTCACACAACCCGTGTATGTCGATCTCGCCAACCACCTGGACCTCAAGCTTGGCCTCAGGCACACCACATGAACGCGGAACAGCCGTGTTCTCGCAACAATTGGGTACATGACTTTGGTGCCTCTCACCACATGACTTCAAACCTTCAGAACCTATCTCTCCATTTAGAATATGGTGGCACCAAGGATATCATGGTTGGGGATGGTAAAATAATTCATATAACTCACATTGGCTCCACTTCATTAACTACTCCCAATAACTCATTTTCTCTTAAGCATGTCTTATGTTCACCACATATATCACAAAATCTGGTTTTTGTGTCACAATTTTGCTTTCATAATAATAGTTATGTTGAATTTTTCCTTGACTCTTTTCTTGTGAAGGATCTAACCACGAGGGCATCCTTGGTCCGCAGCCAGAATAAAAAGTATCTCTACGTGTGGCTAAAGTCGAGTCTTCCAAGTCACTCCACCTCCAGTCCTCGGTAGTTTTTCGCGTCATCTCACCACAATATCTCCTTTCAGTCATGGCACTGTCGTCTAGGTCATCCTTCCCTACAAGTATTGCAGAAGCTTATTTCGTCTCAAAGTATTCCAATCACCAAGTCAAACACTAACGTGTCTCATTACTCAGTATGTCTATGTAATAAAAGTCACAAATTACCATTTGGGATTTCAACATTGACAAGCAATAAACCTTTTGAAATTTTATTTACAGATGTTTAGAGCCCTGCTCACATATAATCTTTTGACAATTTCAAATATTATGTTATATTTGTGGACTATTTTTCAAAATGTACATGCTTAAATCCGTTCAAAAATAAGTCCGATGTTCCCCTTGTATTTAGAAGGTTCAAATTACTAGTTGAAAACTTTTCAATACCCAAATCAAAACAGTGTATTCGAATGGTAGTGGGGAAGCCCAAGCCCTTGGTCATGACCTATAAAACTTAGGTATCCAACATCTCAAATTCCCACCTCACACACCTGAACATGTTGGCACTGCTGAATGCAAGCATCGGCATGTAGTCGAAACAGTCTTAACTCTCATTCATCATGCTTCCATGCCATTAAAGTATTGGTCTCTAACATTCCTTACCAGATAAATCGCATGCCAACTAAAGTCCTAGGTCACCTAAGTCCATACTCTCTTCTATTTGGTAAATAATCGAACTACCGGAAACTCCGTGTGTTCGGATGCTTGTGCTACCCGTGGTTACATCCGTATATGTGTCATAAGTTGCAACCTCATTCTCGCCCATGTGTCTTTATTGGTTACTCCACTGAACACAACATGTATCTATGTCTAGATCGGTCCACAGGTAGAATCTATGTCTCCCGTCATGTCATATTTGTCGAGCAAAATTTTCCATTCTCACGTGTCACCAATCACGCACCTCAGTCCTCTCCCTCACCAATCGATCACTAGCTTAAGCCACTTTAATTCATTGAGAGCTCCCCATAAGGTTTTGTATCCTCACCTACACTAGACACCCCCTCCCAACCCGATGGCACATTGCCTAACATAATACTAGTACACTGCATTCCCACAACTCACTCATCCCCATCTCACCATCAGTTGGTCTCACCATCCCACCAGCCGAACCAGTCCCTACACAGCAACTCACCGTCGCCTAAGCCAAACCTAAGTCTACACCAATGTCAAATTTTCCAAACCCACCCCTCCTCCAAACCTGATACAACCCCAATCCAAGAACCAAATTTTCAAGCCAAAAGCCATATTTGATCTGCATGTCTCCACACACCCCACACCACAAACCTAACCAACCACCTTGATACAAGCTCGAAAATTTCTGAAGTGGCATAATGCCATGAGTGCAAAAGATTATGCATTGGTTAAGAATGGTACCTGGACATTGGTCATGTCTCACTCTCCCCCAGAACATGGTTGGCTATAAATGGATCTTTCGAATTAAACATCACCCTGATGGCTCAGTGGCCAGATATAAAGCTCGTCTTGTGGCAAAAGGATTTCATCAACGCCCTGGCATTGACTTCACCGAGAATTTCCGTACTATTGTGAAACCGGTCACAGTCCGATTGGTTCTAACTCTTGCTGTCACTAATGGTTGGCCTTTACACCAACTCGATGTTAACAATGTTTTTTTACAGGGATCATTGACTGACGATGTCTACATGGAACAACCCCCAGGATTTGTTGATACCGCCTTGCCTCACCACGTGTGCAAGCTGCAGAAAGCGATTTATGGTCTACGTCAGACACCTTGTGCTTGGTACAATGAGCTGTGCTCGTTTCTCCTAGACGCCGAATTTACCAACTCTCAGTGTGACGCCTCTCTCTTTATTCAACGACGTTCTGGCCAAACCTTGTACCTCTTGGTGTACATTGACAACATCATCATCACTGGTTCATGGACCACACAGGTTCGTGACTTCATTGCAGTCCTTGCTCACCGATTCTCCCTCAAGAATCTCGGTCAACTGTCATTTTTTCTTAGTGTTGAAGCAATTCACTCTTCACGTGGATTATTTCTCTCACAACAAAAGTATATACGTGATCTTCTAGCTCGGGCGAATATGCTGGGGGTGAACACTTTATCAACACCCCTCTCCCTCACGGACACCCTGAAGTTGTCTGATGGCAGCACACCTGCTGATGCAACTCAGTACCACCAAATTGTGGGCTCTTTTCAGTGCTTGTCATTGACTCGTCTGGACGTCTCCTTTGTAATAAACAAGCTGTAACAATTCATGCACCGTCCGATAACAAACCACTGGAATGCAATAAAACAAGTTCTTCATTATCTTAAAGGTTCGATAACCCATGGACTGCTCATTCGTCATAATTCTCCTTCCGCTTTTCATGCTTTCGCAGACGCCGACTGGGCGAGTGATCCTGATGACAGACGATCGACCACGGCTTATGTCATTTTCCTTGGGTTTACACCCATTAGCTAGAGCTCCAAGAAACAGCACACAGTTGCACGGTCAACTACAGAAGCAGAATATCAAGCGATTACATCAACCACTGTGGAACTAAACTGGATCGGCCAGCTACTCTCCGAGCTTTGGATTCAAGTCACCAATACACCTGTTATCTATTGTGACGATGTTGGTGCCACCTATGTCTGCGCCAACCCCATTTTTCACAGTCTCATGAAGCACGTGGCCATAGATTTCTTCTTTGTTCGAGATCAAGTGGCTCGTCGACAGCTGCGTATTCTCATGTTCACACAAACGATCAGCTGGCGGACTCTCTTACTAAGCCTCTCTCACGCAAACAATTTCTTGATCATCGCTCTAAGATAGGCATCCTTGACGGTAGCTCTATCTTGCGAGGGCATGATAGCAATAGAGTTTCACACGACCTCAGGTAGTATAATTCAATTAATGTATCAGCTGGCGGACTCTCTTACTAAGCCTCTCTCACGCAAACAATTTCTTGATCATCGCTCTAAGATAGGCATCCTTGACGGTAGCTCTATCTTGCGAGGGCATGATAGCAATAGAGTTTCACACGACCTCAGGTAGTATAATTCAATTAATGTACATCAACTCTTCACATATTGCCTCATGTAATTAGGTTAATACTTTCCTATTCTGTGCATTGTAATGTGTATATATATATTAACATTAATCAATGAAAACGTAAGATCAATTCTTCACAAATATCAAACTCTATTAGTTACCTTCTTCAATTGATTTTGAATAAATCATTTATTATATATTCTTTTAATTAATGTCAAGTACAGTGTATCTATATTCTCTACATCTTTGTATTGGTGTTGCTTTCCTATCAACTATTCTCTTCTCTTTCATTTCCTAATATCTTATATTTATAAGAGATTTAAAAATTCAAAACAGGTTGCTAGAAAATAACAAGGAGTGCAATTAGAGACTTTGAAATGTTTAATTTTTTGTTTTAATTTCATAAATGAATATTTTTATCAGCTTTAGCCTTTGTACAAATTATGTTTGTTAATCGTGTCTTTGAACGAATTGGAATTGCAATTCAGATCAATATTTCAAATTGTATATTATATAATTTTACGAATTAATTTGAAATTTTAAGTGGGATGGAGATATAATATCTAAATTCTATTACAAACTTTGACTGTTTTGAATGTTTTGAATGTTTTGAATATTTTGAATATTTTTTTCATATATATTTTTTGACTTTTTATATTCATACACATGCTTTTCAAGGAAATTAAGGTGGTGTTTGGTTTTGTTTTTAAAAATAGTTTTTTGTTTTTTTTAAAAAAAAAAATTAGAGTGTTTGAATAAATGTTTTATAAAACTTGTTTTTAAAAACAAAAAACAAATTTTTAAAAGTTATAACTAAAAAGTTAAAAACAATTTTTTAATGTTGTTTATGGTTTTCAAAACAGGTTTTCAAAATAAACCACAACTTTTCCCTTCAAACAACTATTTCACTCATTTTAAAAATAATGACAAACACATTTACATCGTTTTCCATTTTTAAAAGCTACTTTTAAAAAATACTACCAAACACATCATGTTTTGAAAAATAGCGCGTTTGGTATCGTTTTTAAAATGGTGTTTTTGAAAACTTTTTAAAAAAATGGAAATCATGTTTTAAAAATGATATTTTAAAAAATGTAATGTGTTTTGTAGTATTTTTTAAAAGTAGTTTTTTGAAACGGAAAACGATGTAAATGTGTTTGGTTGTTGTTTTTAAAATGAGTGAAATAGTTGTTTAGAGGGAAAAGTTGTAATTTATTTTGAAAACCTGTTTTGAAAACAATAGAAAACAATAAAAAGATGTTTTTAACTTTTTAGTTATAACTTTTAAAAAGTTGTTTTTTGTTTTCAAAAACAATTTTGTAAAATGCTCAAACAAACAACATTCAAGTTGTTTTTTGTTTTTAAAAACAAAAAACAGTTTTTGAAAACATATCCAAACACCACCTAATATTTTTAAAACATGATTTTCATTTTTAAAAATAGTTTTTAAAAACACCATTTTAAAAACGATACCAAACGCGCCCTAAATGTTCACAAATAATCAAGTCTATTGTTGGTTTGTTACATCTACACCACTTAAAATTGATAATAAAAAATAAATTAAAGATAGGAACCATTTGAACCAATATAATATAAAGGGAAAAAATACATTATTGGCATAAATTTAAATTTAGTTTACTGCATTTTTCTTCCTAATATTTGTTAATTTCTATTGAAAGATGTTTTTTTTTTCTCCAAAAGATGAAGCTGTTTACATCATGATTGAATTTGGAATGATTGTCACAATCCGGGTTGAAAATGTTGATATAATAGACATTTAAAGAAATTAAAGCATTTGAAGCAAATATCAAACAATAAATTTGATGACAATAGCGTTATATTTTACCATGCTTGCACACTGTGCAGGCTACAAACTAGTTATAAGTGTACTAGAGTATTAAAATAATTCTCTTTATTTTAACAACTCACAATTATATAATTGTAAAAATAATAATAATAATAATAATAAATAAATAAATAAATAAAAAGACACATAATTCTATTTCTTTTACCAACTCACTTTAATGGATATAAAGCATGACACGGTACCAACAAAAGTGCTCAATTAAATGTGGATCAAATAATCGATTATTATTTTCGGTTAGTAATCGCAAATGATTGGTAGTTTTAATGGGTACCGTTGTATCGACGTAGTAGTTGTGATGCATTGAAACCACTGTGATAGTCACACTAATTATAGTTTATAGGGAGAATCGCAGATACCCCCTGACTTTTAACCTAATAACAAATCAAATCCTCTGGTTTGAACAATCAACAAATAACCTCCTACCATTAAGTGTTTATATATTTTATTTATATATTTTGAGATAAGGGTAACATGGACAATTACTACAATATGGAAAATAGAAGTGATCCATTATCATTTCATCATTTTTGGACATTATTTGTGTAACGGTGTTAGTATACATTTAACAGTAAGGGGTTATTTACTGATTGTTCAAACTAGAGGGTTTGATTTGCCATTAGGTTAAAAGTCTGGGGGTATTTGCGATTCTCCCTAGTATTCATAAATAATTTATTTCTTCAGGCCTTTTGTTTGACGTTTGATGGAGCTTCGTAAGTTATTTAATTTATGAAGTATAAGGGTATTTTAGTCATTTTAATCAGAACGTTAAAAATAGGTTGTCAAGATGACGGTCAACGCAGTAAGGATGTTTGTGTCATTTGGAAAAAAGTTACCGCTCAATGAAATATTGTATAAACACGTGGGATGTTTGTGCAATTTTACCTAACTAAAACGAAAGTTGTGGACTTGTAGTCTGTATATACAAAAATAATTTTTTTTTTATTTTTTTTTAATTGAAAAAAATAAATGTTAAATGAAGCCCAGTAAAGCAACTCAAGTAAGCTACCGGTATTATTGCCTATCATCTGTGAGAACTGAGAAAAGAAGAAAATGGATTTGGAATCAGTGAAGAAATACTTGGAGAAAGGAGGAGGAGACGATGACAAGAACGGATCCACAATTGAGGGTTTGCCTCTCAGATTCTATGAACGCTTTATCATGCAAGGCATTCACGTTGATCTCATCGAACGTGGTCGCATCATTTGCTCCATGAAAGTCCCTTCTCGTTTATTGGTATTACTATTTAGTATTTACACTTATTTTTTGTTTCTTTACAATTACAATTTTATGTCATGACACTAACAAACGATGAGAAGCTCTCTGTTTCAATTTTTTGTGGGATTGCCAATAATTGCATCGAGAAACTTAGTGAAAATGGAAGTTTTAGTTAGAATTAGAGCCATTTTATAGTGACTAAGTTCCCTATTATTAAAAATAATTGATTTATTATCTGTCTGTGCTTATCAGGAATCTTTGGAAAACAAGAAACAATAGGATTTATATGTACAGTTTTAAGTATTGTTTTATAATTGCGTTTCATGGTTTCGGGAGCTTTCTACACAACAATAAGTATGTTTTCAAAATCTAACCACACAATGTCGTCAGGTAGTTGATTCTGATTATACTATTGGCCTTTGTTTGATGGTTTATTTTTAAAGAACTCTGGTAATTTCTTGCACGGTGGGGCCACTGCAACGCTGGTGGACTTGGTGGGTTCGGCTGTAATATTCACTCTTGGGGCTCCCGCCACTGGAGTTTCGGTTGAGATTAACGTTTCATATTTGGATGCTGCCTATGCTGGTGTAAGTCTCTCTTGTCCTCTTTGTGATATTACATTGATTTTATTTCTTCATTTCAGTTATGTATTTATAAATCGTTAACCTTCATGTCAAATTGAATTGATTTTGTGTTAGAAAACTATAGTAGTTATATAAATGGATGGAAAAAGTTGTGCCATGTTATCCATTTGATTCATCACCGTGTGTTCATCATTTTGCCTTATACATGTTTATCTAATACATACGTAACATATTTGCACATGTAAACACATAAACACAGGGACCGCTTACTTCTATAGATCAGTGTATAACATTGCCTACATGCATGTGTGCACAAGGGACAAACAAATGTTATAAATGATATTATTTTTGCGGCGTGGGAACTGTTAATCGGTATAGAGCGCTCTGTATATAATATGTTGTAATGCTGAGTTTGTTTAAAATACAGACCAGTAGATTGACAATTCAGAATCAAAGCATTTCAGAATTTGTTTTCGGTAGTGAAAAAATTGCATTGCCTTTTACTTATAAAAATTACTTTACAGTTGAAAATCTTGCTCGATTTTGAATAATTTCAGTAAACTATCATCTTTTGTTTCTTGATCAGAAAAAACTTTTCTAGTCATTTGCTTATTACATATGGATTTCATTTCTATTAGAATGCTGGTAAACTATTTAGTGAGGAATGAACAATTTAATTTTCAAAATTTTGAATTTGTTCAACTGAAAAATATTGCTTCATGGACCGTGGTGAAGCCCATATTGTATTAGTTTGTGGCTAATTCACTTCTCTTGATCAACCGATTAGCATGGATGGACTAATAGATTATTGCAATTTACCATGCTATGCTGTACTTTGCTCAAGTTGTATTTTTTGTGTGGCACTTCTCCTTTTTGATAATTTCTGTTAGAAATGTGACTTTCATGTGTTCCCTCCAGTTCTAGTTTGGACACCTACAATTCTATAGAAAGATTCCTTTTCTTATATCTCTAAGTGCCTCTTCTATAAATCCAGGCTTTAATTGGCATATACAATGATTGGGCTTAGTATCTAGCTGTACGCTTGAAAGATTGAACTTATGTGGTTTGGACAGAGGAAAGGGTTGATTTGGAGTGTTATGCGAAAAGAGATGGTTTACATGTTTGCTTCCCTGGATGTGCAACCCATTCCTATGCACCTGCATATTTTTGATGGTTTATACTTTAAACTTTATATGTTTAATTCCTTGTCAATGTGCTATGCCTCCAATAAAACCGTTAGGATTAAAATAGTAGAAGGGACTACGCATTATATATAGCAAAATTACTTTCTTGTTTCTATTTGTACTCAACGGGTGTATTGCTTGTAAAATATTTTGATCCTTAATTCTATGGTTTCTTCGTTTGGAATCCTCCTACTTTCTTACTTTATCTGTGTTAGTAACCATCATACCTAAAAACTTAAGTTGATAAGAAAGGGCCTAACAATAGTATTTAAGCACTCTAAACACACCCCTCACATGCAAGACTAATGGACTTGCCATGTGGCTTAAGCCCAAACACATATTTAAACTCATAACAAATTCAATCGTGTGTGGGGACTTGAAGTCTTGAACCCAGGAATCCTTAGTCAAACCAATCTCCGATACTATCAGACCTAAATGCTTAAGCTGATAGGAAAAGACCCAATAATAGTATTTAAATACTCTAACAATCTGGACCTAAATAGTAAGTATAATCATAGGTAGCCTGACTTTCTGATTTGCTTGCTACTAATATTTGCTCACAGCACTTGGTTAACCACATTCTGACCCAATTTTCTGTGGGGTAGAAATTGTTTGAGCTCCATCAATAGATGTTTCGGGTTTATGCTTGATTAAGGGAAATTTATTGTGAAGTCTTATTTTAGTAGTTTTAATTTGCCTCTGGACTCTGATTCTTTTGAATTCTTCTTGTTGCCCAAAACTTTTATTTGGTGATCTGTGCTGAATGGTTTTGTTTCTGAAAGTCCACAGTTATTCTCTAGTTGTTGCCTCAGTCTTGGCATTGGAACATTAGAATAATTTCTTATTTATATTATTTTTATCTGTAGAAGGGGCAGGAGCGGGGATTGGTTTCCTGGTTTATATTTCTTTTGCAGTCATTTATGCACAAAGATGTGCAACCTAACATACAACTCTTTTTTGTTGTTCAATCAGGAGGAAATTGAGATTGAGGCCAAGACTTTACGTGTTGGAAAAGCCGTTGGTGTCGTTAGTGTCGAGTTGAGGAAAAAAGAAACCGGGAAAATTATAGCTCAGGGACGTCATACTAAGTACCTTGCTATCACAAGTAAAATGTGAATGTTACAAATATGCAACTTACCTGAATATTTGGAATTGCCTTACCATTCTATATGTATTTATGTATCTACCAATAAATGTTCTTACAGTTCAATACAACTGTTGGGTAGATGCTTGTGATTCAATTGAGTGCTACAAAGTCAGATTCTTACAGACTTTGACTGCCCTTTTGTTGGTTGCTCTGAAATATAATGGTTTTGTTAGAATAAGTCTTTGTTGTTCACAAATTGCACATTACTTTGAAGAAGCATCGAAATTCAGTTTTTTTTTTTTTTTTTTTTTTTTTTTTTTTTTTTTTTTTTTTTTTTTTTAATGTTTTTGTTCCTTTCTTTGTTGTGATGATGGATTGTTTGATCTACCAGAGATTGTTATAGCTCATGAAAAATGTTTATGGTTGCAACTTGCAAGTAATCTAGTATTTATTTTTCTTGAAGGTTGAGTTGTGTTTCAAGGAATGCTTTGATACGTTCCTTAACAGCAAATCAGGTGATAATTTGATCAGTTGAATAATCCACTGAAGGCTCAATACAAGTGCAATTAGGAAAATACTTTTCTAATTTCAAAACAATAATACTACTTTGTCTAAATTTGGTGTCCAAATCTAGTGCTATCACTGTAATCTATTCATTTAAATTGTATTAGATTTACATGATTTAAATAAATGAATTACAGTATTACCACATCATTTGAATACCAGATTTAGACAAAATAAAATTACTCATTTCAAAAAGCACACATTTTAACTTTTAAGTGGTTTTAAGAGATGACATTTTTAATTTTAAAGCAACTTACTACAAAAATATCCGAAATGCAGCTTCTAGCAAAAAGCACATTCTTTTTTCCATCAAAAGTTTCAGATGAATTAACTGCACTAGCACTAGACCTTAACAAGATGACTTCCATTTGTTGAAAGATCATACTGCTGTTACCAATTTGTAAATAGTTGTTAGGAGGTTAATTAATAATTGGATAGTTGTGCGGTAATTAATTAGTGTAATTAGGTTTAATTGACACCATTACATTTCAACAACAAAAAAAAAAAAAAAAGATGACTTCCATTAAAATACTGACTAGGGAAGGATAGGTTAAAATATGATTGCTGAGATAAAAGGTTTATAAAATTCTAGATGTCCACATGCCATCAAAACTACATTCCTGTACAGCCAAACAACTATCCAACCAAAAAAAAAAAAAAAAAAAAGGCAAAATTTTGATTAGCAACTTGTAATATAGAGTTAGTAAATGTGTTATGTGCTCATCTTTCTTTCCAATACATTCATTACAATATGATCAAAGAGATTACAAGGCTAATTGTTTACTTGAGGAGCTGGTCAATCATTCAAGAGGTTAGATCCATTGCCATCACTCCTAATCCTAAGGCTTCTCCCATATTAATGGTGTTTCTCATGGTTCTCCTCCCGATTCCTCCGTTGCCCTTCCTCATCATTGCTGCAAATTCTCCATAATCTATTTTTCCATCCTGCAATATGGTTTTCATTAGTATGTAGTAATCACTAATTTGAGAAACAGATCAAATAACTTTAGCCAGGATTTTGTAGATACATTGTCACATAATTAGGTCATTAGGGGCACAATAATCCTGGCATAGTTTCTACTTCTTGAGTTAGAAGGAATGGGCAAGAATCATGGGTTCCATTTTTATCTCAACAAAACGGCATCTCTTTGGTTGAATTTAACATGAAAAGAGATGCAATACTACAACATAATGTGAATGGAGTTGGTAATCCCCGTATGCAAAGGTTTTGTCAAACTGACTTGTTTTCTTAATGAGGCCTCAGTATGGTTCTGAATTACTTGTTTGCATAAAGCTAAATTGTCCTTTCATAAAATATACACATACACAATTTCAAATATATATATATAGAGAGAGAGAGAGAGTAATGCTAGACATTTCATATTTGTATCCCAATTTGAACCCAACCTTTGATGTGACAATTAGAATCACGTGACATATGACAAGTGAAATAAATCATCATTAATGTGTATCCATTTATCAATTGTCTCATCGTATATTGGTATGCAAGTTGGGATATAATAGTGGGATGTCTATATATATATATATATATCCTTAGTGCGAGATCCTTAAAAATAATTTATGTGCAAGAAGTTTAGATCATCCTCTTGATCATCCATATTAGACTCTTCCACACTTCTACATGAAAGTATAAGCAGCATCAGTACTCTTATAAAGGCAGGACAAAGAAGAATTAACTTACATTATCTTGGTCAATTTCTTTGATCATTTCATCAAGGTGGAGATCACTTAAGCCAAACTCTTTGCAGGCTTGTTGCAGCTCATCAATGGTTATGTAACCACTACTGTCCTTGTCGAAAAACGAGAAGGCAGAAACTAAATTCTCCTCTCTCTCTAACTTATTCAAGTGCACAGTAGCAGCAAGGAATTCACCATAGTCAATTGTTCCGCTGTTGTCGATATCTGCCTGCCAAAAACCAAGAAAATATTGTTCTAATCATAAGATCAAATCATTAGAAAATTGATTAGGTAAAATGATTACAAAGTTTTCTTACTGCTTCCATGAGATCCTTAATCTCAGACTCCATAAGTTCAGAGCCTACTCGTTTCAAACCATCTTTTAATTCATCAAACGTTATTGTTCCACTGTCGTCTGTGTCTATCATTTTGAACAACTCTCTTAAACCACCAATTTCTTCTTCAGAAAGCCTCTCAGCTATGACCTACAACATGTTCAATATATATATGCATGAGTAGCTATTATATAGCTGTCAATTAGGAGGAAACTGAAGCCAAAAAATTGCAATGAGTTTTACAGGGGTGCTACACATTATTGTGCAAAATTTGCTTGTATTATTATTTTATCATAATAATGAATAGCAAAAAAATATTTGATAATACATATTTGATATTTTATATCCACCAATAGTCAAACATAACTATGTCCCATATCTAGATTTTGGATATTACCGTCCCTTTTTTATTAGCTTAGCCTTTTGGATTCATGGTGTTCAATCATGAAAATGGAACCTATTTAATCAAATGGTCTTGTGTTTGAATCTTGATTGTTCCGCATTCTATTAATTAGGTTATTGCACACAGCAGTTGCCATATGATTTGACCTACACTTGCCTTTGTTTGTGTCAAATCTACATGACAAATCCATCAATTGGGTCTAGATGCAAAGTTTGAAGTCTTTAGATTTAGCAAGCAGTGCTTTTCAAAGTAGATACAGTATAGTATTATGGAAATTTGGTCTCCCTCAACATATTATGAAGATAAACATTTCGTTTTTCATAAGCACCGAAATTATTATAAGTTTTAGACTCGATGTCCATGTTTTATTGAAGAGAATCCACTTAAGTTTAAAATGTCCAACGTAATAATCAACTCCGATAAAAGGAGAGAAGATGAAGCTGAATACATAAATCTTTTTAGGAAATAGCCACTGCAATTAACATCTTTTTTGTAATACAGCTTAGCTAAGATTCTGACTCGATTCAATATGGTTTTTAATCCATTAAATAGAAGAAACCACAGTAATTAGTTTACACTGTTTTCTACATGTAGTTTATGTAAGTTTTATGCTCGGAGTTGACTAACCAAACTACTACTTAATGCAGGTTAGGAACTAACTATTCAAAGTGAGTTTTTTGTTTTGCAGTGATTTTTACACGTTATGGCATTTTCTATTCTGAACTTACAATAAGCATTAATTGTTAACTACAACAAGGACTTCAACTTCATTTAGAACCAAAGGCTCTACCACCGGTGAAAGTCATTCACCGATTCCAAGTCAACTGCCAAATGACATAATACCTAGAAGTAACTGGTGATCAATAAACAGATAGTTTTTGTCATTTACTAGTAGTAACTTTTAGCTGATTCTGCAAATATAAAGTTTGCAAAAGATAAAATTCGTTACTAGGAAATTGTAAACCTTTACCTAATGAAGGTCTCAATCATCATATGTGGATGAGAATTCAAGAGTATATGATTATTATTATTATTATTATTATTATTATAATATTTTCTTTGTCTGCTTCATTTAGACCCATGTATCAACTGCTATATAACCGACCCACAAACAGGGGAACTACACTGAAGCTCGGTGATTAATCAAGTTATCAATTGAAAAAGGCACAAGGTAACGTAATTTTTTTAATATAATGATATGTGGACTAATCGCAATCAACAAAAGTCATTATTTTTTCTTGCTTTTTTCATTTTCTTGTATTAACCGATACATTCTTCTATCTGTTTTCCAATATTTATGAATTTCATTCATACACTGTACCTCATTAAAATTTGATCATTATGTGTGTAAAAACTCAGTTTACAAGAAAATAATTCAAGCCAAAGGCATATCTACATATCTAAGAATTTACCCCTGCAGTCATCTTATTGACAATACTAGTTCACCAACAACAGAATCATACATGGCATGAAAATGGAATCTGGTATACTCCTAGTCCTAGTCAATGATGTTCACACTTAAGTTGACACAGGTAGCACTTAGAAATATTCCCACCTTCCCACAGTACTATCCGGAAACATAATTTTTCAGAAACAGAAGCACAATAATTTATCATATTAGATGAATTCTCCTATGGTACCTCTCATTCATTTTTCACCAACCATCTTTCTCTCTCTTTTTGACTCTCTTATGGTTTTGCATAAAAACTGCTTAGTTTGCATATCGGTATTGTCTATTTGTCTGCATCAGCATACTGCTGCAGTTGTGAATGTACGCTTTCAACTAGCAGGAACGAGCTAAAAAGTACAACCCGAAAATTCTGCTATTTTCCTAAGGAACATGAAAGACTTGACCATCGTCAAGCTTCTTTTTGAGACTTTCTAATGTTTTGCACGTAACAGAATCTATTCACCTGATAATTAACCTAAAAGTTATATAGTATTGATGCAGTCACAAATTTTAAATGTTTAGTTGATAGGTAGAGATAAATTGTCTGCACATTTTTAAGATTAAAGGCCAAAATTCACTACCGCAGGAAAATATCAGATTCTAATCAAAATTGATTATTATATAGATATTAAAACCTTACCCGCAAAGCCATCTTCTTTAATTTGTTCATTGCTGAGAACTGCTTCAAGCGTGATAAGACTGCTGAATCAATTGGTTTGTCTGGGGCAACATTGTCATCTACAATCCACGGGTGGCCTGCATAATATAACAATAGAGCTATTAGTTATTACCATGATTGAACTTAGTTCAGCCATATCTTATAAATTGCTAGTATGCTTCCTTGCTTTTAACAAAAGTGAAGAGACTTACATAGGACTTCATGTGCAGTTATCCTTCTCTTTGGACTCCGATCAAGCATTTTCTGTATTAGATCCTTGGCACTGTCTGAAATGCTAGGCCATGGTTCAGACTCGAAGTCTATTTTTCCTTTCAAAATCTGTCGGAAGATTCCCATTTCGGTTTCTGAAGGTGACAAGTTAAAAAACAACATTGGTGATGTGATCTAAAAGCATAGAAAGTAAATTCTTCAAAAAATATCGTCTAACCCTCAATTATCCATTAATGCATAAACTCAAAGATGGCTACCTGCCCAAAAGGGTGGCACCCCACTTAACAAGATGTACAAAATAACTCCAGCACTCCATACATCAGCTTCAGGTCCATAATGCTTGCATAAAATCTCTGGAGCAACATAGTAGGGACTCCCAACGACATCAGAAAAGGTTTCGCCTACACCGAAACAAAAGGAAACCAGAAGTTCATATCAAACAGAGGATAGCAACAAACATCATAGAAAGATAAAAAGCTAGGCAGAGCAACAACCAATAGAGTGAATAAACTGAATCTTAGATCTCAAAATATGAAACAAAAAGCATCATTCTAATAAATTTCTGCTTTTGCATTTTGTGAATCCAAGGATAATATGCTTCCATTCCAACCGTGTTATTATATCGCAAGGATAAATTTTGTTACATAGAACATGTAATAATGTAGGTAGCAGACATATAAGTAACTCAGAAGCAAAAGCCAAAGCTTTTCCAGAAATATGCAATTTTTCAGCAATAGTCTTCATCTACAATCGATAGTCAACCCACAGCTATTGATTCAGAGACGATTAATTATTTACAATTTCCTAGATCATACAGACCCATGGAATCTGACAGAGAATGGTATAGAAATGACTAACGAGACTATTACCAATTGGAAAAATTTGCAATCAGTGTGTAGAAACAAATTGACAAGATATCTGATATCTGAAACAAATTGACTATAGAGTATTATTGAAAAAAAATAAAAAATAAAATAGCAAACCCAGTTCCCAACTCTAAAGACAATGAAAAGCCAAGTGAAAAGAAAGAGAAAAAAAGCAATTACCTGGCTTGTAGAAAACAGATAAGCCAAAATCAGTAGCCTTAAGAGCAGAATCATCATCAGAACTGAGAAACAAGAAGTTCTCAGGCTTAAGATCTCTATGCATAACCCCAAGAGAATGACAACACTCAATAACACCAACAATAGTCTTGAGCAACTTAGCAGCCTCTTTTTCACTGTAATGACCTATTTTGACAATCCTATCAAACAACTCTCCTCCTTCACAAAGCTCCATAACTATGTGCACAAAAGACTTGTCTTCATAAGTACCATGGATCCTAACCACGTTCATATGCTCTGATAGGTGGTGCATTATCTGGATTTCTCTCCAGACGTCCTCATAGTCCTCTTGACAGAGAAGCTTGCGTTTTGGGATGGTCTTGCAAGCGAAGTTGTGGCCTGTGGAGTTGTGGGTACACAGATATGTTGTGCCAAACTGACCTTGACCTAGTGTCTTGCCTAAAGTGAAGTGATCTGTGAGGATTTGGGTCTCGTAAGGAAGAACCCTTGTGGGTTTTTGATTTAATTGTGGTGGGGCTATTGTTGATTTATTCATTGTTGTTTGGTTTGATTTTTTTTTTTTTTTCAGGTTTGAGGGAGATGAGAGGAAGAAGAAATTGAGATTGTTTGAAGAAGAGAAATGAGATTGACTCTAATTTTTGTTTGGTTTGGACAAGTAAACAAGCCACATATGAATCTGAGTCATCTGACTAGATCTTGTCTGTAATCTGTAAAACGTCTGACTTCTGTGTACATTTCACCTTCCTTATTTCATACTGGTCGAGATCAAAATACCAAATACAATTAAAAAAAAAAAAAAAAATTAAATGGCTAATGTCTTAATTACCCTAACTTTAAGTGAAATTACACAGAAACTTCTTGGTCAACAATTGACTAATTAATTGGGAAGTTAATGGTGGGAGGGCAAAATAATTTTTTAAAGTGTGACATTAAATAAAGGGGGAATTACAGTTTGGTCCTTATGTTTTACCGAAACATTACATTTTTACTTGACGTATGTGTATTAGGGTCTTTGGTCATCATCTTTTCATAAATACATCAAAATAGTCCTTTGACTAAAAAACTAACAGTCAAACTTAACATAACTTGTGAAAGTACTATTTTATCCTCGGTTTAAAATTATTACATTTTCAATCAAAAATTAAAATATAATATCTACATTTTTGAAATTTAATTATAAAAAAATAATTAAATAATAATAATAATAATAAAATGGAGAAACAGATTAATATTAATATTAATATTAATATTATATTAATATTAATATATATATTTAATATTTAATATTTAATTAATTAATTATCTTAAAATAAAAGAATGGATGAAATTGATTGATCTCCTCCATTCCACGGATGGAAATTAAATTTTTTGCTTGGAATTTGGAAAAAAAAATTATAAAATTATTCTCCATCAATTGACCATTATTGGGGATTTATTAAATTTTTTATTTTTTTTATTTTTTTAGTTGGAAAGGAGTCAAGGAGATTGGAAATATTTCTAGATCTCCTCCAAACACATAGCAGAGACACATAAAAAAACAAAAGAGATAGAGATGATCAAAGAGAGGGAGAGAGAAAGTATAGAGTATAGTATAGGCACATAATCGAGAGAAGAATGAGAAAATAGAGATATAAGAAACCATAACATATCAGAAAAATAAAATTAGAAAATAGAGAATACTAAGAATAAGATAGGGCTGGTAGATGTGAAAGAAATAGAGATAAACAAAAGCTTGAGAAAGAGGGAGAGGGGCTTGGGTGAAGAATGAAACAAGATGACAAAGGAGAGAGAGAATCTGGTGTTAGATTAGAAAAGAGAGGACTCTACGATGGATCTTCTCCATCGTAGATGGAACCGCCATTGGAGCAGATCTACTCCATCTGCTCCAAAAATATTTATAAAAAAAAAAAAAATCGAAGATGAAATAGTCAAGTAGAGGTGTATTTGGATTTGGATTGATGAAGATATATGTGTTTGACTTTTCTTTGGTGCAATTTGAATGGAGATGCAAAAAAAAAATTGTTTACTGATTTATGAACAAAAAACTGATTTTTTGTTTCTGGGTTTCCATTTAC
Organism: Acer campestre; assembly: GCA_954870605.1. Taxonomy (NCBI): domain Eukaryota; kingdom Viridiplantae; phylum Streptophyta; class Magnoliopsida; order Sapindales; family Sapindaceae; genus Acer; species Acer campestre. The sequence goes on along the minus strand of OX940811.1, from coordinate 16,057,694 downwards.
ACTGAAAATGACTTTTTTTATAATTTTTTTATTTCTTAAAATATTTTTATTTCCGAAAAATTGAATTTTTTTTAAATTGTTATTGGTACACATGTCACTTTTGTAGAAGTATATATGCAGAGACGTAAATACCAACTTTGACTAATAGTTGACTAATGGATGTACCATTTTGATGTATTTCTGAAAAGATGAGGACCAAAAACTCTAATATACATAAGTCGAGTAAAAATATGACGTTTCGTCAAAACATGGGGACTAAACTATAATTCCCCCTTAAATAAATTATGGGAAAATTGAGGTGTCCAATCATAACTCGCTCGAAAATTTAGAATTATTCTAAAACTAAACTGAAAGACAAACAAAAAGAAAAGAAAATTAAAGAAAAACGAAGCCACCTACGATGGTGGTTTTTGGTATGTTCATTATTGTTTTACAAATAATAAAAACGTATATTCTTCACCTGTATTAAACAAAAACTTGAAACGTCATTTTTGACGTTTTCATTATTATTATTATATAGTTATGTAGATGACATGGAACTTTTTTTTTGTTCAACATTATTTATTAATTTGTGACTAGGTATTTTTTTTTTAAAGTTTTCGCCATTAGTAGGATTTGAGCTGCTGATCTGGAAGTCATTTACCAAAACCTCAAGTTCGTTTATCTACCAGCTGAACTACGCCCCTGACATGAAACTTATTAAATGAATATGTTCTATTTATTAAAAAAAAATGAAATTATTAAAGTTTTTAGAGATTAAATATATATATATGATGTGGCGAGATGTTACTGAACAATATATTTTTCGTTTTTAATTTTTAATTACATAGAATAAAAAGACAGTTTTATGATTGACGAACGTTTGTCAATATATCCATGATAGTCAATGTTATTATGATATTTTACTAGTTTTAGCATAATTATGTATATAGTTAGAGTAATTTAATGCAATTTGCCATTATAATAATTTACAACATGAAATTGCTAATAAAATTTTGAACAAATTACATCAAACTCCCTAAGTTTTGACGTTTTACACTAGAAAACAAACTTATTGAAAAACTCGTTAAGTTTGATCTTTAAAAGTGATACTTGACCATCTAAAAATGGTAAAAATACGAAAATGTCTTAATTAAAATCATAAAATTAAGAAAAAAATAAATTAAAAAACTTTAGATCTCCACCGTCCATCTTAGAAATGAAGATTCATTCATTAATTTTTTTTTATCTACATTGATCTTCTTTGAGATGAACGATGGAGATTTATTTAAAAACAAAATTGGATCTCCATTGTCCATCTTTTCACAAAGATGGATGGTGAAGGTTTATTAAGAAGAAAAGAGAAAGAGATAGATCTCCACCAAGGGGAGGCTCAACCTCCTCCAACCGACAATTGGGAAGCTCGAGCCTCCTCTTAGTTGGATCTCCACCGTCTACCTCAAAGATGGATGATGAAATTTTATTAAGGAGAGAGAAAAAGACGGGTGGACATCTACACTTATCTCTTTCCCTTTTTTTTGTTTTGATTTTTTTTTTTTAATTATTGTAATAAACCTGTCCGTCCATCTTTAAAATGGATGGTGGAGATCTAAAGTTTTTAAATTTGTTTATTTTATGATTTTTAAATACGAGCATTTTCATCTTTTTATTATTTTCAGACGAACTATTATCATCTTTTACGACATGGGAAGGTCATTGTGAGTTTTTTTAATAAGTTATTTCTAGTGATGGGCGTGGGGTGAGGGTCCCCCCCCCCCCCCCCCCCCCCCCCCCCCCAAAATCCATTTGGGGGGATCAATGCGGGGATGTTTTGGGAGGAGGTTCCCCCACTCCTACCTCAAAACCCATTTCTCCAATTTTCTTTTCTTTTCAATTCTAAATTTTAAATTTTTAATCCGAAAAGTAATAAAAATACAATACAAAATAGTCCCCCCCCCCCCAAATCCATTTGGGGGGATCAATGCGGGGACGTTTTGGGAGGAGGTTCCCCCACTCCTACCTCAAAACCCATTTCTTCAATTTTCTTCTTTTCAATTCTAAATTTTAAATTTTTAATCCGAAAAGTAATAAAAATACAATACAAAATAGTCATGTTAATTTTAATAATTTATAATTTTTTTAATTGTTAAAATTTTTATATATAAATAAAAATAATATATATATATATATATTATTTTGGAGGTCCAATGAGGTTTTGAGTTTGGAGGGAGATACCCCTACCACCTCCCCCAAAATATGTTTAGGGGCAAAGTTTGTCCTCACCCCCAGTTCCAAAACCTAATGGGGGCCATGGGGGATAGGGTCATATGGGGAAACGCCCATCCCTAGTTATTTATGAGGGTAGAAAATCAAATCTGAGGTTTGTCAGGCTGTTGGGGGTGATTGACTAGACCACGTCAAGTCAATTATGCGTGATTTTATTACTTAATATGAGAAATTTAAAAAAAATAATCCAAACTTTACATAAAAGTTAAAACCAGCCCATAGAAAATGAGATGGAATGGAATCTTCTGATCTACTATTATTTTAATATTTAGAGAGAGGGGAAAAAAAAGTTTTTTTTAGAAAGCGAGAGAACGTGAAAACTGATTACGGTGATATGGTCTATGGAGGAACAAGCATCAATAAATAAATAAATAAATTATGGAAGAACAGTAACCAAAAAAAGGACTAATTGCAAACTCACCCCTAAGTTTAGGTATAATTGCATGTATATGGAACATTTACCTATAATTTCATAAACATCCCCTACCGTTAGTTGACTTCTGTTAACTCTAACCATTAACCACAATTTTAACTCACAATGACTAAAGTGCCCCTAGCCACCTATTTTATTATTTAAATTAATAATTAAAAAATAAAACAGAAAACTAGAAAAGACAAAACAAAAAACAAAATCAACATTTTTTTTTTCTCTTTCATTTTCTCAACCTCCAAACACAATCCAATATATATATACAGTCTTTTTATTGTCAGTTCGTCCTGACAATAAATATATCAGGACGAAGAATGTAGACCACAGATTATGGAGAAGTTTTGACAAGTGTATATACTTTGAGTCAAAGTATGTAAATCTAGTGGTCCACGTTTTTCGTCCTGAAATATTTATTGTCAGGACGAACTGATAATATAAAATCTGTA